>CM061918.1:112654947-112715420 GCA_031002005.1 Vandiemenella viatica
TAATTAGTTACGCGCTTGAAGATGGCTTCGAATTTTGTAGTTAACGTGCCTAAGCTTAAAGGCAGAGACAACTACGATGTATGGGCTTTTGCAGCGGAGAATATGTTGGTGTTAGAAGGCATGTCCGACTTAATAAAGGAAGAAGGAAGTACTAGCACTGCAGCCGCAGATGATGCAAAGGCGAAAGCGAAGCTGATTCTTACAATTGATCCAGCGTTGTATGTGCACGTAAAGCAAGCTAAAACAACGAAGGAGCTATGGGCGCAGCTTAAAACTATGTTTGACGATTCCGGGTTTACACGAAGAATAACCTTACTTCGTCATCTTATATCAATCAGGCTTGATAATTGTGATTCAATGACTTCGTATGTGACAGATATTATTGAGACATCGCAAAGATTAAGTGGAACTGGATTTGATATAAACGACGAATGGATTGGCTCGTTGTTACTGGCAGGTTTACCAGAACGATTTTCACCAATGATCATGGCGATTGAACATTCCGGGATTCCTATTACGGCGGATGTTATCAGGACAAAATTGATCGATATGGAGATGTCAGATTCGAATGAATCAGAGACAAAAACCGCTTTCGCTTCCAAAGGTTGGCAGAACCATAGAAGCAAGACTGCTAACAGACAAAACAAAAGCGGAAACTACGTCGCGGAAAAGTCAAATGTCAAATCGACAGGAGTTAAATCCATCACTTGTTACAGGTGTAAACGAAGTGGGCATTACAGGAATCAATGTCCTTTGCTGGTGAAATCAGATGAACCTAAACAATCCAATGTGTTTAGTGTTGTTTTTCTATCCGGCAAGTTTGGTAAACAAGATTGGTATATTGACTCCGGCGCAAGTTCTCATATGACGCCGAATGAACATTGGATAAAAAATGCATTGTATTCGTCAAGTGAACCAGAAGTTATTATCGCTGACAAAACAAAAGTACCTGTGCTGTGTACCGGCGATGTAGAAATAACTTCAGATTGTGGTTATGATATTACTGTGAAAAATGCATTGTGTGTGCCAAGTCTGACGACTAACCTCTTATCAGTGAGTGAACTCATAAAGAATGGTAATAAAGTTCATTTCGATTCACAGAATTGTTTCATACATAATATGAACGGTGAATTGGTGGCTATAGGAGAACTTATTTGTGGTGTTTACAAGTTGAAGGTAAAACATAAAATGAAAAGTGAGCACAGTTTATTGGCTGCTCCTGTGTTAACTGATGGTTATACGTGGCACCGAAGACTCGGTCATATAAATAGTGCAGATATGAATAAAATGAAGTCTGGTGTGGTTGATGGACTTAGTTATCCTGATAATTTTCAAACGGGAAAAAACAGTTGTATCGTGTGCTGTGAGGGAAAACAGTCAAGACTTCCGTTCAAAAATATTGGAGAAAGAAGTGCAGAGACATTGCAGATTATACATGCTGATGTGTGTGGCCCAATGGAACATAAATCCTTAGGTGGTGCACGATATTTTTTATTGCTGGTGGATGACTTCAGTCGCATGGCATTTATTTACTTCTTGAAAGCTAAAAGTGAAGTATTTAGCAGATTTAAAGAATTTAAAGCCTTGGTAGAAAACCAAAAGAATAAGAAAATTAAAATATTTCGCACTGATAATGGCTTTGAATTTTGTAATAATGAGTTTACAGATTTTCTGAAGAAAGAAGGTATTATTCATCAGAAAAGTAACCCTTACACGCCAGAACAAAATGGTCTGTGTGAAAGACTGAATCGCTCAATAGTTGAGAAAGCAAGATGTATGTTGTTTGATGCAAAGCTGGATAAAAGATTTTGGGGAGAAGCAGCAAACACAGCCGTGTACTTAAAAAACAGATCAATTGCATCAGGAACTCAAGACAAGACACCATATGAATTGTGGTATGGCAAGAAACCTGATGTAAGCCATATTCGTATATTTGGCAGTGATGTAATGGTCCATGTTCCCAAAGAAAAACGTTTAAAGTGGGACAAAAAGTCACATAAACACATTCTTGTTGGATATTCAGAAAATATGAAAGGTTATAGAATTTATGACTACAAGAAGAAGAATATATTAATATGCAGGGATGTGGTTATTATGGAGAGTAGAAAAGATAATAAATATGAAGAAATTAGTGTTTCAGTGGGGGAGTCTGGTCAAGAAGGACAATTGACAATAACAGACAAACCAGAATTACTGAAATCAGTTTCAGTGGGGGAGTCTGCTCAAGAAGAACAGTTGACAGGAACAGGCAAACTAGAATTTCTGAAATCATCTCAATCAGACTATGCTGAAGTAGAAGGTCAAGATAACTTGGAAGAAAGTACTGCAGCTGAGAGTGTGGAAATTAAGACATTGCCTAAAAGAATAAGGAAACCGCCTCAGAGATATGGTACAACTTTATTAAGTGTAGCCTGTAAAGAAGAAGGCAGCTGTGTTCCAGATGATATCATCAGAGAATTCCAGCAAGTGATGCAGAAGATGAAGGCAGTTATGGTCAGACAGGAGAATCGCATCCAAGCCCTGGAGGCAAGGCTGATGGCTTCAACAGCAAGTGCAGTGCAAGTGGGTGTTTGAATAAGAAAGGTTTGAAAGTGATGATAAAGTGTGATACCGTGCTAGGTCAGTGTCTAAATGTTTTTGCCAAATAGCAGATGTAGATTATCATGAAACCTTTTCATTGGTGGTTAGACACTTTACATTGTGACCTTTTATTTGCAATTAATGCACAATTATTGTTAGGCATTTGGCACTTAGATGTAACCTCAGATTTTTTAAATGGCTATCTAAAGAAAGATATTTGCGTGCATTTACCAGAGGGTTACAAAGTAAATAATTGTGAAAGCATGTTTTGAAATTGAAAAGGTAGAATTACAAGGATTTGTAGATGCTTACTAGTCAACTGACACTGTAGACAGACGGTCTTGTACAGATTTCTGTTTTGTAATGTCTGGTTCTGCTATTTCATGGGAAAGTAGAAAACAAAACAAAAAACTGTAGCTCTCTCAAGCACTGAAGCAGAATATATGGTTTTGTCAGATGCTTCTAGAGAGGCAGTATATTTAAGAAATCTGTTATTTGAAATCACAGGCAATTTGTGTATGATTACTATTTTTAGTGACAGTCAGAGTGCATTGAAGCTTACAAGTAGTCAGCAAATGCACAGAGGTCTAAACATATTGATGTTCGTTACGTTTTTTTTGTCCGCGATGCTGTATTAAAAAAAATGTAGGCCTATTAAGCTTGAATACATCCAAACTACTGAAATGCCTGCTGACTTGCTCACAAAAGCTCTGTGTGCCCCAAACATTACAAACTTTGGAGAAAATAGGATTATTAAGTAATAAATTGTAATGTTTTGTGAGGCTGTCGCTTATTTCGATATAGTGGGGGTGTTATAATATGATATCGAAATAAAATTGTCTTAGTCTAAGTATCTATGCTGTCCATGGATATTGTATATTCTCTGTGGTGAATAAAACAGAAGATGTGCTGTTGCATTCTTGCTTAACCGCTAAACGGACGTGTTTTAATAAGTTTAAAGTTGGAATTCGTAAAGGGTAGGGGTAAGTGGGTGGTGAAAAATCATGACATGGAAATGTGAGTTTGTAGGAACATTGTCACTGGAACATGTAGACTCCACCACAGTTGAAAGCAAATTGACTTATACAGACTCACAGATTGAACAGTACAGGTAGTCTATCATTTATGAGTAGACAACAATATTAAGCAGTAAAAATTTTCATTGAATGTGTGTTACTATTGAATCAAAGAACATTTTGAATAAAAGAAGTTGTTTATCATCACTTGTAATTTAATCAAAAAACTGGTTGGTTTGGATTGGTGCAAGGTAACCATATTTGTTTTTGCTTTTAGTATTTCTCAAGTAGATGAGCTCAGTTTATGTTTAGATAAAATTACAGTACAAGAGAAGCAATTCTGTCCTTAGATTAATACTTGAGGGGTGGATCAAGAAAAACAAAGATACTTTTATGGCATTTGTTGATTTGGAAAAAGCTTTTTATAATGTTAGGCAGAACAAGATGTTCAAAATTTTAAAGAAATTGGGTCCAAAATACAGAGATAGAAAAATATGATCTATATAAGGATCAGCTGGCAATAATAAAAGTAGAGAATAATGAGAGACCTGCATCAGTTAAAAACGATGTGAAACAATATTATAGTCTGTCCACATTAATATTCAACTTGTATATGGAATAAGCAATAAAAGAAGTGAAAATTATTTGAATGTGGCATAAGAACACAAGTGGAAAAAAATGTGTAGGCCTATGCTACAATTTCCTGGTGACTATACACTGTTACCAGAATGGTACAAGGTTCTTGAGAAGTTGACTGAATGGTATGAACAAAATACTAAAGAAAAATTTTGTACTAAATATAAACATAGCAAGACAGAAGTGATGAAATGTAGCAAAAATGATAGCAACAATAGTAAATTTAATATAAAAATAGGGTCAGAGATGATAAGAGAAGTAAGTGAATTGCAAAGTAAAATTGCAAGAGACGGCGAAAGCAGGAATGATGTTAAAAGCAGAATAGCACTAGCAGAGAGAGTATTCATGTAAAAGAGAAAACTTTTAGTTTCAAATATTGATCTAAGAGTCAGAAATAACTTTTTAAAACTTGGTGTGTGGAGCACAGCACATTATGGCAGTGAAACATGAACTTTAGGAATACCAGAAAGAAGTAAAATTGAAGCATTTGAAATATGGTGCTATAGAAGGACACTAAAAATTATGTTGACAGATAAAGTACGATATGAACGTGTTTTGGAAATAGTGGGTGAGGAAAGAAGTTTGTGGAAGAATCTTACAGAAAAGAGAGATAGGAAAGTAGGTAATATTTTTAGACATGCGAGATTGGTTAATCTGTTTGTGGAGGTAAAAATCGAAGGTAAGAACTATAGCGGAAGACAGATATTATAATATATGATGCAGATTATTGGGGACGTTGGTTGTAAGAGGTTAGCGCAAGATAGGAAGGGATGAAGGATTTCTACAAAAAAGTCGAGAAACTAGAAATAAGGAAGATGTTCTCTATGAATCTGTTTTCCAGTTAATAGACTGCATCACCCTATGAAATGTCACCAGTACACGTGCAAAGACGGCGAAATTACGAGGCTGTGAAGGTATGCGCGGACGATGATGACAAAATTATAGATTTCGATTTACTACTTAGGCCTATTACAGACGGGTCGAGTTTCTGCCGCACCGCGGTCGAGTCGACGTATCGTCCAATGTAAGTCAATGAACCAAAATGATGAAAGAATTTAAAGTTAAAATTTGTAGAAGACAAATGTAGGTGGGTGCAGGAAAGGGGGAAGATGGTTGTGTTTTTACACGGGCAGTGTGGAGGCGGCGCGGCGAGACGGCCTACTGAAGAAATTGAGATTTTTTTATTTTATTTTCAGTATCTTTACAATTTAGTTTCAACTGTAAAACACTTTAATCAAATGCGTTATTCCTGGAGACTGGACTCGCCTCAATGGTTCGGTAATCTTCGGCAAGTCTCGATAATGCCCGAAGCGTTAGTTACTCTGGTTGCCAACAGAGCGCTGCTTGGCTAATCAGGAAATTTCAAATGAAAAACTGCATTGGCTTTATTTGCACTTATACGAGGGCTGTCCAGAAAGTAACAGACGTTTTGACCTGGCGCAACAATGGGTGCTCCTAGCGCCGCCATCTTGGCGTCAGACTGTTCATACATTCAGTACGCAACCAGCCGTGGTAGTTTGCACATCGTTCCTATCGTACTTTGAATACAGTAGAGTGTTAAAATGAGCGCTGCAATTAAAAATCCCGCCAGTTGTGAAGTGCGAGCTGTAATACGGTTTTTGTTGGCGAAAAATCACAAACCAATTGAAATTTATCGCCAGATTTGTGATGTGTACGGCCAAGGAATAATCAGTGAAAGCCGAGTGAGGCAATGGTGCATTGATTTTAAAAATGGTCGAACCAATGTTCACGATGAGGACCGCATGGGTAGGCCTAGTGTTGTGAGTGATGAACTGGTGGTGAAAATCAACGAAAAAATCCGTGAAAATCGTCGTTTCACGATTACGGAGCTTTCAGAACATTTCCCCCAAATTTCACGGAGTTTAGTTCATGAGATTGTGGTTGGTAAACTTGGTTACCACAAATTTTGTGCCAGGTGGATTCCGAAAATCTTAACAGAAGACCACAAAAAACAGAGACTTGCTGCAGCACTGACGTTTCTGGAAGACTACGCCAAAACTGGAAACCAAGTTATCGATCGTATCGTAACTGGCGACGAGACTTGGGTAAAGCACGTCACCTGTGAAACAAAACGGCAGTCTATGGAATGGGGACACACGCATTCGCCCAAGAAACCGAGGAAGTGTCTGCAAACGCTGTCAGCAGGAAAAATTATGGCTACTGTGTTTTGGGATGCTAAGGGTGTGATTCTCGTTGAATTTCTTGAACGTGGCCAAACAATCACTTCAGAAAGGTATTGCGAAACACTCAGAACATTAAGACGCGCGATACAAAACAAGCGTCGGGGAAAACTCAGTGAGAAAGTTTTGTTTCTCCACGACAACGCTCGTCCACACACGGCCAATCGTACCCAAGAGCTCTTGGATGGTTTTGGATGGGAAGTTTTCAATCACCCGCCGTACAGCCCGGATTTGGCACCGAGCGACTACCACCTGTTCCCGGCGATGAAGACGTGGCTCGCAACACAACGGTTTGAAACTGACGCTCAACTGCATGCCGGTGTAAACCAGTGGTTGAAGTCTCAGGCGGCAAATTTCTACAGAGAGGGTATCGAAAAGCTTGTACCACGTTATGATAAGTGCCTTAATTTAAATGGCGATTATGTTGAAAAATAGCCTAAGAGTTTACCTCTAAAATGTATATAATAAAAATCGTTTTTTTCACTTTGTTTATTTTTTATTACAAAACGTCTGTTACTTTCTGGACAGCCCTCGTATTAGAAAAATGAAATGTAAATTTCAAGTGAAAACTTCAAATGGCATTGCCTTTACATTTTTTAAAGTAAATTTCAAGTGAATAATCGAATTTGATTTTATTTGCACTTAAAAGAAAGTGTAATTGCGATGTCAGCTAAAATACATTTGCAGAAATTCGTGTGAGGAGAATATCACCCGATAATAACGGTGTATTGCAGGAACCAAGGTGACAAGATAACATAAAAAAAATTTTGACAGAAGATAACAAACAGTGAAGTTTATTAACACTCAGCGAAAGTTTATACAGTACGTACATACGAAATATACAGATGAAATAAATAATAGTTATTCGTTTTTGAAATCACACATAACATAGAAACTTTTTCGTAACAATAAAAATTTCTGTCATTGAAAATCAAATGCAGATATACGGAATCATACTAGGAAAAGAATTCGAGGATCTAATAGTAGAAAGTTTACTGACATCACAAAAAATGTCAATAACAAAGCTAATTATTAATCAATTTTCGTTTTTCTTAGAAAAGTTTACAGAACGAATTCCTACTATCACCGTAAATAATACTCGTCATTTTCGAGCAGTGCTTAAACTAATATTCAATAAATAATGAAAATTTAATTATTAATTTTTTTGCATTTTATAATTTTTCCATGATTTCATATAGTTAGTAGAGAAAAGGAACCAAATTCGGAACCCTATTTTGTTTTTCACCTGTCTCTGATTTGAGTTAATTTTACTTAAATGTAATACATTGTTTGATATGTTTTAAAAAATCCTGGGTGATAGAAGTTAGTAGATATCTGATCACAGTCTTCAAATTAATTTTTTAGTAAAAAGTTATTGAAAATCGGACCCTTGCGAAATTACAAGAAGAGTCCATTATAATTAAAAAGAATATGAAAAATGTTTGTTTTAACATTTTAAAATGCGTTATAAACAATTTAGCTTATTTGATATTGTTAATATGTGATAATTTATCGTGTAACAAAAAAGTGATAAGTTTATACACTAATAAATTCTTAAATTCTTTCACTAATTAAAAAAATCACCGTTTTTCTCATGAGGTTTCTTTTTTTTTTTTTTTTTTTTTTTTTGTTCTGAAACGACATTTAAAATCACTTTAAAAATTAACGAATTATTAGTATGAATTATGGTATCCGACTTAGAAAATGCCGACAGATTCTTCTTAGGACCTCTTTGACATATTTTCGTTGTTTACCGGCACTTTCACTGTCACCATAATACAATGATTGGCAATTTGTTGGCTGAAACTGAAAACTGCAGAGGAACATAGATATTAGATAATATGAAGCAGATAACTGAGAAGGTGAGTTGTAATGGGTGTGTTGATATCAAGAAATAATCTTAGTACAGGTAACGATCGACATGTACAAGAGACCAACAAAGAAAAGTAATAATAATAATGATAATCTTCTGGTAAGAGGTGTGATGCCCCAGTTGGGCTAGTAGAAATTTTTGGAACTGAGATGGTATCTGGATTTTTTGTCCTCCCTATCCTAAAACAGCATTCCTCCGGATTGACATTCGATGTAATGCCTAGGTAGCGTTACTCACGACAGCATTCTCGTGATGGAGCGATAAAATTCAGTCCTCGGCCCAAAGCAGTTCCCCTTATCTCTCGGCAGTCCAGTATTTGTGCTCGCCGACGAATGGCACCTGTTAATAGCTTCGTAGTGATAGTAGGCTCCTTATCTAAATGACTTTGTTTGCCACTCCTAGAGAATCGCACGCCGTTCCCAGACTCGTTCTAAAAAGATGACGAAATAGTCCAATAGTATGAGACTCACATTATGAGTATCGAATACAAGATTTACGGGAGGTTACAAAGGACAGCTGGATTTGTCTGCAGAAACTACCGTAGAATGCAGTGGGTAACTGATATGATAATGAGCTTGATTGAGAATCGTTAAAAGATAGGAAGCTGGTGAAGATAGTGATGCATCAGTGTGTTGACCTCGGAAGCATAGCACTATCTTCCAGTCTCTTGCTCGAGTTGTATTTTGGACATGTGAGTTTTTAACTCTAGAACTACAAACCCATTTTTTTCACCTGTAAACTACAAACTTGGGTAAATATTTACCCCACGGGACTTTTGTTCTTAAAACAGTAATCTGACTTATAAGGGCATGAATTCTTTTGTTTACTCATGCTGAAGAGAATGGTAAAGAGCAAATTCAATTTTATCAAGGTTTAGTTGGTGAAAAATCGATTTAAATAGCAAAAAGTATTAAGAAACGGTGAAATCGTCATTTAACAAACAAAAAATTATAACTATTTTCTAAACAACTGATTTTCAAATTTTAAACAGGATTTTAAAGAGGATATATAAAGCTTCCCTGAGTAAAAATACCATCATGATTTTTAGCCAAAAAATTCTATATATTTAGGACTGAAAAGTAAAAAAAATTGGAATCTGATCTATGGAAAAGTCAAGTAAAAATCCATGAAATATTGGTTTTCATAAATATATATCGGTTTCTGTCATGCAAAATGTAAAAAAAGAGAAATTTGATACATATAAAAAACAAATTCAAAAGTTGCCATTCAACTTATTCAAAGGCGCCACAGTTTGCTGTGTCGTCAATTTCGAGTGCTTCCAAATATCTTCGAATTTCTTCATTCGTGTGGCGAACTATCTTCTCCAACAAAGAATCAGAAAAAAGCAAATTCCATGCTTCAAAAGGCGTACGGACTTGTTTCGCTGCTCCAACTGGGCTCGGCAAGTACAATGTCGGGGGATTCCGTCGTTGCTGAGATCGTTCACGTGGTGTCGTATACCATCTATGTCCACCTTTACCACGGACGATACTTAACCTTCGACCACGATATGAACGACTAACACCACGAGTAATGGACCTTCCACGTCTCTGTCTTTTTTCGGGAACTACTTCCTCTGAATCTGAATGTTCTACTTCTTCATTATCGGCATCTTCTTCCTACTCCGATCCACTCATTCTCTCTTAACTATCAGCTTCATCGGAGATACAGTCGATTGCTGATTCTTTGGCAGTCTCGGATTCCGTCAAAGTTTTTGCCAGTGTATCGACGCTTCTCAAATTGTATCTTAAAAACATCACCTGGCAAAAAATAAAAATAAAAAAAAATAAAGGCAGTGCATATCAATTTTTTTGTTTGCCAAAAATTATATATCTAATGTTTTATTGTAAGGTAAATTAAATTTATTTTAACAAAAAGAGAAAAATAACTTACCCACACAATATACTAACGGGAACAACGAACCGAGGTAGATTATCAACACCACACAAGCTTCACGTCTTCACTCCGTCACAGTAAACAAGAAACTGAAGGATCTCGCGACCTTGCCCTATTGTTACAACCTTGAACTAAATTATGGAATAGATGTTCTTTCGATAATGACACTGACTAACTTAGGAACGTAGATATCTACCCTGGTATGTAGTTCTAGGGTTAATTAAGTATTGTTTTCGAGGCTTGCCCCGTTGGCTCTGTTGATTGCGGCACAGAAATGATATTCGGCACAGAGCGTGGTGGATGAGAGGTAACGCTGTGGCCTCGCATTCGGGGGGCCGCGGGTTCGAACTCCCCATCCGGGCATCCAGATTTGGGTTTACCTAAATCACTCCAGACAAATTCCGGGATGCTTCCTTCAGAAGTCCACGGCCGAATTCCTTCCCCATTCCTTTCCCGCCTCTAATAACCTCAACGTCAACGATGTGTAAAACCATAAAAAAAGATAAAACAAAAGTTATTTGGTGCTGATGCAGGGTTAGCTGGATCCAGTCCTGAGGGCAGAAGAAATTTTCATCATCAGGACTTGGATGGCAGGGTAGGAGACGAGGTGGTGCACAATTCTTAACCACCAGACCTTATCCATCTCTCATTTTATACAACACAAACAACACTCTATACTGAACAAACACACTACCATATTCATCCAGTTTTACAATAACACATACGAGCACACACAAGACAAAGAAAAACCACCCCAGTTCGTTTTCCCAAAATAGATCCTTTGCAGGGGTAAACATCCCCCATGGTAACCTGCTATTTCCGGAATCCGGTATGGCTTCATAATTAGGTGTTTAAGACTTATTAAGGGTGTTAAAAAAGGGAAAAATATTTAAGCAGGTCATAGTAGGCATCAAAATAAGATAAAAATGTCTAAAAAAATATTGATTCACAAACGTATAGTTTAGGAGTTAATAACAGGCAGTGTGGATCCAGGATTTTGGTATGAGGGTGCTGGGATTGACTCGGGTGAGGATAGGCTTTATAGGAGGGGGTGTGGTCGGCAACAAAAAATCTCATGTCAACTTTGCCGCCCTTATAAAAACAGTAGAGCTAAATATTAAAAAAAGCCCACAAAATCGATGTCTTCAGTGGTGACCTAGATGCTTTTAGGGTGGGGGGGGGAGGGGGCTTGAGCCCATTGCTCCCCCCTCCCCCCCCTCCACCCCGCATCCGCTCCTGATAACAGGTGCGCAATGTGACGCCCGTCCACGGCAGTGCATGCCTCAGCCCTTTGGTGTAGGGAATCACACACTCTTTGAAACTGTCTTGTTTAATCCTGTCTTCAAGGTATGTCATCACACACAGGACCAACCAAGACAGTTTCATAGAGTGTGTAATTCCTTACCCTGAAGAGTTGAGGCACGCATTGCCGTGGACGGCGTCACATTACAGACCTGTTATTAACTCAGAAACTTTGAGTTGGCGAGCCTATGTTTATTAGACATTTTTGTCTTATTTTTATGCATACTATCACTTCCTAAAATATTTTCACGTTTCTTTAGCACCCTGTCTTCTCCCTGATTCGCATACGAAATTGAGCAATCAAACACACTTGCAGAAGTAAATAAATTTGGGTCTCAGGTATTAACATGATTATAAAACAAACAGAAAACAAAACTAAAAAAAAATCTGTTGCTTGCCTTATCGGTCAAATGCCATTAAGTTTTTTTTTTTGGCTTTACGCCTTGTTGACGTCGAGGTTTTTGATGTCAGAAAGGACTATGAGCAAGGAATAGGAAGGGATTTTTCAATGTACTCTTGAAGGAAGTATCCCGGCATTTTCCTGGAGAAACCATGGAAAATCCAAAATCTGGTGGTCAGACGGAGATTTCAACCCACGTCTTCCCGAATGCGAGGCAAGAGCGTTACCGCTCGCCCACCACGGTCGATGAGAAAATTTATAATTGTAGATAAGACAGTCAGGTAAATAATGATCAGTTTACCTATCAAAGAATTTAAAATCAAAATTGGTAAAAGCCAAAAATAGGTGAGGGTTGAAGTTATCCTCAAATAATGTAAAATAAGTAAATGTAAATTGTCTCCAGGGCATATAAATCAAGACACTTAAATTAAATTAAGCAGATAGTCTGTTGAATGTTTTATGATGGTATTAAAAGTCCATCATGTCGGCTATCGCTGGGTAGTTATTCCTGTCCTGATAAATGAAAATTAACTATTTCTGTAATGTTACACATCATTAGTTATCTCCGCTCTATCGAATCCAATTTGTCTCCTCGTTACGTTTCTCTGAACGTGACTTCTATGTTGCTAACTGGCTGGAGAGTGGTCTTGAGTTTCAATGGTTAATGCGTCTGACTGGAGATCGAATAGTCCCCGGATCGAATATCTGTCTCGGAGGAGATTTTCAAAGGACCTTAAAGTTAAACCGACCTTTACCTCTGGCACAGCTTGCTGTCTGATGCGAAGAAAGCTAGAACGTTTCCGTGGTTCGGATTCTACGTTAAAACTGTAGGTCACGGCCGGATTAAGACAGCGCGGGGCCCGTAGGAAATGTGAAGAAAAGGTCCTTGATTTTCCCGTAGGAGGCGTGAGGCCCCCAGAAGGCTACTCTGTAGAATTACCAGCTTAAGTAAGGGCGGCTATGATAGTGTCTCCAACTAATTACGATCAGACTAGCCTTTGCGTTTACTAGTTAAAAACAATGGACTTTGTTGCTGAAGTAACCATTAAATGGTTCAGTTTTAAATTTAATAACTTGATAGATTGTGAATTCTACTGCCAGGAGTGTTTAATGCTCCTTTTTATTAGATTTTGAGCATATGAAGAAAATATTTCAGTACCCTGATGGTATTATTTTTCCGAACTTACTAATCTGCTGAAAGCAAATAACTTATCTAATCTCTCGAAAATATTTGTATCCTTCCCTCCATAAGTTATTACTATTAATTTAATTTCGATGGAGCACAATTTCCGGTGGTAATTCCCTGTCATCCAATTACCCTTTTTTACTTTATTATTTTAATTGTCCAACATAATATCTCCCCCATCAACTTTTGCGACTTATAAATTTTAATTTTAAATTCCTTCCGCGTTTTTGGAAAATTATTCATCTCTTCACTTGGTAATTTGTTCCAATCCCTGACACCCTTACCCACAAAAGAAAATTTTCCCACTCCCTTATGCATAAATTCGAGTGCCGGTTTGTGGTCCTGGTCATCTTTCCCCTTCCACGCACTAATCCTAATTCCTCGACCAAGACCCATCACCAACAAATGACTTGTAATTTCCCAGCACTCTCTTCGTCCTCCTCCTGTCCTCCAATGAGTCCCAACCCAGCTCCTTTATCATATCAGATACTGAGTGGGTCCTGCGACAATTTCCACAAACAAATCTAGCTGCTCTTCTTAGAAACCCTCCAACTCCTGTATTTGATACAAAAAATGTGGGCCCCAAATTACACCACCATATTCAACCAATGGTGTGACCAAAGTTTTGTAACCCAATTCCCTAACTTTTCTGCTACATCCTCTCATCACCGTCTTCAGTAAATATAGGATTTTGTAAGCTTTTCCTTTGTTCAGATATTTCCAGCACTAACTTTTTTTTATTTTTTCTTCAGGAACTTGAACCAAACACTCAGGCCTAGCATTCGGAGGACACAGGCTCAAATCCCCGTCTAGTCATACAGATTCGGTTTTCCATGGTTTCCCCAAATCATTCCAAGCAAATGCCGGGATGGTTCCTTCAAAAGTTCATGGCGAATCCCTTGCTATTCCTTCCCTATAAACCATACTCGCCTCTAATAACTTCGATGTCAACGAGACGTAGAGCTCGAAAAAAAGTAAAGACCTCAGTTCAACACCTGAGCTTTTTTCTGCTGGGGATTATGTCAATTAAATTTTTCTTATTCTGATACTTCGAGACCACAGGGAATTATTATTATTAGTAAAAGAAAATAATATTCAGGACACTGTTTGGGTGCGATATTTTGAATAGATGGTACGCGTGTCTATTGTCTGAATTTTACGTCATTAAACAAAATAGTATTAGTAGGCCTACTTGGAAATCTCAGTGGAAGGGAGGTTAGAACCTTTTTTTTTTTTGTTTTGGTCTTACTCTTCGTTGACGTCTACGTCATTAGATGTGGAAATGATTGTGGTAAGGAATGGGAAGGAATTCTGCCGTGGCCTTTTGAAGGAACCATTCCGGCAACCTCCTAGATTCAGACAACATGCTTAGTAACCGGGTGTTCCAGGTAGTCATGGGCACCGAGATCATCTCATAGAGGAAGCTTACGAACGGCCTTCCTTAGGGATCAGTGTTAGCTCCGCTGCTTTTCAGCCTGTATATCGGAGACATGCCGAAAACAAAATTTAAAAAGTTTGGTTACGCCGAAGACTGGGTTTTCGCCATGAGATGCAGGTCAATCGAAACGTCTGAAGAAATCCTAACAGAGGACCTGGAAACAATGGTAAAATATTTCCGCAGGATGAGACCCCAGCCCAATGCTTCTAAAACAAAGGTTACCTCTTGCATCTAAATAGCAAACTCGCTAGAAGGGAACTTAACATACGGTTCGAAGAAACCATGCTTACCCACAATGAGACACCAAAGTACCTGGGTGTTACCCATGACAGAACATCATCTTTTAATGGCAATCTAACGAAAATGACTGAGAAGATAAAAACATGAAATTAAATCATTCAAAAACTATGTGGTACCTCCTGGGCTGCATCGGCCTCCAATCTCCGCTCCTCTGCTCTGGGTCTTGTCTTCTCGGCTGCCGAGTACTGTGCCCTGGTCTGGTTGAATAGCCCGCACGTGAGAAAAGTGGACACCCAACTTAATAACGGTATGCGTATGATTGCAGGCGTGATGAAGACAACTCCCACAAGATGGCTCTCGATACTGAACCACATACCACCATCTAACCTGCGACGGATAAATGCTCTTACAAGCGAGTACAAGAAGATAATGGACAACAGAGACTTGTCGATCCACAAAGATATTAAGGATGCCATCATCAACAAGACTTCACCCTAGAAAACCGCCAATGAAATCGGCAAGGGATTTTATGCGTGAAGATTTTAACATCACCAAAGCTTGGATCCAGGAGTGGACTGTACACCAAAATAACAGTGTACCTTTTACTACACAAAAGCCACCACATTTTGACTTACCACATAAAACTTGGTCCACACTCAACAGAATCAGAACTCGGCACGGCAGATGCACACACTCCTTGTACAAGTGGGACAAGCAACCATCCCCCTTATGGGAATACGGAGAGATTCAGACTATCAGTCATATTGTTGAAGAATGTCCGATAAGGTCTTAAAATGGAGATCCTGTGGACTTCCTGCTGACATCTCAGGAATCGATATACTATATTTATAAACGAGATGTATATCTGTAATCTTGTAAAGTTATAGTATGTATATTTTATTTAATATATCGTAAAAGTGTCTAAATTGCCATACGATAAATAAATAAATGAGCTAGAGTAATTTGGGAAAACCATGAAAAACCCAAATCTGGATGGGCGGACAGGGATTCGAACCCGCCTCCTCCCGAATGCTAGGCCAGAGCGGTACCGCTCACCCACCACAATCGGTGAAACTAGAACAATTTCTAATCTGGTCATACACGATTTTTAATTTCCTGCCAACAAATCGAGAGAGTTAATAACCAGGAGTAGTGCTTAAACCTGATCATGCCCGTTTTATTTCGCATTTTTCTGTGAAAATCCTATGTAGCTTCATCTATTGAATCCGTAATTGGTGATACATAAATTCTTTTTTTATTTTTTTACTTGTGACTTTACAACTCGTCGATGTCGAGGTCAGTATAGCCGGGAGAGGAATGGAATAAAAAACTGGCAAACATTCGTCCAAGCCCTTTTGAAAGAACCATCCCGGCATCCACGTATAACTGAAATCAGGGAATCGAACCCATGTCATCTTGAATTTCTGGTCTAAAGTGGTGTATATGTGTTGAGGGAGCATATTAGATAGCATCTAACATGTACACAAACCACATTAAGTTTTTATGGCAATTCAGGTAGCTCCAAATATATCGTCATTTTTTAAAATTTAATTGATGTCATACAAGCACGACGATTTAATATTTTCATAAATAAGCCCTACAGCGGACGGACGAGAAATAAATTTATTTTATTTATTTTTCATCCTGTTTAATGTCGCGTAAACGCTGTGATCATTAGGAAAAATCTACGGTAATCGTAATAGGTTTCTGTTGAAATTTGTTTTTGTGTTATTTAGCTTGAGTCAAGCGTAGGCCTTGAGATGGAGTTTGTCCCAACATTCGCCTGGTGACTAGGGAGCGTCCATAAACCACGTGGCTCCATTTTGGCCTCCTGTGACACTCCCAACCCCCCCCCCCTCTTTTTCCACGTAGCCTGACATAGCTTTTGTCCCCCCCCCCCCCTCGACCTAGCACGTAGCACGTAGCGTTTGATTCCAGATGTTTTGTAATGTTGTCTCTTGTCAGACTATCGTAAATAACATACGGAGATAATTACATGACGGAAATTAATTTCTGCATGCTGTTAAGTGTTCTGTTGCTCATTTTAACTGTGACAAATAATATGAATGAAAAGCTACTGGCTCGGACCCCCCCTCCCCCCCTCCTCCCAAAGGGGGCATCCATAAATTACGTGAGGTGAAATAGGGGGGGGGAGGTCCGGCGTAATCTCACCAAGGGGGGAGGGGGGGTCTAGGGAAATCTCACTTGAGTTTTAGGCAAAAATTTTTTGGACTGTAGAGCTAAAAAAAAGTCTACAAAATGCGCGGAAGTCGATTTTAGGGGGTTATTTCATCGAAAAGTGGGGGTGAGACCTAAAAAAAAAAGTCTGTAATAGTTTTGAGGGCGATTTCTAGGATGGTGGAGGGGAGTTCTCACGGACCAGATCTCACCAGAGGGAGGGGGGGGGGTCCGGCCAGATCTCACGAAATCTCACCAGAGGGGGGGGGGGGGGGTCCGGAAAAACACCTCACGTAATTTATGGATGTCCCCTAAGTAGTCCAACGTAACTTTTCAGTCAACCCCGACTCCAATAACGGTGGATCTTCGGTAAGGTCGGCCAAAGTGTTGCAAAGTAATGAAGCGTCGCACACAAGGGTATTTAACACAAAAAACCTGATCAAAAGTAAAAAAAAAAAATTAAGCCAATTCCAATATGCCGAATCTACCTGACTCATGGAAAATGTCGATAGAACAACAGCCCTCATGGTTTTGGATAAACGTCACACCACGTGAATACTCGTCTTCTGAGTACATTGCAAGACGCATGTAGTGTTATCACGTAAACGCAAGAAAATTTAAGTTGCACCATTTTAATTTGTGAGTGATGTTAAAGATGGATATTGTACAGCCAGGTGTGTAGAATTGAAATCATAGTAACATACAACCAAACTTTATTTCTATACATTTTTGTTAGCTTACTCATTTTGTATGGATTTTTTTTATTACGAAAAGTCTTAAAGAGTTATTTTGTTATATTTCCCGACCTTTCTTGGGTCTGATTTATTGCATGGGTTTACTTTAGTTTAGGCCTACTATCTTGGAGTTTCATTGAAAATTAGGTGCCAAAAACGGCCAAACGTGTATTATTTATTCGAAAAACATCCAGATTCTTTAAATCAAAAGTAATGATTTTTCTTATGCCATTAATTCATCTAAGATTTTCTTTGTTATAGGATCTTCTGATATCAAGGTCATTACCCGAAGAGTTATTTATGATAAGAGCAAAGATGAGAAAGGAAATTATATCGCTTAAAAGTTGGAATTAGTCGAGAAAAATAATTTAAATCGACATTCGCGGCCGAACAAACGCAACATTTCGAACAAAAGTTTTCAAGCCTTAGATCGGAAATGAAAAGAAGTTTTCAAGCTGCTAAGAGAACTGGGAGCGTCTTTTTAAAGAAATTTCATGATTGCTTACACGGATATATCGAAATCTATACAAAATCTAATCTGTCCGATGTGGGTCTGCCTACAAAATCTTTCGATGATTTGACTGATTGCTGCAAACGATACCTGCAGAGATTCTGCAGAGATTACAGACAAAACCCTGATTGACAGGTTTGCTACTATTCTGTCTAGTGGGCGCAAAAGAATATATATATATATATATATATATATATATGCTGTTTACTGCCACGAAACAGCTAACATGTATGTACATTCAACTGTACTCCTGGCATCCAATGTCATCTACACTACACAAAGCACTGAGAGCATGCACTTTAGCCTATAGGCACTTTGTCCAAAGAAACAGTCAGCGGAAGCTACGGAGCGTGCACAAACCACGTGGCTCGGTCCAGGGAGGAGAGGGGTTTGCTGGAAGGCTACGCTGGGCTATGTGGGGGAGGGAGGGGGGGGTTCCGAGCCAGGCCAAGTGGCTTTCCTTTCATAACATTTTTCACAGTTAAAATGAGGAACAGTACACACAACAGCATGTGAACATTTATTTCCCTCAGTTAATTGTCTCCGTATGTAATTTACAATATTCTGATAAGAGAAAACAGTACAAAATGTCTTCTGGAATCAAAAGGGAAAAAAGCTACGTGCTACATGGGGGGGAGGGGGGTTTGAGGCAAAAGCCACGTAGGGCTATGTGGGGGGGAAGGGGGGGTTCACAAGAGGCCAAAATGGAACTACGTGGTTTATGCACTCTACCCTAATAACACAAATTTTCGACAATTTAGGGAGAGATACCATAGAAAATTTAGCTGGGATCAGTGGAACATGTCATAAATAGGCTTTTATTTAGCCGTATTAAATTGCATCAGGCACAACATACCAACAACAAAAAAAAAACCTATAAATCATTCAAACCAGAAACTATTAAAATGTTAGTTTCATTGCAACCGAGTACTCAAGAAGAGAACGGGATAGAAGATGAAGCAGATACAGGCACCAGATAAAGCTTTAGACGAAGCATGGGACGGAACTTCGGAATAATATAATTTTAATGTATATAGGCCCTGTATGATTATTGTTTAAGCAGTGGCGTAGCAGGTTCAACAAGGGCCCAGGTGCAAAAAATTTATTTTGGGCCCTCAGGCCAGATGGGCGACCTTTTTTGCTTTGTGTTGCAGGTAGGGGTCCCCTGAACTGAGGCTGGGAGCCCCCTGAGCAGTGGGGGCCCCCTGAACAGAGGCTGGGGGCTCCCCTGAGCAGTGAGGAGTTCCCTGTGTCTCAGGGGCTCCTTAGACGACGGTAGAGCTAAAAAAAAAGCCAGTTTGTCGTGAAGGCCCGTGGGGTCCTCGTAACTGCGCTTGGGGGCCCCAAAGGGGCGCTTGAGGGCCCCCTGAGCGTAGGGGCCCCGTTGCACTGCACCGCCTAGCCCCATAGTAGCTACGGCCCTGTGTTTAGGTGTTTGGTAAATAATCGATTCACATGTAATAAAGAATGTATTCAAAGTATGTGTTCTTTATTAGTACTCATATTTCATAGTTATAAGTTCTAATATACAAAAGAAACGAAATAAAAAAATTACTTAGAAATAATTTTTATCGACTTTTTGTGTCAACTATCCCTTTGTGCGTCAGTTTGACAGCTCCAGGTAAAGCGCTGACATACCGGATATGCGGGCCCACGTTGGAATCTATAGCCTGACATACCGTCCGACATGTTTACGGTTTACGACCAGTTTGTGACGATCTCCAATTTCTGCAAAAAAATGTACCGAATTTAAGGTAAGCGCACCAAATTTCAATATGTTTAAGAACTGGTTTGCGGCACCGTGATGGTGTCCGGCGCTGACACGGGGTTAGCTGGTTCCAGTCCTGGTGGTGAAGAAGATTTTCATCATAAGGAGTTGGTCGGAAGGTAGGAGAAATAATTATTTTTAATATATATATATTAATATATTGTCAATTTATATTAATAATTTGAAGTTCTCATTGCCTTCAATGTGAATACCAACACAAGACACACATACACAAAACATTTAGTTAAAACCACACATGCCCTCTACCGGAATCGAACCAGAATCTCTCAATTCGTGTAGCAAACTTGCTAGCCCTTACCTTCTGGAGGGGGAAGGATCTTAATGATACAGTATTTTTCCTTATCGTATCACATCTGGAGAAAGTGTATACCAAAGCACACATCTGAAAACATCCGGCCATGACGAAGTTGAATCATATCGCCCCAGGATGTGAGAGAGATCCTCAATATTTTGATGTGTGGGGACCGCCGCAGGGCAAACATCCGCTGGTAACGAGCCTGCACGTCGCTTTGGCACAGGCGGTGACTTTCCGTGCAGCTGTAAACATTGTCCCACCCTTTACTGAACGGCAAGGCTGCGTTACTCAGTTGACAAGGATAGTCACGGTGCAGATTCCGATGAAGGTGAAGGTTGGGCGACATCCATAAATTACGTGAGGTGCTTTTTTTGGATTTCCGCCCTCCCCCCAATCTGGTGAGACTTCGTGAGATCTGGTCCGACCCCCCACCTCTCTGGTGAGATCTGGTCCGGAAGAGACTCCCCCCCCCCCCAGAAGTCGCCCAAGCAACTTATTTAGACCTTTTTTTTCAGAGCCGGTTACACCCCCACTTTTGACTAAAAACTCCCTTAAAATCGACTTTCGAGTTTAGCTCGACAGTCCAAAAAAAAAAATTTTCCAAAACCTCAAGTGAGATTTCCGTTGACCCCCCACCCCCTTGTTGAAATTTCGCCGTACCCCCCCCCCCCATTTCACCTCACGTAATTTATGGACGCCCCCTTGCTGCTCTAGTTGTCAGTTGGTTGCTGATAGACGCTGACACGGGGATTCCTGTGGGTGGAAGAAATTTTCATTAGGATTTGGACGGCAGAATAGGAGACGTAGTAGTGCACAGTTCCTAATCACCAGATTCTGTGCTAAAGTCCTGGGTTCAACCCCAAACCTCATCTGTTGGATGGAGACGTTAAGACTTTGGCCCCTTGGCATCTTTCAGAAGAGCAGGCATGAATAGGCACCAGGGATGTTATAATAACGGTTTATAACTCTCCTAAGAGGAGGCTAAAGAGAAATAGTACTTTGGATGGTGTTAATCCAAGATCCTCTGCTTGATTACTACGTCCAACAGTTGTTTGAAATGTCGTATTGCAGTGTAATCCAAATATAAGTTTCACCATTATCCAAGACAGCCATCGAAGATCTACGCCTCACTAATCGGTGATGACGGCGTGTGTTTGGATGACTTTGGCCCACTTTGTCATCACCCAACACGTACGAGCCGACAGCGTAGACAAATTTTGATTAATAGTTAGTTATGATACCGCCAACGAACGTGAGGAATTGTTACAATGTCGAAAATAAAAATGCACTGCTCTGAGCAATTGTCAATGGGTTTAATAATTTCAGTAACTTGAAACACTCATATAACATCCAGTTAAAATTGCTAGCACGTTCTATAAACTATTACAGCTTCCTTATAGTGAAGTACGAACTTGCGTCACGCGACATTATCTACTCGGCGCAACAACCCGCCTCGCTCGCTCGTTATTTTTTTTTTTTTTTTTATCTGCTTCACGTCTATCTAACAGCGAGGTCTTTAGAGACGGGGAAGGATGTGGGGCAAGGAATGGGGAGGAATTCAGTCATGGCGTTTTGAAGGAAGCATCCCGGCATTTGCCTGGAGTGATTTGGGAAACCATGGAAAACCCAAATCTGGATGCCCGGACGGGGATTCGAACCGCCGTCCTCCCTAATGCGACGCCAGAACGCTATCCGTTACACCACCACCCTCGGTCGCTCGCTCGGCCAGCGAACACTTCATACTGCACCAACAGTAGCTGTTGGAGGCCAAAGATACTACAAATACAAAGTTCTTAAGGACTATAAACTAAAGCTACACCGATCGCAGTACAAACTACTACTCTATAGAAACTCTGAAATAATATTCTACAGGATACATACATTTACACAAATGTTTAAGATACCTATAATTAAAAAAGATAACAATATAACAATAACCGTAATAATATTAATAACTAAAAATGATTGGAGGGGTGGGGGGTTGTGATAAAGTTACAGGCGTTACGCCATAATAAAACAAAAGAAACGTAAGGCAAGATTTCAGGTGGAGTTGCCCAAATTGTGTTGATCAGGACATATCGATTCCAGTGCCTTAGAACGGCTCTCCAGATACAGTCAGCCTTCTGTCAAATTATAGACAGTGGTACTGACTACATGATGATCGCTTTAGTACCAAAGTATCTGAACGGCTCACCGGGTCTATTCGACCCTCTTTAAATGACACTGTATGAGCAGCCTCCTTGGTCCGCCGGTCCAGCTATCACCAGCGGGCAGCGGGAAGGGACCCGCCTGCGCTGCCAGCGATGGCGCGCCTCTATCCCTCACCCAGTCGGTAAACATCAAACGCCCGGTAGCTGAAACGACAGGGCTAGCCTGTCGCGCGTGATGGTACTTACAATTCGGCTGCATGGAGAGGCCTACAAAACCACAGTCTGTGGGAAGCCACCATAAGGTTACTGCAACGAGATGTTGACTATGCTATCACCATTCTGCTGCCAAGAACTGGGAAGGAAAAATTTGGACCCTTACCTCCGTGTATGTTTCCAAGGCGCATGCGAAGAAGTCGGTCACTAGATTCTGGAATAGAAACGATGTTGCTCTACCCAGGAACCCCAGTGTTGCAGACTCTTTGGACGGAAATAATCCTCAATGGTAGCTTTCGTAAGGAAATTAACTAAACTTGTTTTCCCCAGCCTTGAAAAAGAAGCAGCTTATTAGGTACAGAAATAAAAAAAAGTTGATTATGATTATAAGGTGGCGAAAGAATTGCTTGTTGAAAACTTGAAGTGAAAATACCTTGGCATATCGTATGATAGCAAGCTTAACCGGGAAGGATACATTGGGCAGGTAGTAGAAAAAGGTTTAAAAAATTCTGCACTTGTTGGAGAGAGTGATGAGGGGATGTACCAGAGAAGTAAAGGAAATGGGTTACAAAACTTTGGTCATACCATTACTTGAATATGGTGGTGAAGTATGGGATCCACATTTTTGGAGTCAAATACAAGAGTTGGAGAGGGTGTTTCTAGAAATGATCGCAGAACACAATCAGTATCCGATATGATAAAAGAGCTGGAATGGGATTCATTGGAAGACAGGAGGAGGGTGAAGAGAGTCATGCGAGCAGACAAGGCGTATGTTGGTGATGAGGCGGTGAAAGATATTGATGTAAGAGTTAAAAATAATGCATGGAAGGGAAAAGATAACCATGACCACAAGCTGGCAATCGATTTCAGGTACAAGGGTGTGGGAATAACAGGTAAGGGTTTGGAATAAGTTACCAAGCGAAATGGTGAGTAATTTACCAAAAACCTTGAAAGAATTTAAAGTTGAAATCTGTAGAGGGCAAAAGTAGGTGGGTACAGAAAGGAGAAAAATGGGTGTTTAAGGAAATTTCTACCAAAGCTTGCGCTCCATCGCAATTAAATTACGTTAAAAGTATATAGGTGTGCCGTTCCTTTTGCTCGGATCTACTGTACTAATGACTCTAATTACTGGTCGTGAAAAGTAATGTCACGTTCGTGAGTTGTATGAGGATGAAAGAAGATTGAGTGTGAAATCAGGGGCATAGGTTGAGGTCTTCGTTCGTGGAACACATCGAGGAGGCCATAACTCTTAATCGCCTTGTCTGATGCACAAATAAGCGTTAACGTATCCTCATGTTGAGATACGAAGGGTGATCCGAAAATTACATTAGAAAGCCTGTAGTGAAACGCGTACATTTTGTTTCATACAACCAATAGAGCCAACTAATAGTATATCTATAAGTTTCGTTTTCCACTCCATATCGGTTTAGCCACTTGTCGCTTCGTGGGATGAGTTTGAATCTTCCGTGTTGGTAAAAATCATGTACTTGTGGGTTCTGCCACGTTGTCGCTGAGTGTTTCACCTCCTCGTCTGAAGAGAATCGTCGGCCTCCTAGGTGATCCTTCATATGAGGCTAGTTCGGCCAATGCGATCCTCGTCGGTGACGTTTTCTCTATCGGCCAAAAACTTTCTACGCATTCTGCGACATGCTGACGAGAGATTGCAGTATCTACGGAAGCCTCTACCAGCTGACGGTGAATTTCAGCCGTGGTTACATGTTTCGCCCGCAGAAGTCGAATAACTGAGCGGATTTCTTCGCAAGATCAGTTTTTCAAAAGAGTCGCCATTTGAGTTTACCTACAACTAGCGCTGTAGGTGGCGGGTGGATGAAACTCTGTACAGTTTCCAACCGCATGTCTTAGAATTACCTCATAATACTAATTTCTCTGTAACTGACGACACTCCAAGAATATCGGCCTTCTAACCTTAGTTTGTGATCGTCCCTCGAATTTGTATTTTATTCCTGGTTTAAGTTACACAACTAATGTATGTTTCCAGCTCTCTCTTCCCAATGCCAAAGTACACGAAGGAATTTTTTTCTCCTTTGCGGGAATTGAACTAATCGAGAGACATACAGAGATAGATGTGTCACGTAAGAAATAGTGGAAACACCTCCTCTGAACACTATCCTTCTTGTTATAAGACCCCAGTAGACTGCGTCAAAGCAATGAATATGTCCATATTCAAAGATAGAATCTTCGAACCTGACAGTATCGGGAGCAGAAGATGAGCCACGGTGTCAAATCTGTGCAGTGGGGTGAATAGTGAGTACCCACACCAGTGGCGTAACTATAACGTTGACGCCCGTAGAAAAAAAATGGTAGTAAATAAGGTAAAAACCATTGGAGTGGATGAGAAAGTCATTTGCTGGGTAGAATAATTTTTAAAAGGTAGAAAACAGAAAGTTAGGGTAGGAAATGGAGTATCAAAAGAAGTAGAAGTAAAAATGGGTGTTCCACAGGGTAGCGTATTGGGACCATTGCTATTAATTATTCTAATGAATAATTGTGTTGATTGTTTACTATCTGAAATTAGATTATTTGCAGATGACATAATGCTGTATAAAAGAATCAAAACGATAGAGGATTGTAAACAGTTGCAGGGTGATCTAGACAGGATATCTAATTGGGTTGGTAAACATGGAATGAAGAGAAATGCAAAGAAGTGTCAGCTTATTAGATACACAAATAAAAAACTAAAGGTTAATTATGAATATAAGGTGGGGAAAGAATCGCTTGCTGAAGACTTGAAATGTAAATATCTTGGAATTACTTTTGATAACAAGCTTAACTGGGCAGGACACATAGGACAGGTGGTAGGAAAAGGTTTCAAAGTTCTGCACTTGTTGGAGCGAGTAATGAGGGGATGTATGAGAGAAGTCAAGGAATTGGGTTACAAAACTTTGGTCAGACCATTGCTCGAATATGGTAGTGTAGTATGGGACCCTCATTTTACGTAACAAATACAGGAGTTGGAGAGGGTGCAAAAAAGGGCTGCTAGATTTGTTTCTGGAAATTATCGCAGAATGCAATCAGTGACGGATATGATAAAGGAGCTGGAATGGGATTCATTGCAAGGCAGGAGGAGGATGAGGAGGGTCATGGGAGTGTACAGGGCATATACTGGCAATGAGGCATGGAAAGATATTGCAGTAGGTATGAAAAGTAGTTCATGGAAGGGAAAAGATGACCATGACCACAAGCTGGCACTCGATTTCAGGCACAAGGGTGTGGGAAGATTCTCTTTTTTAGGTAAAGGTGTCAGGGATTGGAATGAGTTACCAAGAGAAATGATGAATAATTTACCAAAAACTTTGAAATAATTAAAAGATACAATTTGTAGAGGGCGAATGTAGGGAGGTGCAGGATAGGGGGAAGATGGGTGTATAGGGAAATTGCCACCGGAGCCTGTGCTCCATTGCAATTAAATTAAATTAAATTAAAAAATTAGCAAATTGACAAATGGGTAGATTCAGTGCCGGATCTAGGGAGGAGGGGACAAATGGGGGCACCCATTTTATGGACGACCTTTCATATTAGCTCCACTATTCCCAGGCAGAGACAATGGGAGTGGTCTGTTTGAAGGGCCTTGGTCCGGGGGCCCCCTCCTGCTGGGGGCCAGAGGTATTTTGCCCGTCCTGACACCATATTGTTACCCCCAATGACCCACACTGCTCCATTGGGTGGGGTTGGTTGAAGTGCAACCAAAAATTAAGTTACATTATCTGTATGGAGATGAATGGTCAAGTAATACCACACACCTCTCATTTGACCGCAGGTTTGTTAGACCCGTCAGTCAGTTCCAGGAAAAACCTTCAAGTTCATTGGTATCAGAGCCTAGGTCTTCAGTTTCAAATTCGGTCTCTGACATACTGCAGTTTTTAAGCTAGTTTATAATCACGAAAAATATGAAAATAGCATCCAAATCGGGTTGATTCCTAGGAAACGATCCCGTTCAGGTTTCTACATGTAGCTGTCTACACATATTAGAAGAAGCTGTGGCTATGTCGAAATGCAGATGCGACAAGAATGACAACTGACACAATTTTTTACAGAATAATTCACAATGAACTTAGTTTTATAAATAACTAGCTGACCCGGCAATGCTTCAATATTGCTGGACTTGAGTAGGCACATGGATTAAACGAAAAAATATTTACATATAAATTTTAAACTGCTAATTCATTCATTTTCAGTTGGAAAGGGTGAGAGGGGATGCGCTTTGGAAAACATATGCAGGCAGTATTTTTCTGTTTGTTTCAAAGTATAAGTGTACAAATTCTTATCCAAATCGGATAAAAAATTTGGTTTGCCTAAATTATGGGGTGAAAACGTAATGGGGTTGCAAAGGGGGAGAGGGGATGAATATTCGGAAACCATACGTAGGCAGTATTTTTCTGTTTGTTTTAAAGTATAAGTGTACAAATTCTTATCTAAATCGGATAAAAAATGTGGTTTGCCTAAATTATGGGGTAAAAACGTAATGGGGTTGGAAAGGGGGAGAGGGGATGAATATTCGGAAACCATACGTAGGCAGTATTTTTCTGTTTGTTTTAAAGTATAAGTGTACAAATTCTTATCTAATTCGGATAAAAAATGTGGTTTGCCTAAATTATGGGGTAAGAACGTAATGTGGTTGAAAAGGGGGAGAGGGGATGAATATTCGGAAACCATAAGTAGGCAGCATTTTTCTGTTTGTTTTAAAGTATAAGTGTACAAATTCCTATCTAAATCGGATAAAAAAATGTGGTATTGCCTAAATTATGGGGTGAAAAATTATGGGGGTGGAAAGGGGGCGAGGGGATTAATATTCGGAAATCGTATGTAGGCAGTATTTTTCTGTTTGTTTTTAAGTATAAGTGTACAAATTCCTATCTAAATCGGATAAAAAATGTGGTTTTGCCTAAATTATGGGGTGTTATGTGGAATAGGGGATGACTTTTTGGAAAAAAAATTTCACAGGAACCTTCGCAGACGCACACTCGAAAACTCTCCAAAGTTTCATTGCAATCTGATAAATGGTATAGCAATGCATAGAAGACGAACAAATCCACAAACCCACAAACATACATTGATTTTTATATATAAGATTTAATCTACTTTCATAAGCGCCGAGTTACTGAAGTTATTCAGTATGGATGGAAGTAGTTCCGTATCTATCATGTTGAATGACACCTGGCGCAGTAATAAATATAAAGCATAAGGTAATTGGATTCATAATTTATTTTTAATTTCAGCGATTCCCTAATTCTGACATCATTAACTCAGTAGAAGTTCCATCTGTTTCGCTGTGTAAACTACAACAGTAATACGTACAAATTACAAAATAAGTTTATGAATATTACGTAACAACAATTCTACTTATTTAGGCAACAGAAAAGAGATGAATTACCAGAACATTCCTTTCACCCGTCATTTTTGATGGGCTTAGCGGCTATTAGAATAAAAAACAGCAGTAGTCCCAAAGGCCGGAGGAGGGGGTCAACAAAGTGTGACATCGTGTGACAAGGGGGAGGGGGGGCGTGTCATAAACTTTGTGCATCACATGCATAATTTGTATCACTTTTTGGCTCGTGGCGGAAGATGAAGATGATCTTGACACATCGAATGTTCCCAACACTATCGAAACCAAGAATGAAGTGACTATTATGCCAATATAAACAGTATCAAGGAATGGGTTCAAAATCCATCGACACATGATGACTCAATTTTATATCATTAATTCAATTTTTATGTTTTTTTAATATTTTCTTAAATGTTTGATTTATTGTTGATATGATTTTTTAACTAGAAATACATAAATCATTTTGGAAGTGCTGTTTTAATTTATCAATTTAAAATTGCAAAGTATGTGACGTCACACCAGGGGGGCGGTCCCACAAATGTGACAACCTGTGACATGGGGAGAGGGAGGGGTCCAAAAATCATGAAATTCGTGTGACGTAATTTGTGGATGGCCCCCAATACAGTACTGTGGCACTTGTACGGGGGCGTCCGTTAATCACGTGAGATGTTTTACCAGAATTCCGGAGACCCCCCCTTTATAGTGGTGAGATCTGCTTGGATCTCACCCCCCCCCCAGTTTACCTCACGTAATTAAAGGTCGCCCCCTAATGCTCTTGTAATTTCCACCTCGCCTGATAACACGTTTTTTTTTTTTGTAACAGTTTAACGTCCCTTTTTAACAACGTGGTCTTTAGAGACGGGAAAGGATGGGGGCAAGGAATGGGAAGGAATTCGGCCATGGCCTTTTGAAGGAAGCATCCCGGCATTCACCTGGAGTGATTTGGGGAAACCATGGAAAACCCAAATCTGGATGCCCGGACGGGGATTCGAACCGCCGTCCTCCCGAATGCGAGGCCAGAACGCTATCCGTTACACCACCACGCTCGGTCTGATATCACGACTGTTTACTTTACCCCAGTGGTCTCAGCCGTATTGCCCACCATTCTCTTGACAATTCTGTCAGAAGCCTTGTTGGTGTCCAGTGCTACATTGTCACCTCTGTAGCCTGTGTGACAGCGCACCTTGACGTCGTGCTGGGCTCGTTTGTAGATTAATGTGATACACGCAGCCACAAAAACAAGGCGGAAGGTGTGGGCTTGATTCCCACGGCGGTCCCCGACGCCGGGTGAAGACGTCGTTACGACAGTGCGCGGAAAATCCCTGGCGGCCTCCCCAGTCCTTGATGCTGAGAGAGTCTCCAGCAGTGCCACGCGAGTACACAGCGAGTCGACATGGGCAGACCTCGACCGCGCGATCGACTCGACCCACCACCAGGTGAGTCGAGAGTCACTCCATTTGGAAGGCCTCATCACCAACCTTTCCTCGAACCAGTCCACATGTTCAGCAGCTACTAACGAATACTAAACTGTGTAATAGTTGGATGTGGGAGATGGGGTGCACAAATCTTGTTCTTGATCACCATTTCCCAACATTAGTGGTCGGCTGCCTACGCCGAGATTCCTTCATAGTTGGCAATGTCAGATTTGGAGCTATGGTTTTATGGCCGCATGCCCTTGCTTACGGCAAGCATTTTACACCTACTACCATATCGTACTATGGGGGCGTCCATAAATTACGTGAGGTGAAATAGGGAGGGGGGAGGGTTTAGGAAATCTCACGTGAGGTTTTGGAAAAATCTACAAAACGACGCGAAAGTCAATTTTAGGGGGGTATTTCGTCGAAAAGTGGGAGATGTTACCGGCTTTTGGAAGGGTGAGACCTAAAAAAAAAAGGTCTCAAAAAGTTGCGAGGGTGATTTCTAAAGGCGCATTCCCACGATCCCTTGTAGGCGAGGCGAGACGGGACGGGATCTGACTAGCCGAAGTGTAGGGACGACCGCGGGCCGCAGGTTAGTCCTAGCTTAAGTGGCCGCCACCTCCCCACCACGTTGCCTAGTGTCGTTTGGCACAGAGCACTTTACAGCAACCGATGGCAACAGCGCACCGCTACACACGCCTGTGATGTTTACCGACTCAGAGTGGGTAGCTGCGTCTCGTCTCCGCTAGCAGAGGCGGCCCTGTTCCCATGGCATCCCGTCCCGTCTCGCCAAGGGATCGTGGGAATGCGCCTTAAAGGGGGGGGCTCACGGACCAGATCTCACAAGAGGGGAGAGGGGGAAGGTCGGACCAGAACTCACCAGAGGGGGTGAGGGGGCCGGAAATCCGGAAAAACACCTCACGTAATTTATGGATGCCCCCTATGTACTAATAGGGAAAATGAAGTGTTATCATCTGTCTACACTACTGGGGGAATGTCGTCGTGCCATCTGCCGAGAAATGTGGAACTATGTTATGTGTGCGACAAGTTTATTTTTGTTTGTGAAATGTGTAGTTTATGGGGCGGAGATTGAGGACCGTTCCAGCATTTGGATTCATGTAGCGCCAACTCTAAATTATTTTTATGCCAAATCTACATTTAGAAATTGCCAAATATATACTAAAGCTTTCGGAAAATACTGGAAAAAAATGCCAAAAGAATCAAAGGGCACATTAACATGGATACCAGAAAAATCTCTACCCAAAATAAACTCTACCATTAACAAGTCTACCATGAATGTCACTACCTTTCAACACTTCTCACAAAATGAAATCCTACCAAAAAATAGCTATACCAATAAACAGTTCTACCAATCGTTATTTCTACCTGGTAACATCTCCACGATTTACGAACCCTACAGCATGAAAACTGTACGATAAACACATCTACCACGGGAATATCTACCAAACACAGTATATACCATAAATATGTCTGCCACTTTTCTCTCTACCATTAACATGTCAAACAAATCGTAAACCTACAAATATAAAACATTACTAGAATAATTTTATACCCCCATAAATCTTTACCAAAAAAAAAGAAAAACCTTCCGTAAGGCAACTGTACCAGAATTTAACCCTACCCCAGAAGAACCAAACTTGTCTGTGTAGCATGCAGTGAAAAGAGCGGAAAATATTAATTACCTTGTATCTGTAAGACACATATCGTGATATGTAACTTTTATCTCGAAAATTATCTGAAACAAAACTTAAATACATGTATGTTAGTTAAAAATAATGATAAACAATATATGATTAAAGTTTTATAGTAACTGAATTATTTAAATTTGTTTAAAAAAATGTCTTTGCAAAATTCCTTTGGAGATGCTTGTTTTATACATGTAACATGTATAAAGCAATCAACTTAAATTTACCAATAATTAATAACAATTCGTTGTGATAAATGAACAATGCTAAAATATTATCGCTCCGAGAGAATCATCGACTCATCAGGAAAAAATGGTAAAAAATATGCTATACACTAAAATGAATATGTTTCATTCTAAATCACTTGAAAATATAGCATGAAATGCAAAATTGGTAACACTGGACATTTCTTTTTTATTATAATTAAGTGCAAAAAGTTTGCACGAACAAGTAGCCAAAATCTGGTAGAATAGGGCGTTAGCAAATGCCGCAAAAACCAACCTAGTTGAAACACTGTGAGACATGGATGCCCAAGCACCTGCGGGGGCGGGCGGGGCCGGTTGGGGCCGGGTGCACGTGGGATTAGCAGAGATGCTTACGCTATACGGCCAGGTTTTGGAAGGGTTTTCGGCCTGGTCGTGGCGAACGCTGTATCCGCGCCACTCCCCGTGGGCACCCTTAATGGGTGACGAAAAGTGCCTTGCTCACCGTCCCCGCTGTAATGGCGGGTAGCTCGGAGGAGTCTATCTCCTGCGGTGGTGTTGGAGCTGGGTGGCGGGTATTTGGGGGGTATCTGTGAGGAGGATTATGGGTGTCAATCCGGTCGCCTCCTTTGACCAGACCCACATTCCCACTGCTCTATCTGATGCCTAAGGTCAGAGATTACGAAAACATTGATGCCGTGGAGATGTGTTGCTGGTGGTGTTTGTTGGACTGAAAAGAGAACAAACACACAGCATTATAAAGGAGCTACCTATGTCCAGAAGTCTTCCTGCCAGAGTGGTGCAGAGAATTCCGCCGTTCTTCGGAAGTACAGTGAGAAGAAAATGAAAATTTGGACAAATTGCTCCTGTAAGGAAACGTTGATGGCAGAACGGCAAGAGGAGGGGCATCGAGCAGATGGTTAGATCACCTTTTCAGCAACCTCCCAGCGCAACAAAAAACTGACATCCGTTGAAGAAACACGTTGTCGAGAGTGTTGTGAGGTAGACAACGTGATGACAACGCTCTGAAATTTCCTAAACATCAGAAGATTAATTGCAATGTCGTTAATGCACAAGAGGCAGTTTTCCTACATACCTACTTCTACTGTACCAGGTACTTATTTTAACTACAAATAATTTCACTTTTCCAGGAGTATCAAGATGGTCGTAAGGGAAGTGAAAGCTGCGGGAATGTATCGAGGTGCAAGATAATTATATTGACCGAGACTGGTTGGTCAGCGGTAAAATTTACGCCTGTATTTTTTTTTTTCTTATGGCTGTACACCTTGTCGAGGTTATAAGAGCAGGAAAAGGAATGGGAAGGAATTCTGCCATGGCCTTTTGAAGGAAGAATCCCAGCATTGCCTGGAGTAATTTGGGGAAACCATGGTAAACCCAATTCTGGATGACCAGAAGGGGATTCGAACCAGCGTCCTCCCGAATGCGAGGTCAGAGCATTATCGCTCACCCACCACGCTTGGCCTGGAACCTGTCATTCAAGACAACACTGGTTCAAATCCCCGTCCGGCCATTCTAATTTCAGTTGTCCATGGTTTTACAAATCACTGCAGCCAAATGTAGGGCCCGTTCCTACAAGCCCATGGCCGAATTCCTTCCCGCTCCTCATTCCCAGTCCTTTCCTACTTCTGATATCCTCGACGTCGACGAGGCAAAAAGTCAGCAAGGTAAACAAAAATATTAATATTATGTTCATTTTAATCATCTATGTGCTGCAATTATCCAGCATGCTTTATTTCTCAAGTCAATGACTTTCCATGATTTACCTCATTTGTATTCTTTTTTTTAATTAAAAAAATGATTAAATTGGATCTTCTTCCTTTTGCCTCGATTAGATGCGTTATCTCTGCAATTTTCATCCTTGGAACTATTCATTCACTGTAATGGCCCCTTAGGTTCTTTTATGATTATTTATTACTACTTTTTGAAATGTTATAAAAATGAAATTTAAATGTGATTATATGTGTTTTCATTGCTTTTTAATTCAGCTATTCATTTATGGGGAGATAGGATACGTTTCACGATACAAATAGCTTGTTATAGACACAAACATTTATTTCATAGTCATCCCAAAAACTGAATCAGAAGAATAAAGTTATTACAAAAAAGCGCCAGAAAATAAAATGCATGAGATGCTAAGTTGATATAGATACAAACTCAAAGAAACTGCCATCCATTGAAACAATTAATGCAAAAGTTATTTTTTCGTCCACGCTACACATTAAGGGGAATTTTATTTAGTGGTGCTCTTTTAAAATTTGTAATTATATTCTTCTGATTAACACTTTAAGTGTTAATACTACGAAACAAATATTTGTTCGATGTAACGTTTCCCATCTCCCCATAAATGGCTTGCTGATTTAAGATTAAATGAAACCGTAAATAATCATATTTATATATTGAAAATCAATTTAATAAGATTCAATAATTAATAATAAATAAACATAAATTTTTAATTGCGGCTTTACGCCTCGTTGTTGTTGTTGTTGTTGATGATGTTGTTAGTTTTTTTTTTGGTTTTTTTTTTAAGGGCCATTAGCGCCCTACCTCGTTGACGTCATTAGAGGCGGAAAAGTTTTTATTTTTCTTATTTTTTGATTATAGCTTTACGCCTCGTCGACGTCGAGGTCATCAGAGACGGGAAGGAATTCGTCCATTTCCTTTTGAAGGAAACATCCCGGCATTCGCGTGGGGTGATTCGGCGAAACCATAGAAAACCCAACTTTGGATGTCTGTACGGGGATTCGGCGCCGCGTCCTCCCAAATGCGAGGTGGGAAGAGAATGGGGATTAGGAACGGGAAGGAAATTGGTCATGTCCTTTTGACGGAAGCATCCTAGCATTCGCCTGTAGTGATATGGGGAAACCGTGAGAAACCAAAATCTGGATGCCCGGACGGAGATTGGAACCACCGTCCTCCGGAATGCGAGGCCACTACGTTCAGTAATCATAAAATCACCCGCGCGTTGTACCAGTTGGTTGTAACACCGTCATCAGCAGATTGTGCATCAAAGTCCTGGGTTAAATCTCTCGGTAGTGCATATGGAGTGAGGGTATACCACACTGTTGACGGTGATTCGTTCGATGGATCGGGACGTTAAGCTTGGCGGCTCCTTGGTATCTTTTGGAAAAGTAGACTTCCCCCTTCTTTCATTTCTCATCCTCAACATAAACAATAACCTACGCTGGACACACACACTATCCACACTTACAACAGTGCTTAAACAGTAAGGCTGCGGAAGGTAACGGTTCAGACACAAATCACCTGGGATTCTTCTCTCCAAGGGTGTGGGGAAGTTCTTGCACAGTTGTGTGCATCTCCTTTCATTTTTTGTTTAGTTTGTCCTCAGTGTTGTTGGTGGTTTCTTTACTGGGCATGTCAGGCCCGGATGGTTTTTTATGTCAGTGTTAGAGGACGCTGATCTTTCGTTCATGGACCAACTTGTTCATTTATCAATTTCACTGGCCACCTTAACCTATTGTCAATGTGGTCCATGGAACCTAGCTGTCTGGCTAGTGGGTTGTTATGTTCCCTAGTCTTTTCGTAGAGCTTTCGCGCTGCGGCTTTGTATCGGTTTGTCAATAGAGGGAGTCCTCCAATTTCATGAAGAGTTTTAGTTAGCGTTTCTCGTGGCAGTTTGTATGCGTATCTAATCGTCCTGTTTTGGATTGTCTGGAGCAACTTTAAGTGCGAAAGAGCAGCGTTGCCCCACACTGGTGCAGCGTACTCCAGTAGCGGTCTAATAGTTGTTGTATAAAGCAGTCTTGCTGTAGTAGGATGCAATGTGGTTGTTGGATTTAGTAGGGAGTACAGCTCCCTCATCCTACCTGATGCCTTTGCGCGAATGTTTCTGATGTGCGTCATCCAGGTCATTCGTTTGTCTAGTGTGACACCAAGGTAGAGCGCCGTATTGGTCCACTTGATATCCTCTCCAAACAGTCGAACTGGCTGTAGTGGGGGTACACTCCTCCTTGTTATTATGATGGCCTGGCTTTTGGTGGCATTGAATGCCAGCCTCCATTTGGTCGCCCAGCTTTCGATGTTGGTACATCCCCGCTGCAGTTTGTTGCGTAAGTGCGATGCTCTGATACTACGAGCATAGAGAGTGGTATCATCTGCATATAGACCAGTTTGCAGTTGCTCGGTTCTCGGCACATCAGCGGTGTATAAGTTATAGAGGACTGGTCCAAGGACAGATCCTTGAGGGACCCCAGCATTGATAGTTTTTATTGCCGAGACAGCATCCTCCGTTACCACTCTGAAGCTTCTTCCAGTCAGATAGTTTTTAATTAGTCTGACGTGTTGCAGCGGGAATCCCTGCGTCAGCAGCTTATAAAGTAGGCCGTCGTGCCAGACAGAATCAAATGCCCGGGAGACATCCAGGAATACGGCTCCAAAATACTCCCGTCTCTCGAAGGCTCCCATGGCATACTCTGTGAGTCGTAATAGTTGTTGGGGCGTGGAGTGGTTGCGCCGAAACCCAAATTGCTCATTCGGGAGAATACCTTCATCTTCGATGTACCTGTGAAGCCTGCGTAGGTAAATTCTCTCAAATACTTTAGACAGGATGGGGAGAAAATTTATTGGTCTGTAGGATTTCGTGGAGCACTTGTCTTTGCGAGACTTGGGCACTGGGACAATTTCCGCGTGCTTCCATGCTTTCGGGTATTCACCAGTAGCCATTGTGTTGTCGAATGCCGACTTTATGTACTCAGTCGCCGATGGTGGAAGCTGCCTCAAAAGTTGGCCACTAATTTCGTCATGTCCAGCTGCTTTATTAATTTCAACTCGTTTCAGAAGTGCGTGGACCTCCTCAGTTATAGTCGGGTCAATGTCGTCCTCCGGTAGTGGATCAACTGAGAGGTACTGTTGCAGGCGTTGTGCGACCAAGTTGATATGGGAGTCATCTCGAGGCTCTTCTATTGGCTGGAAGTTTGCTTGAAAGTAGTCAGCAATTGCATTTGCTTTGTCTGCAGGTTCACAGACTATTCTGTTGCCTACTACTAACGGTGGTATTCTTTGCCGGCGGCGAAGCATGCGTTTTGTTACTTTCCAGGCTGAACCATCATCAGCTCTGAGTGTTGCGATAAGACCAGCCAATTCTTGATTCCTGTGTTTTTTGACAGCAGCCTTTATTTCCCTCTGCAGTCTATTAATTACACATTTTGCGGCAGGATCTCTGGTGTCTTGCCAATCTCTCGCCAGGCGATTCTTGTGGGTGATTGCCTGTCGGATGTCCGGAGGTAACTGCCTGGACTTCTCCATATGTTGTCCTGCTGGTGGAGTCGCTAGATCTGTTGCTTCGTTCACCAGCCCCGCAAATAAGTCCATCGCCACACTGGGAACTATCTCTTCTACTGGGGGAGCATTATTAATGCGTTCATCTAAATGTTGTTTGTATATAACCCAGTTGATGCGCCTTAAATCTCTTGTGCGTCTTGCTGGTTGTTTAGATACCCCTATATTCATATAGAATATAACTGGGAGATGATCTGACGATAGGGCCGTTTTCGTGGTTACTGCCACAGTGTGTTGCAACCCTTTCGCGATCCTAATATCCAGTACATCGGGCGGACCTCTACCCCTGATAATTGTTGGCTCTGTTGGGGCCCAGACCACAGCGTCCTGCCCCTTAGTAGCGCGCAGGAGGCGCCTGCCGTCGCTGTTAGTGATCGCGAGTTCCAGGCTGTATGCTTGGCGTTCAGGTCCCCTGCCATGAATACCGTCCCACGCAATGGAAGAAGTGCAGCCACCTCCTCCTCGTCGTTAAGCTTGGCGGCTCCTTGTTATCTTTTGGAAAAGTAGACTTCCCCCCCCTTCTTTCATTTCTCATCCTCAACATAAACAATAACCTACACTGGAAACACACACTATCAGTCAACCACACTTACAACAATACTTAAACAGTAAGACTGCGGAATATAACGGTAAACCACCCCACTTTATTCCTCATGGGAGCCGCCCACCTCCGGACACGAGCAAAGTGTTCATCATAAAAGGGCCTAAAGGGTCATTACATTAGGGGCCATCCACAAATTACATCACACGAATTTAATGATTTTTGAACCCCTCCCTCCCCCCATGTCACAGGTTGTCACATTTTGAGGGACCCCCCCCCCCTCCCCTGGTGTGACGTCACATATTAGGCAATTTTAAATTTACAACTTAAAACAGCACTTTCAAAATGATTTATGTATTTCTAGTTTAAAAAATCATATCAACAATAAATCAAACATTTAAGAAAATATTTAAAAAAATAAATAAAATAAAAAATTGAATTAATTATACAAAATTGAGTCATCATGTGTCCATGGATTTTGAACCCATTCCTTGATACTGTTTATTATTTGCATAATACTCAATTCATTCTTGGTTTCGATGGTGTTGGGAACATTCGATGTGTCAACATCATCTTCATCTTCCGCCACGAGCCAAAAAGTGATACAAATTATGCATGTGATGTCACAAAGTTTTCGATACGTCCCCCCCGCCCCCCTTGTCACACGATGTTACACTTTGTTGACCCCCTCCTCCCCCCTCAAGGTGTGACATAATTTATAGATGGCCCTTATGGGAACTTCTTCCCTGACCCCAGTTTTTTATAGATGCTGACGAAATCGTGTCTCCATCTACACTTGAGTCTTTCCGTTCTCGAGAAAGTTGAGCATTCTTTCTTGCGACTTGTTCCTAGAAGACCATCCGTCTTTTCCGCATTGTGATTGAAAACTTCTCACACACACACACCAGAGCATTCAACTTTGAATGAGGGATACCTTTACTTTTGATATGTCATTTCTTTTGCTCTGTGTTTTATTCAATTACCTGTTAGTATTGAGAGTGGTCTTTTATGTTTATCCTGTGAGTTGTCATATTGCCAAAGGTTAGATATGAGCGGGTTTGTCGATGTGCGTGCGGCCCTGTAGAACATTTTTTTGTCTGAACAATCCTGTCCTTCAGGGGTGGAACACCTGCGGCTTCGTGCAGGTCGACTGTTGGGAATCGATTGCACACGTGGAGTGCGCGTCGAAGAGAACGGTTTTGCATTGTCTGCAGTCGACTCAAGGCAGACTTGGAGACGTAACCCCAGGCAGGGCACGCATACTCCATGATCGGTCTGATGAGGCTGCAAAATATGGTGACCCCGGTGCTGGCTGCTAGAGAGCTGTCTCTGTTGAGGACCGGGTACAACTCCCTCATCCCGGCTGCGACTTTTAGTCTGAGGTCCTCGATGTGTTGTCTCCATGTTAACCTGGAGTCTAATGTGACACCGAGGTATTTAACAGTCTTCGACCAGTTGATGTTTTCACCATTTAGGCGTAGCTTTGGTGTAGGCTCCTGCCGCCGGTTCCGCTTCCCCAAGCGCCTGGTCAGCATGATTGCTTGTGTTTTGGCAGAATGAATGGTGATCCGCCATCTTCTGGCCCATGCCTCTGTTTGTTGGAGAACCTGTTGCAGCCTCCGTATGGCCGCAGCTTTGCTTCTGCAAGACGTGTAGAAGGTGGTGTCGTCTGCGTACAACGCGGTTCTTACGTTTGGTGGTGCTGGGATGTCTGAAGTGTAGAGATTATAAAGCACAGGTCCAAGCACCAATCCTTGCGTTGATTGGCCGGCGTGTTGACAGGTTGTTTCCGACCCTCACTCGGAAGGACCAGCCAGTGATGTAACTCCGGGTCAGTTTCACAATCGGGCCGGGGATTCCCTGTGTGTACAATTTATACAGGAGACCGCTGTGCCATACGGAGTCGAAGGCTCGTGCTACGTACAACAGAACGAAAAACTTCTCGCACTTTTCATAGAATTCTTAGTCTTCTCGCAGGTGGAATATGAGCTCGTTTGGATATTAATGTACCGTGTAATCTCTATTCTCATTGTTCATTTTACTTTACTAACAAAATTCTGATGTTAAAACAGCTATTTGCGCTGTCTCTCGTAATGTAAATTTACTCTAAATTTTTTTCGCTTTTCTACTTCGCCGGAATGCTTATTTCCTAATGGTTCTGGAGTGAGAATTTCAGCGAAAAACTGAACTACTAGAGTAAAGCCCATTACTCGATACACGGCAGCATTCGTGTCTAGTAACAAATTCATACTGATAAGTACAATAGTGATCTACAGATCGATTCGTTTTGACGAATAGTTTGGAGTTGATTCACTCCTTGCTTTTAAACGACTCCTCGATTCTTTTCGCGTTATATTTTGAAGGTAGAACATGATAACGGTTTATTAACTGATGAGGAGGAAATTATTAACAAATGCTAATTGAAATTTGTATTTAGTAATTACATTGTAAGCTATTTATTATAAAACTAGGTATTCTATTATTTAAACAAACAAAAAACTAATTTTACATAAAAAATGGTGCAATTTATAAAAGAATATTACACCAATTTACTATTACTATTTACAAAAATCATTGTCGTTAATTTTTATGATGTACGTCGTCTTCGATTTTCAGTCATTAATTGTCCAACCTTCGAAAAAATCCATTCACACGGTACAGATGTTGTTTGAATGCAAAGTCTTTTAAGTGCCAATTTGTACGAATTTGGAAATATTCTCCTTATTTCATCCCACCCCGTAAGAAGGTCCAAGTTTCTCGGTAGAAGAGGTTCGGCTAATATATTTATTAACCTCTATGACAGCCAAAGCTTTTTCATATGGGACATGAAGTTCCTCAAGGCGGCTGAAGGACTCATCGAACTTATACCGAACAGAAGAATTTGGTGTCGTTGGTGGTTTACGTAAACAAACTTCTTCCTCAGATTCCTTAAAATCAAGTTCTGGATGAGCTCTTGAAAGTGATGACATAAGTAGTCCCTTTATTCTTGTAATAATAATAGTCTAAGATTCCTGGAAACAACTGACATCCCCAAATCCTTGTTTCTTGAAACTTGGGTCTAAGAAAATGGATTGACCAACCAGTTCTACGGATTCTGTTACGCCGAATCGTTTTGTCAACTCCAACGAACCGTCCCCCAATTTACTAACCTCCCCTAAGAATTGTTTATTTTCTAATGTAATTTTATTCTCTTTCTCATACGACCCAATATACCTACCTTTGAGAGTGACACTGTTTCTGAAAAATACTCTGTAAACGTCACATGAGAATTGACAAGTGCTAATACTGCAATAATAGGCTCCTTAAGAGTTAAAAATCTATTTAATATAATATATGTGGAGTTCTACCTAATGGGAACGTCCTGTTTCAATTTTAAGCTAGCATTACCTAACGGTTATGTTTTTTGCATCTTACGAAATTTTGCAGTTTTTAAATTAAATTAAATGCAATGGTGCGCATGCTCCGGTAGCAAGTTCCCTAATCACATATCGTCCCCCTTTTCTGCACACACCTACATTTATCCTTTACAAATTTTAACTTTAAATTCTTCCAACGTTTTTGGCAAATTATTCATCATTTCTCTTGGTAAATTATTCCAATCCCTGACACCCTTAACTAAAAAAGAGAATCTTCCTATACCATTGTGCCTGAAATCGAGTGCCATGAACTACTTTTCATACCTACACCAATATCTTTCCATGTCTCATCACCAATATACGCCTTGTACATCCCATGACCTTCTTCACCCTCCTCCTGTCTTGCAGTAAATCCCATTCCAGCTCCTTTATCATATCCGTCACTGATTGCATTCTGCGATAATTTCCAGAAACAAATCTAGCAGCCCTTCTTTGCACCTTCTCCAACTCCTGTATTTGATACGCAAAATGAGGGTCCCATACTACACTACTATATTCAAGCAATGGCCTGACCAAAGTTTTGTAATCCAATTTCTTTACTTCTCTCGTGCATCCCCTCATCACCCTCTCCAACAAATGCAGAATTTTGAAACCTTTTCCTACTACCTGTCCAATGTGATCTGCCCAGTTAAGCTTGTTATCAAATGTAATGCCAAGATATTTACATTCCAAGTCTTCAATAAGCAATTCTTTCCCCACGTTATAATCATAATAAACTTTTAGTTTTTTATTTGTGTACCTAATAAGCTGACTCTTCTTTGCATTTATCTTCATCCCATGTTTACCAACCCAACTAGATATCCTGTCCAGATGACCCTGCAACTGTTTACAATCCTCAACGAATAAGAATCATTTTTAATGATTAATCGTCATTGGCATCGTCAAATTTGGAGCTTTTAGGGCCACATGCCCTTGTTAATGCCAAGCATTTTATTACTACTGCGTACTAATAGAGGAATTGAAATGTTACCATTCGTCTGTGAAATGCATAACTTTCTTCTGAGTGCGATAAGACTAATTTTTGTTTGAGGAATGTGTAGTTTCTGAGAGGTTGAAGACCGTCCCGGCATTCCGCTCGATGGTAGCGGAAAACCACTTATAAACAGCAGTCAGTGCGGCCGGTACGCGGGTACCAGGACTCGTGCCCGGTCCCGTTGTACCTCCCTGATCCACTGTGCGGCGCCTCAACGCACTGAGGCACGCTGCCGGGTTTTAATTGCAACCTCAAACTCGTTGGGGAAAAAAATCGTCTGACTCTGTTTTATTTTTATTTTTTATTATTTTTTTATTCGTTGAGGATAACTAGGACCACGTTAAGCCTTTGTGCATTGGGCAGCGAGTTTCTTCTTCTTTTGGGCCCAGAACTCCTTCATTCGTTTTGAATGCGCCTGTTTGCGCTCCTCTGTCCAGAGTGTACCGCGTCTTCTGTTGGATTGTTCGTCTCGGCTTGTCTTCCGAAATATATCTCTGTTGAAAGCATCTTCTGGTTCTAGTTCCATCAAATGAAGATCTTCTTTAATATTTACGAACCAGGGCATTACAGTTTTGGGTCTGGAATCAAATTAATTAAAGATTGTTTTTGTTAGTCTGTTCTCCTCCATCCGTTTGAGGTGGCCATAGAGTCGAGCCCGTCTTTTGCGGATTGTTTCAGTGATTTTCTCTATTTTGCTGTAGACTTCTTCGTTGTATCTCTATTGATCGACGCCATTCTTTAAGTTGGAACCCAGAATCCCTCTGATAATTTTTATGTCCTTTTTCTCCAGTTCTCCCAGAAGTCCTTTATCGGCATTCAGGAACAAGGTTTCAGCTGCATACAAAACTACTGGTTTCAGAACTGTTTCATAATTACGTATTTTAGTGTCTTGTGAAAGACATTTTTTATTGTAGACCTGTCGCGAAGTTTGGTAGGCTATTTCTAGTTTGCGAATCCTTTCCCGAGTTTGTCCAATCTGTTTTTCATTATGATCTCACCAAGGTACTTAAATTTTTCCACCTGATTAATGTCCCCGTATTTGGTTTGAAGTTTCGGTGGAGCATTCTTGATGTTAGTCATTAATTTCGTTTCCTTAAACGATATCTGTAAACCGGTTTGATCAGCAATTTCCTTTAGCAAATCAATTTGGATCCTAGCAGTTTCTAAGTCATCTGATACGATAGTGATGTCATCGGCCAAAGCCAGAGTGTCTATTGTGATTCCTTTATATTTAGTTCCTATTCTTGATGGGCTGTAATCAATTTCCTTTAATTTTGCTCGCCAGGTCCGAATGATCTTCTCGAGAACACAGTTGAAAAGTAGTGGAGACAGACCGTCACCTTGCCTGACACCAGTTTTGACTTCAAAAGGATATGGCAGACATCCTAAAAACTTAACTTTTGATTTTGTGTTTGCCAGTATGGATCTAATTGTAGCCAATAATTTTAGGTCAACTCCAAATGCATTAAGGATGTTCAAAAGCACTTCCCGATCTATTTATTATTATCATTATTTTCGTTTACGCTTTACCTCCTTTCTACGTGTAGATTATTAATGGCTTCCTGTAGCCTCAAGTACCGACGGTTGCTGGTTCGAGTTCGGCCACGAACGTGGATCATTTTAGTTAAGTGATAATGTGGTTAATACTACGTATGAGAAAATAAATAATAAAATGTGGTTAGATAAAATTAACTTAGTCCACAACCGGAAGGTTGGTTGATCCTCCAGAAGGAGGCATACTAAAGTCTTTGTGTCAGAGGTAGGACGGCCAGTTCCCTTCCTCTGTTTAACGTGGAATCCCAACCACGGAGCGACCTGGCAGAGCTCATATGATCAAACACAACTCTTAAAAATTCCTGCACTCATTGGGGTTAGAACCCCGGACCGGAAAGTAGGCACCCTTAACCACTGAGTCAACATACCGCTCTATATGACCAAAGGGCCAAATGCTGTTAAAAAAAAAAGAGGGAAGGTTAATGGGTGTTGCTATTTATCATAGATTCGTTTAAGCTTTCTTTCCGAATTTGTTTTCGGAAGTGTAATCGTTGATGCAATAGGCCAGGTGTGGCCAAACCAAATGATCTTGCGGGACGCTTTGTAAAATCATCATAACTCCGTGGGCCGCATATAAAATTATATATCCCCATATTAGATTTAGACCCATATAGCCACCTTTTTTGGAGTTAATATAATTTAATTATTCTGTGAACTCATAACTGTAAACTCAGAAATAAAATAGGCAATATCTGTCATACATTCAAAAGATAATAATTTTAAAATCAAAGTTAGTTTTTTCTCATAATTTCGACAGTTCATTTTTGAATATATGGATGCACAAAAAATGTATTTTTTAATAATTGGTTTTCACTACTTTGGCCATTTACTGTATTATTTCTTAAGGTCACCCACTCACCTCAATAGCTATTGGCTGGAGAACGGTGTCACGTGTCAGTCTTCGCTCGCAAATTAACAGCGACCAGAGATACCATTAGAAGGAATTCGTGGTATGTCTACAATTTAATACGTAAGCAACAGCTACCAAATTAAATGCCATAGTACATTCATTAAGTTTTCTTTTCATAGCGTTCTACACTTAAAAAAATTTTAATAAATTTTGCGAATGAAAAAACGTGGATCAGCTTTTCAGTAACATGTTACTAATTAAAGCAACTTAAAAAAAAGATTAAATTACTCATAGTCTCTGCTGTAACCACGATGCCAATTGTCATTTCGGCTTAGGATAAATTTCAGTTTAATTACAACTTTCACTAATGTTGTTGCTTGACCAAAATTTATGCATTACGGTTTATTTGCTTTTTTAGGCATTTTACTGACCACTTTCGTTATTGATCTTTATTCATGTTCGCTGTATGTGAGTTATTAGGTTATTTTAAGTGGACATCTGACCAAATGTGTCACCGAATCGACTATTCTGGCAACTTATTTCTGCGGAGTTGCTCAACTGTTTCATAGTAGGGAATGTGTATTAAGCTCTCTGGCTGTCACAGATACTATGACCAATGTTTACATTATGAGTGTTCGCCCAGTCTCATTAATAAACAACGTGATGCTTTCGAAGGAAACAGGAATTTTTTTAAATTTTCTGACTGAACTTTAAGTGTCAAATACAAGTGAAGTTCGTATTTAAGCAAGTTCGAGTGTATGACCTTTGAAACAGTTACACGACAGCGCGAATGTTCCTGTCCGTGTTTAATACCTACCTCTATTAATGCTTCTGAGTTTTTTTTTTTAATGGCTTTTGGCAACTAAGCCATTCAGCCATCTCGATGTGTTTACGATATCTCATCCAGTGATATAGTTTCTCCAGTATGTTATGATTACTAAGTATAGACACCACAGGACGGACAGGACATTCACACAGACACACAACATCCATGCCCGCGGCCGGATTCGAACCGGCGACCATCGGCACGCGGAGCTAGTGCTCTAGCCCCTACGCTACCGAGGCCGGCATGCTTCTGAGTTCTTCAAGCTCAAGAGATTTTATTCACCATGAAACACAGGTCAAGCTTATATTTGGCCAAATCAGATCAACCTGTCATAATCTTTCATTTTAACCCCTTAACCTACGATTTAGATTCGAAGATGTTGGGCCGAAATTGTATACAAGCTCGCGCAGCGTTCGGGACGTTCGCGCGACTTGTGTAACACGCTAATCCTGGCAATCGTAAACAAGGGGCGAATACGCAATAAGAAGCTGCAACCGAATACTCGCTATAAAATGGAAAGACAAGCGAGATGTTTATATGCTGTCGACAAAACATGAAGCAGTCGAAATGACTTCACAAGGATCCAAGAGCACTCTAAAACCAAATTGCATTGCAGAGTATAACAAGAGAATGAATGGAATTGATCTCCAAGATCAAGTATTAGCTTGTTTTCCAGTGATGAGAAAATTCATGAAAGGATATAAAAAAAAAATTGTTTGATATTGGTCTTTTTAACTCTTACATCTTATGGAAAAAACTGGATGGAAAGAAACAATGTTATGTCGACTATAAGATCAACATAGCCGAATCTCTACCGAAGAAAATACCAAAACCGATTTATAGAGAACAAGGCGTATTATCTTCCGGAGATGCGCCAGACAGACTTTACGCGAAGGAATGGGCTCATTTTCCAAAGCACATTGATCAAACAACCTCTAAATTAAGACCGTCAAAACGTTGTACAGTTTGTCACAAAAAAATAAAAAACGTAAAGAAATAACGTGGGAGTGTAAAAAGTGTAAAGTTCCGTTACATGTACCAGAATGCTTTGAAATATATCATACCATTACAGATTACTAATTTTATATTTTGGAGTTTTGTATAAATAAACATTTTGTAATACTTGCGTCTACCACAATTATTGCATCAGACTGTAATTGCGTATCAAATATTCCACGTAATATTCACATCTGGCCCAATCACCGTACGCGGGCTATGCCCGTAATATTTACGTTTGGCCCGATCACCGTACGCGGGCTATGCCCGTAATGTTCACATCTGGCCCGATCACCGTACGCGGGCTATGCCCGTAATATTTACTTCTGGCCCGATCACCGTACGCGGGCTATGCCCGTAATGTTCACATCTGGCCCGATCACCGTACGCGGGCTATGCCCGTAATATTTACTTCTGGCCCGATCACCGTACGCGGGCTATGCCCGTAATGTTCACATCTGGCCCGATCACCGTACGCGGGCTATGCCCGTAATATTTACTTCTGGCCCGATCACCGTACGCGGGCTATGCCCGTAATGTTCACATCTGGCCCGATCACCGTACGCGGGCTATGCCCGTAATATTTACTTCTGGCCCGATCACCGTACGCGGGCTATGCCCGTAATGTTCACATCTGGCCCGATCACCGTACGCGGGCTATGCCCGTAATATTTACGTTTGGCCCAACCATCGTACGCGGGCTATGCCCGTCATTGTAGATTAAGGGGTTAAAAACTGGAACTATTCTAGACCAGTGACGATACGCAAAAAACGGTCACGGGCTTACATTAACTATAAAATAAATACATTTTTTTTTAAAACGTTTGATGAATCTCGCGGGTCGCAAAAATGTTGAAGGCGGGCCGCGGGTTGGTCACCCCTGCTATAAGCCATCCCAGAATGCCCCCTGAGTGCTGAAAACGCCTAAAAACCGTAATCGGCTATGCTGGTACACCAGGCTGGAGGTTCCAAGCAAGCTCTCTTGTGCCTCTTTGCTGCTCAGTGCATCTATTAGAATCACTGACAAGACGTAACGACGCCACATAATATGTATGTACATTACTTGATTTATTCTGACCTTTACGGATAAAGTGAAAAATCCGGGTAGTAACCATCTCAGGTGAATGACTCCAAATCATCTGAACTGCGGAATGAAACAAACACGCTATCAGCTCGTTTGTGGCATCAGGGAAAATCCCCAAACAATGGTTCTTTAATTGGGTCGTACAACGACAGTTAAAACCTGCAGTTTGGCCGAACGCGCTGGAAACTACTATAAGCCAATGACAGTTTTTTTGCGGGTCCAGAGTAGTTCCAATCATTAAGGTCAAATATTATGACAGGTTGATCTGATCTGACCAGATATGAACTTCACTGTGTTTCACGCTTTGGGTGAATAAAATCTCTTGACCTTGAAGAACTCAGAAGTATAAATAGACGTAGTTATTAAAGACTGACAGGGTCTATTACGCTACCGTATAATCGTTTCAAAAGGAGTAGACTCCAACTTGCTGAAATACAAAGTTACGTGTTTTTTACCCTTAAAGTTCACTCTGAAAATTTATTTTTGTTTCGAAAACATCTCGATCTTGTTTTTTTTTTTTTTTAATTTTTTTTTTTATTTTTTTTTATTTTTTTTTTTTTTTTTTAAATTCAGGATGGGCATTTATATTATGTAATCATTCGTCGTAGTGCCCTTAACGGCCAGAGAACTTAATACAAATTCCAGATTATTAAACAGTTGAGCAACTCCAAAGAAGTGAATTGCCAGAATACTAGATTCAGTAACATATAAGGTCAGATGTCCACTCTAAACAACCGAATAACTCACGTATAGCGAACATGAACAAAGACCGTTAACGAAAGTGGCCACTAAAATACGTAAAAAGCAAATAAATCGTAATGTATAAACTTTGGTCAAGGGCGGATCAAGAAAAACAAAGATACTTTTTTGGCGTTTGTTGAACTAGAAAAAGCTATTGATAATGTTTGGTGGGACAAGATGTTCAAAATTTTTAAAGAAATCAGGTCTAAAATATCTAGATAGAAGAATACATTATAAACTATATAAAAATCAAGTAGCTAAAACAGAAGTAGAGAATCACGAGAGACATGCATCAGTTAAAAAGGGTGTGAGACAAGGTTGTTGTCCATCCCCGTTAATATTCAACTTGTATGTAGAAGAAGCAATAAATGAAATAAAAGAATTTCCATGTGGCATAAGTGTTCAAGGAGAAAAAATCGGTATGCTACGATTTGCTGATGATATTGTCTTGTTAGCAGAACGATCCGAGGATATTGAGAAGTTATTGAGTATCATGAACAAAATACTGAAGAATGATTTTGGATTGAACATAAATCAAAGCAAGACAGAAGTGATGAAATGTAGCAGAAACGATACCAATCACAGTAGATTAAGTATAAAAATAGGATCGGATGCAATAGGAGAAGTAAGTGAATTCTATTAATAGGGAAGCAAAATTACAACCGATGGTCGAAGCAAGAATGATGTTAAAAGCAGAATAGCACTAACAAAAAGAGCCTTCATGAAAAAGAGAAATGTTTTAGTTTCAAATATTGATCTAGGAATTGGAAAGAACTTTTTAAAACTCTACGTGTGGAGTACAGCACATTCTGGTAGCGAAACATGGACTTTAGAAATACCAGAAAGAAAGAAAATTGAGGATTTTTTTTTTAAAAAACTAGGGAAGGTTTTAATTAAATAGAAATTTAATCTAGGCAGGAATAACAATTATCATTCGTGGTTACAGCTGAGACTATATACAATTTAAGGTTTTTTTTATTACTTTCATTAGCAATAGCTTACTGAATAGGAGAAAAATGCCGTCCTGTCTTCATACCTTGGAAATGCCACGTTTTGCCCTGATCACTGAAATAATAATGGCTTTTAAATAGTTGTGCTTACAGTTTGTACTCTTATAGTATTATACAGTGTGATTACGCTACCTAAATGTTTAGAATTCTGTCTGCGGAACACCTAAAGCATCTTCGCGTACCACAGGTTGAGAAACACGGCTTTCCATGGTTTCCCCAAATCACTGCAGGCGAATGCCGGGATGCTTCCTTCAAAAAAGGCCATGGCCGAATTCCTTCCCGTTCCTTGTCCCCAGTCCCATCCCGCCTCTAATGACCTTAGCCGTCGACGAGGCGTTAAGCCGTAATTAAAAAAAAAAAAAAGAATCACGGCTCTAGATGAAAGCAGGAGCTGAGAAACGTACTGCAATACGTTTGGCATTGCATTCCTCGAAATTAGTAACAAGGATAATGTACAGAAGAACAGGAATGAAAAGTTGAAAGAGGCACCGAGTGTGGTGGGTGAGCGGTATTGCTCTGTCTTCGCATCTCGGAGGACACAGGTTCGAATTCCGGGCCGTCCCTACAGATTTGGTATTTTCCTTTGTTTCTCCAGATCACTACAGGCGAATGTCGGGATGATCCCTTCAAAAAGACCAGGGACGAATTCCTTCCCGTTCCTTTACCCCATTCCTTTCGCTCCTCTAACGACCTAAACGTCGAGGTGGCGTAAAGCAAAAAAAAAAAAAAAAAAATTACAGGAATGTGGATTACGTTTAAAATATGCGGGATTGGTCGATTTATAGGTGGAGAGGACAGTACAGACTAAGAACTGTAGGGAAAGACAAAATTCAGTGTATGTGAATCATATAACTGGTGGCCAATGATGAATGAATGGAACTGAAGAAATATATCTTATACGTGTCTTAAAACCATCTACCATTCAATTAAATGTGTCCTAAAAGTATTAATGTAGATACAAATTTATATCCAGGAATCATAAACTTTGAAACCCTCCAAAATATGAGTTCGTCGTGAAAATTCCTCAGTTTTCTTGGATCTGTTTCTAGAAACTCCACGTCGGTCAAACATTTGCCGAGAGCTCGCGTCTCACCCTTATCAGTGAAAGAGGAACAAATACAGCGATTATTGAGTAATAACACACACTGATACAGTCAAAGATCAGTGTGAATGCGTCCTGACCGGCAAACAACACTACAGTTTTGTCTGTTCGTGTAACACTGCTGGCGATGAATGACTCTAAGTTACCGAGTCTGGTGAGGAAGCGGTAACGCTTGGGTCAGATATTCAAAAGGATAACAGTTCGGTCCCCGTTCCGGCAATCCTAAATTCGTTCTTCCATTATCTCCTGAAATCGTGTTGTCCTTTAACAGGATGGCCATTTATCAGTTAGTTCTTTGTCAAAGGTCCTTTCCTTCCTCTCTTTCTTCTCTTCTGCTTCCTCCCCTCTCATCTTTCTACATTTTTTCCTCTCGCCCTGCTTCCTTTCCTTTTATTTCTCTTTGCTGTTTCCTCTACTACCTCTCCTGTCCTTCCTTCCCTATCCCTCCTCTCCTGTCCTTCCTCTCCTTTCCTTCATCTCCTGTCCTTCCTTTCCTGTCCTTCCTTTCCTATCCTTCATATCCTCTTTTACTTTCCGTTCCTTCCTCTCTTCTCCTACCTCTCCTCTCCTTCATCTCTTCTCCTAACTCTCTTCTCCTACCTCTCTTCTCCTACCTCTCCTCTCCTATCATCTCTTCTCCTACCTCTCTTCTCCTACCTCTCCTCTCCTTCATCTCTTCTCCTACCTAACTTAACTTACCTCTCTTCTCCTACCTCTCCTCTCCTTCATCTCTTCTCCTACCTAACTTAACTTACCTCTCTTCTCCTACCTCTCCTCTCCTTCATCTCTTCTCCTACCTCTCTTCTCCTACCTCTCCTCTCCTTCATCTCTTCTCCTCACTTTCCTCTCTTAAATCTTCTATCCTTCTTCTCCTATCTTTCCTCTCCTCTCCTTGTTTCCCTCTCATTCTCCTTCTTTCCTTCTTCTTCTGCCGTTTTCCCTCTTCTACTTCCTCTGTTCTACTCCTTAATTTCCGTTTAGTCTCCTGTCCTTTCTCTCGTCACCTTCCTCCAAAAATTCAAGTACTAGCAACGATGTGTGGGCAGGCACATTATAGTGACGCAAAAGCAATGAATTGTTTTGCCACAAGTCAAGACATTTTCTTCGGACTGCTTCACGCAAATGACGTTGAACATGAAGGTGATATTCGTTTGAACATATGGCAATAACTTTATACAAATGAAAAACCGCCGACTGTATCAAAACCCGTGTTATCATTTTATCAGCTGATACATCCAATGTAGCTCAAAATGTATAGATACTTTTAAGACATGTTTGACAACACAGCAGCAAAAAAATCGTGCCAATTGGACCAATATTACCCGCGAAATTTCAAAATTCCCGTTACTTTTTGAACATACCTCGTATGTATTCGTAAAAACTTGTAGGGAACTGCTGGATTCTGCAGCAAAGCTGTCCTTGTATCAAATGTCTCGCAAGAGACGGAAAGTAAATTGCACACTGGCTGGTCACGTTTGATGCTGTAGGGTCAGACAAAACAAATTACATGGCCTTGCTTCACGTAACATTCCGCCATACAGTCTGATGCTTGTTAGTGATGCATAGTGTTACAAACTAAAAAAAAAAAAACACGAAAAAAACCTAGCGCGCTGTTTTTTTTTCTTTCTAAATTTGTTTTTTTTTTCTCAGAAAACAATAAATTAGATAAATTATAGTCTTATTTACGGAACTTACATTTAACATGTGTTTTATATCTTACTGAATCCTATAATGTCTTACATAATGATTCATAAATGTATCTATATAGGTAACATAATTTTATTCATACCCTAAGTCAGTACCACATTCACTAGTATCAGCACTACCAACACTAGTTCGGTCGGTGTCGGAATTTTCTGTTTCTGCTTCTGTCTCCTCTAGATCCATAACTTCAGAAATTGTTACTTACATATTCTTTTACTGATTGTTCATGTATTGTCCGCAAAAGATTTTGAGATTGCAATTTTAAATAGTGAGCAAAGTACACACTATGCATAAAGACTGCACTGATAATCCCGTTATTACGCTCTTTTAAGTTGGAATTTATTATCATACAAAATAGGGGCTTTATTTCTTTTTCAATCGTTGGTTTACGCCAACAGTTGCAAGGAAGCGATTCATAATTACTGACAATTTAATGGCTCAGTATCACTACACGCTGAGAGTCTAACAAGTATACGAATATAAGGAAAGCACAATAAGTAATAAAAAGAGGCAAAAAAAAAGTAGATAAATTTAAAATTCCTAATTTTCTGAAAAGATCCGTAAGTCTACAACTAAATTCGTAGGGTTGACAGCACGAGTTCAAATAGCGAGTATCAATCCAAACAACGGGGAACGGGGATTCCTTCTCGCGTAGCCAAGCCTCTTCGGGAAGTTCGTAAAAGAAAACTTCAATGTTGCCAATATTTTAATAATTTTCTTTTCTACTGAACCAGAAAAGTATAGTAGATTTAAAAATTAAGTTAAGTACTTAGCATAAACTCTAAAACAGTCATATTAAACGATAAGTGCCTAAAAATTTGAGATTTAGTAGTTATGAAAAAAAAAAATCTGTACCAAAAAAAAAAACATTTTTTTATAGTTTTTTTCGTGTTTTTTTTTTCAAGTAAAAAAAAAAACGTTTTTTTACAACAATAGTGATGCACAGTATATTTGTCTCCAGACGCTGTCCGATCTTAGTGTGGAGGCATTTATTTCCTTCCTATCGTCGCTTTCTCCACTAATACACTTCTCCATTTTGGCTGTTGGTCGTGTATTTGCCTCCGCCCGTACCAGCCACCTCTAATGGTCTCAACATTTACGACTGTCGGCGTCAAAACTAACAAATCGTATCATCTCTCGGGTCATATAAACATCCCACGTCGTTAGCAGGTGTTTTCTTCATCGCTGTGTGTCACCTGGAACAGTGGGTAAAAATCAGAACGCCGCATAAATAGGAGTGTGTAGAAAAATTGATACCTGGATGGAGTAAGCTCGATCACAATTAATATCAATAACAGCGACGAAGGTGAGAAGAATGTTACCCCACCCTACAGAAGCAAGGTTCTTATGCTTTCCTCGCACATCCCCTGTTTATATTTTCACACTTCTTGTTATATTACTTGACTTCTAGATCATTTGCATATCTCCCTACATCATATTGTGAAGTACACATGATAAGATAACAGTAATTTCAATTTGAACAGAAAAGAAAAAATCTTTTAAGGTTATCAATCTTGTGCTAACACTTAGTTAAACTATACTACAAAGGACTCTCGAAAAGTGTTATATATTTCTGAACATGCAGAGCGTGTTGATAATCCTTTTTTTCTTTTTACTTAAGACTTTACGTTGAGGTCATTAGAGGTCGGAAACGATGAGGGAGGGGAGGTACGAGGCATGTTTTTTAAAAGTATCGTTTTTAAATTAAAAAAGACGTGCAAATATATATCAATAATTTTATTTTTACATGAAAGCCTGTACCTTACTCTGCTTTTCTACATAATTCCCTTCAATATTGAGGCACTTGTCATACCAGAGTACCAGTTTTTGAAAACCCTCGTCATTGAAGTCTGCCGCCTGACTTGTTAACCACTGCATCACAACTGTTTTGACTTCATTATCGTCTTCAAGACGCTGACCGCCCAGGTGTTTCTTCAAGTGCAGGAACAGATGGTAGTCACTGGGCGCCAGATCAGGCCTGTACGGAGGATGATCTAGAGTTTGTGATGAAATCTTTGGTCTGATTAGCCACATGTGGAAGGGCATTTTCATGCAGCATAACGGTGCCTTTGCTCAACTTGCCACGTCTTTTGTTCTGGATTGAACGGCGCAGATTGTTCAATGTCTCACAATAAGCTGCTGCATTGTCTCATTACGAGGCAGAAATTCCACAAGCCATACTCCTTTTCCGTCCCAAAATACTGTGCACATGATTTTCCGGGCAGAAATCGTTTGCTTGAACTTCACTTTTTTGGGTGAATCTGAATGCCGCCATTCCACGGACTGTTGCTTTGATTCAGGTGTGACGTAGGCCACCCATGTCTCATCGCCCGTAACAATTTGGCTTAAGAAATCATCACCATCGTTGTGGTACCGCTCCAGGAAAGTCAATGCACTGCCTAAACATTTGGTTTTGTGCACATCCGTTAAGATTTTCGGTACCCAACGCGAGCACAATTTTCGGTAATTCAAGTGCTCGGTCACAATGCCATACAAAACACTACGAGAAACATTAGGAAAGTCATCACACAAGGAGGAAATCGTAAAGCGTCTGTTTTCTATCACCTTATTGTCCTCTTTCTGCACCAAACGGTCATTAACGACCGAAGGACGCCCACTCCGTTGTTGATCATGCACTTTTGTGCGGCCATCTTTAAATGCTGTCACCCACTTTCTCACCATTCCATCACTCATAATGTTTTGTCCATAAACTGCACAGATCTCACGATGAATATCGATCGGTTTTAGGCCTTTAGCACAAAGAAATCTTATAACAGCCCGTACTTCACAGTCGGCGGGACTCACGATTATCGGAGGTATCTTAAACACTCAGAGACCAACGTAAACAAGGAAGAATTAGACTGTAATGGCGTCAGTGCGTAGGCAAGAGATGCAGGTACCCAGTGCGCATGCGCGGAACGCCGACCGTAGCGCTGCAGCCACGGTGTGACAAAACGGTACTTACTTAAAAAATACGCCTCGTAGTAAGCTGTGGCCTTTTGAAGGAAGCATCCGGGCATTCACCTGGAATGATTTCTGGAAACCATGGATAACCAAAACCTGGATACCTGGACGGGGATTAGAACCCGCGTCCACTCAAATGAGAGGCCAGAGCATTACCACTCATCCACGACGCTCGGTGATAATCGCTTCTTACTGACAATCGAAGTAGCTACTGCATCATATCGTAACAACTTCTTGTCTGTATAGAGAACTTTTTAGGATAAAACGCTAGCAGATTTGCGGTAGATAATTAAAACTGAACAAGCGTTTACGCACTGGCTTCTCATTCCGGAGTACGCGGGTTCAAAACCCAGTCCAGCCATCCAGATTTCGGTTTCCCAAAATTACTCCAGCGATTGCCGAGATTTTTTCTTGAAAAGGCCATGTCCGAATTTTTTTTTCTCGTTCCTTGTCCCCATCTTCTCCCGATTCTAACTACCACTACATCGACCAGTTGCAAGGCCCAAAGGAATACGAAAAAACAAGACAAAGAAAAACAGAGTAAATTTCTAGATAGTGCCTGCATCAGAATGATAAGACAATGTGCTTAAATCATGGGAATAAGACACAACACACATGTGTGGCATTATTGATTTTACATATGAAAATTAACTTTAATATTTAACATTGCTGCAAGCATCGTCTTCTACTGTCCTCACTTTTTTTTATTTACCCAAGGGGTAAAGCCTTTGTGGTACTAAAGGAACTCTAAAGCAAGCATACCGCTATTGAACTGCAAGAGACAATAATACTGGATTGGTACACGGTCGTGAATCGCAGGCCGAACGTGGAGGATGAGCAGTTAACGCTCTGGCCTCGCAGCTGTGAGGACGCGAGTTCGATTTTTTTTATCTGCTTAACGTCTCTCTAACAGCGAGGTCTTTAGAGACGGGAAAGGATGGGGGGGGGGGCAAGGAATGGGAAGGAATTCGGCCATGACCTTTTGAAGGAATCATCCGGGCATTTGCCTGGAGTGATTTGGGAAACCATGGAAAACCCAAATCTGGATGCCCGGACGGGGATTCGAGCCGCCGTCCTCCCGAATGCGAGGCCAGAACGCTAACCGTTACACCACCACCCCCGGTGCGAGTTCGAATCCCCGTCCGGGCATCCAGATTTGGTCTTTCCATGGTTTCCCCAAATGACTTCAGCCAAATGCCGCGATGCTTCCTTCAAAAGGCCATGGCTGAGTTTCTTCCCGTCCCTTGTACCCCTCCTTTCGCGCCTCTAATGACCTAGACAAAACCATAAGCAAAAAAAAAAAGACAATGGAAATGAAAATGGAAAACAACTTTAATATTTCTGCAAGTATTCTCTTCTACTAGCCGTACTTTGAAAAACTAAAAGAATTCGTGTATGAAGAACGCATACCGACGTTGGTGTGTAAGATACTAGGATATCACACTATCGTGAACAGCAGAGTGTCTTGTAGGAATAGGCTCTCGACTCGCTGGCCTGTTTCCTTTCTCGCCATTTAGCGGTACAGGCAAGCTAGACCGGCCGCTCTGGGGGCTGGTTCACCTTTTTTATTCAATCGCTGCAGGTTGGCAGCTCCTTCATGGCAGTCTTCATTTCTGGCGAGCACCGTCGACAGCGGAGATGGTTCGTCAACTGTGACCAGGTTAGTCTCTACCTCTCATATTGAAAATGGGTTTGAGAAGAAATCAGTAAGTGTGGCTGCCTTTTTGGATCTGTCAGCTGCTTATGAGACTGTTTGGCGAGAAGGACTTCTTCTGAAATTTTTGTGTATAATCCCATGTTGAAAACTTACAGAACTACTTAACAACATGTTGAGGAATAGATACTTTCAGATATACTCTGATAATGACAGAAGCAGAATATTTATACTAAATGATGGTTTACCCCAAGGATCTGTTTTAGCACCCCTCCTACTCAATTTGTATACTCATGATTTACCGGGAACATCTTCAAGAAAATTTACTTACGCTGATGACATTTGTTTGGTGGACCAGAACCCCAACTTTTCTGATGCAGAAACAACTTTATCAGCTAATCTTGCAAAGTTAGATGACTGCTTCAAGAAATGGTTCCTCCATCTAAATCCTCAGAAAACAGTTATTTCAACATTTCATTTACCCACCAGACAAGAACACTATAAACCAGAAGTTAAATTCAGAGGACAACTCTTGCCTTTTTGCGGCACACCAAAATATCTGGGTATAACACTGGACAGAGTTCTAACTTTCAAACAGCATCTCTCAAACGTGGCTGCCAAAGTCAAAACGAGAAACAATATTCTCCATAAGCTTGCAGGTACTTCATGGGGAGCCAGTGCTCACATTCTAAGATCCACAGCCTTAGCTCTGTCATACCCTGTTGCTGAATACTGCTGCCCATCCTGGATCAATAGTGCCCATACAAAGAAGATAGATGTGCAACTCAATCAGGCAATGAGGATAATTACGGGTTGTATTCATAGTACGAACACCATATGGCTTCCAGTGCTATGCAACATCTCACCCCCAGCACTAAGAAGATCAGAAGCTCTCTTAAAAATCTGGAAAAATATCCTGAAGAAACCTCAGCTACCTATACATCAAGACATGATTCAAGCGAAACACCAACGCTTGAAATCAAGAAAACCACCATGGCGCACAGCAATCAACCTCACAGAGTCCTCTTTCAAAACCAATAAGCTGTGGACAACTCAATGGGAGCAGTCATCAGTAGCCAATAAAATCTAGTTGACGACCCCTCAGTAAGGTTACAAGGTTTCGATCTCCCCAGGCGGCAGTGGAGAATCATCAATCGGATTCGAACAGGACAAGGCAGATGCGCCTACTTATTACACAAGTGGGGCTGGGTAGGTTCTGTAAATTGTGACCGTGGAGCCACCTTACAGACAGTCAATCACATCGTTTCTGATTGTCCTCTTCGGGCCTACAAGGGAACAATGGCGGAAATCCATGATGCGTCGATCAGTGCAATTGACTGGATTAAAACATTAGATCTAGACAAGCTTGTGTTATGTACATTTCCTATTGTGTACCTCGTAAATAATCATACTATAAATAAATAAATAAGTCTCTACCAATGAGCACCTCCTCTCTAGATACTTTTGATATGCTCTCTGCCTGATAAGATGCCCATGCAGTCTCCATCCATTTCTACCCAAGCAAACGCTTTACGGATTTGCTACAGCCCATTCACTTAACAGAGGCGGGTCAAGGTCACCTTGCTCTATTCCCACTCTACTGCCCTTACCCCTGCATGCGGAGGGGAAAGAGTGCCCACAGACAAATTTAACACTCGAATACCTGGACACAGTGTCTGCTCGAGGGATGGGAAATGGGAGGTTTGGTGAAATGTGGAGCGGTGCAAGGTGAACATGACCTTGAACCGACAGTTGAAAGTGATTGGGATATACCTGCTACACATAAGAGTTTTTAATCGCATTTATCTTCCTTCCACCACTTCTAGTTTCTTCCTTCTGTTTCTCTCGTAATATTCATCTGGGTTCATGGCAGAGCACCCGCCAGGTCGAGTCAACGGCGGAATTGTTTGTTCGAAGCGATTCGGACCATTTTTGTACCTTGATTTTTTTCCTCCTGTGTAACACAATATGTACAGGTACAGGGGCGGATCCAGAATTTTGTTTTGGGGGGGGGGGCTTGAGCGGACTTTGGTTTGGGGGGGGCTTGGCTTGAGGGAATTTTGGTTCAGAGGGCTTGCGTTCAGTTGATTTTGGTTTTGAAGGGGGCTTGAGTCTGGAAAAAGGTAGTATTTATAGCCTCCTTGGGCCTCAAATCCGTTGGCTAAAAAAAGGTCCCAAAACTACATTGTTGGGGGTGGATCTAGATACGTTCGTTTGGGGGGGGGGTGGGGGGGGGCTTGAGCCCCCTAAGCCTCCCCCCCTGGATCCGCCCCTGTACAGGTATATCATATACTTTGAATAATTTGTTACACATGTTCGGTTTCTTCTCCGAATCATAAGAAAAGTGTAATGTTGGTGTTTTTCCTTGTATTTACACAATGGCCAACAGAAATATAAACCTATATTTATTCATTTTTTTCGCTTCTGTCTTGACATCTGGTCGATTTCAAGGTCTTTAGAGACGGAAAAAGACTGGGGGCAAGGAATTCAGCCATGGCTTTTTGAAGGAAGCATCCCGGCATTCACCTGGAATGAACTGGGGAAACCATGGAAAACACAAATCTGGATAGACGGACAGGAATTCGAACCCGCGTCCCCCCAAATGCAAGATAAACATGAAAGTTTTGGTACATGTTTGGACGTTAATTACTTTGCTCTGGACAACGCGACACGTCTCAAAGTTTTCTTATGCGTAGAGAGATCAGGAATGCTTAGCCACATATTTATTTATTTATTGCTATACTTAGTTTGGAAGTTACTGGGAATTTACTTAAGGTGGCAGTTAAATCTATGTAGTCGCCATTGCTCGTCTAACACGCACTCATATTGTTTGTAAAGAGCGTGCGCAACACACGCGAAGACTTGAATTCTGAAATGTCATTATCTAAGGCTTTTCAAATGGAACCGTAACATCTGAGTGACAACTCAGAAAAAGCGATCAAGTTTCAAAACGAAATGATATCCTACAAAACAATTATTGTAAAAACAGGTTAAGTCTTGTGGTTGTTTAGTGACAAGAAGTTCTGAGATCTTATTCTGCACCACTTATACGCGCCATTGGTGTATACACCTCACTTTCTGAAACAAAATGGTTTCTTTCGGTGTTATGGATCAAGGAATTAAAATTTTTAAAAAATATGGTGACTTAACCTGTATGAAAGTCATGTTTTAGTAAGCTAGATCGTAAAATTACTACCTATATAAATATCTTGATTGCAGGGGCGGATCCAGGGGAGGGCTAGGGGGCTCAAGCCCCCCCCCCCAAAAGTATCTAAGGAGAAATTTTTTTTTTTTTTTTTTTTTAGCTCTACGGGTTTGAGGCCCGAGCAGGCTATAAAGATACCCCAAAACCAAAATCCTCTGAACCAAAATTCACTCAAGCCAAGCCCCCCCCCAAACCAAAGTCCGCTCAATCCCCCCCCCCAAAAAATCAAAATCCTGGATCCGCCCCTGCTTGATTGTTAATTATTAATCTTACAAACACAAAAGCGAAGATTATTCAGGTTTGACGAGACTTAGGATAAATCATACTTATTAAACCTTTCAATTTATTAAATACGATGACATACATAATGGCCAAGTCAACAGATTTTTTTTATTTTTTTTATATATATATATATACATTCTAAATCAAAGATCCATAAGAGAAACCATTGTGTTTCAGAAAATGAAGTGAATACACATTTTAAAGCAGAGATTTGGCTCAGAACAAGATCTCAAAACTTTTTGTCACTAAACAACTGCAAGATTTGGAATATTTTTACAAAAATTGTTTTTATGGCATCAGTTTTGCGTTGTCTGCTGAATTATGTTTTTATCTTCCTCTGAAGTTCGTTCCTGAGACTGATCCCTCTACTAACAAATCAACCAATCCAGCATGTCTTAAAAGACCCACCATCCTGTCTCTTCTTTGAGGCTTTTCTACAATTTCTCTGCTTGCCCCCCCTTTTTTTTTTTAAAAAAAAACTGCACATTTCTTACTTTATCTGATAGCTTAATTTTCAACAGTCTTCTATTGCATCAAATTTCAAATGCTTCAATTTTCATTTTCATTTCCTGAAATACAGACTTCACTATCATAAAGCAATGCATACAAACAGCTCTAGAATTTATGTGGGAAGGGCAAGGAGGTGGGAGTTGGGAGACTTTATTGTTGGTTGACGCCGAGGTCATTGGAGCAGGGATAGGATTGAGGAGAGCAAGAACTTGAAGGAATTCGGCCATGACCTTTTCAAGGAACCATCCACGTATGTACCTGGAGTAGTTTCTGAAAAACCGATATCTCGATGGCCGTAACGCTACCGCTTACTCACTACGCTCTGCAAGTTCTAGAAACTTCTTTTTGAGTTCTAAGCAATCACTATCATTTCTACTGCATTTGATGACTCTTGCCTTGGGTGAACTCTGTGTAGCTACGCTATACGTGAAGCGAT
>CM061918.1:112716420-112744208 GCA_031002005.1 Vandiemenella viatica
ATATCCTCTTTTACTTTCCCTTCCTTCCACCCTTGTCCTCTCCTATCCTCTCTTCTCCTACCTCTCCTCTCCTTCATCTCTTCTCCTACCTCTCTTCTCCTACCTCTCTTCTCCTACCTCTCCTCTCCTTCATCTCTTCTCCTACCTCTTCTCTCCTTCATTTCTCCTACCTCTCTTCTCCTACCTCTCCTCTCCTTCATCTCTTCTCCTACCTCTCTTCTCCTACCTCTCCTCTCCTTCATCTCTTCTCCTACCTCTCTTCTCCTACCTCTCTTCTCCTACCTCTCCTCTCCTACCTCTCCACTCCTTCATCTCTTATCCTACCTCTCTTCTCCTTCATCTCTTCTCCTACCTCTCTTCTCCTACCTCTCTTCTCCTACCTCTCTTCTCCTACCTCTCTTCTGCTACCTCTCCTTCATCTCTTCTCCTCACTCTCCTCTCTAAACTCTTCTATATTGCTTCTCCTATCTTTACTCTCCTCTCCTTGTTTCCCTCTCATTCTCCTTCTTTCCTTCCTCTTCTGCCGTTTCCCCTGTTCTACTTCCTCTGTTCTACTCCTTAATTTTCGTTCCCTCTCCTGTCCTTTCTCTCGTCACCTTCCTCCAAAAATTCACGTACTAGCAACGATGTGTGGGCAGGCACATTATAGTGACGCAAAAGCAATGAATTGTTTTGCCACAAATCAGGGCATTTTCTTCGGACTGCTTCACGCAAATGGCGTTGAACATGAAGGTGATATTCGTTTGAACATATGGCAATAACTTTATACAAATGAAAAACCGCCGACTGTATCAAAACCCGTGTTATCATTTTATCAGCTGATAAGAGACTATACATCCAATGTAGCTCAAAATGTATAGATACTTTTAAGACATGTTTGACAACACAGCAGCAAAAAAATCGGGCCAATTGGACTAATATAACCCGCGAAATTTCAAAATTCCCGTTACTTTTTGAACATACCTCGTATGTACGGTATTTGTAAAAACTTGTAGGAAACTGCTGGGTTGTGCAGCAATACTGTCCTTGTATCAAATGTCTCGCAAGAGACGGAAAGTAAATTGCACACTGGCTGGTCACGTTTGATGCTGTGGGGTCAGACAAAACAAATTACTTGGCCGCATTACGAGTTCTCTTGCTTCACGTAACATTCTGCCATACTGTCTGATACCTGTTACTTTACTTTTTATTTTTTAACTGCTTAACGTCTCTTAACAGCGAGGTCTTTAGAGACGGCAGAGGATGGGGGGGGGGGGGGGGGGAGGGCAAGGAATGGGAAGGAATTCGGCCATGACCGTTTGAAGGAAGCATCCCCGGCATTTGCCTGGAGTGATTTGGGAAACCATGGAAAACCCAAATCTGGATGCCCGGACAGGGATTCGAACCGCCGTCCTCCCGAATGCGAAGCCAGAACGCTAACCGTTACACCACCACGGTCGGTCCTGATAGTGATGCACAATATATCTGTCTCCAGACGCTGTCCGATCTTAGTGTAGAGGCATTTATTTCCTTCCTATCCCCGCTTTCTCCACTAATACACTTCTCCATTTTGGCTGTTGGTCGTGTATTTGCCTCCGCCCGTACCAGCCACCTCTAATGGTCTCAACATTTACGACTGTCGGCGTCAAAACTAACAAATCGTATCATCTCTCGGGTCATATAAACATCCCATGTCGTTAGCAGGTGTTTTCTTCATCACTGTGTGTCACCTGGAACAGTGGGTAAAAATCAGAACGACGCATAATACGTGTGTGTAGAAAAATTGTTACCTGGATGGAGTAAGCTCGATCACAATTAATATTAATAACAGCGACGAAGGTGAGAAGAATGTTACCCCACCCTACAGAAGCAAGGTTCTTATGCTTTCCTCGCACATCCCCTGTTTATATTTTCACACTTCTTGTTATATTTCTTGACTTCTAGATCATTTGCACATCTTCCTACATCATATTATGAAGTCCACACAGTGCTGCCAGCCACTTGGCTTCGAATATCCTTAGATGGCCGCCAAAATACCCGTAGATTGGGTACAAACATCCGGAGACTCGCTAACAGAAACACTGAAGCAGTAATTATTGAAGAGAGAGTCAAAATTGAGAATACTTTTTATTTCCAGGTCTTTAAAATTCAAAATGATATTCTACTTTGAAAGTAAGAAATTTCTCTGAACATGTTTTATACATCGTCACTTTCATTACTGCTGCTGATTGGTCTACTTGTCTTTTTTTAAAAATAGGAACCATTTTCTTTGTGTTGACAGTAAATTTAGCATATCTTCTACAACAGGAAATGTTAAAAAGCCACTGCTTTGTGAGCGGTGTCACCGTACTATAAAGAGTGCGTCGATAGTTTTGGATTACTGTCTTTGAAGATCTATAAAATCTATAATCAAACAAAATATGAGCTTTATTTCAATCGGTGCTTAACACGTGTGGTTCAAACGAAACGATTCACAATTATTGAGAATTCTGTAATGCATTAACACTATACGGTCAAAGTTTAACAAAACACCAATACAAGAAAAAAAATCAGCAAATAACAAAATGTATCAAAAATTCGTAGATATTTTAACGAAATCCGAAAATTCTAACTTTTTTGTAAAAATCCGTAGATCTACGGATAGGTCCGTAGAATTGACAGCACTGAGTACACATAATAAGAACAGTAATTCCAATTTGAACAGAAAAGAAAAAAACTTTTAAGGTTATCAGTCTTGTGCTATCGCTTATTAAACCATATAATAAAGACTGTTGAAAAGTGTAATATATTTCTGGATGTGCAAAGCGTGTTAATATTTTTATTTTATTTTTGCTTATTGCTTTACGTCTCGTCGACATCAAGATTATTATAGACGGGAAAGAAATGAGCCAAGGAACGGGAAGGAATTCGTACATGGCCTTTTGGAGGAATCTTCCCGCTATTCGCCTGGAGTGATTTTGAGAAAGCCATGGAAAATCAAACCTGGATGCCCAGACATAGACTCGAACCCAATGCGAGGCCCAATGCGAGGCCAGAGCGTTATCGCTGTCACCACGCTCGGTGATAATCTTTTCTTACTAACAAACGAAGTAGTCACGGTGTCATATGGTGACAACTTTCTGTCTGTATAGAGAATTTTTTAGGGTAAATCCTAGCAGATTTACGGTTGATCATTAAAACTGGGTGGGCGTTTACGCTGCAGCTTCCCATTCCGCAGTACGCGGGTTCAGAACCCAGTCCCGCCATTCAGATTTTGGTTTTACAAAATCACTGCAGTGGTTGCCGGGATTTTTTCTTGAATAGACCATGGTCTAATATTTTCCCCGTTCCTTATCCCCATCTTCTCCCGATTCCGATGACCTCGACTTTGAGCAGTTGTATGCCCCGAAGGAAAACGAAAAAAAAAGACAAATAGAAACAGAGTAAATTTCTAGGTAGAAGCAGAAAGTTGTGACAACTTGTGTGTTTCGGATGGATAAGACATAGCAGACAAGTGTTGAATTTTTTTCGTTATATTATCCATAATAAATGGACTTATGAAAGTCTGTAACTGTTTTCAAATGACTGGTAAGCAAATAATTTTTACTGCAACACAGTTACTTTTGATTTGTTATTTATCCTGTGCGTGACGCGTTTCGAGAAGTGATTCTCATTTTCAGACGCAATATTGGTACAATTTAAAGCAATTTTAATGTTAGAATTGTATGTGTTAGTTTCTGCTGGACATTAATAAAACTTTTGGAGTTATCCTGGAAATAAAAATGTGGAATGTTGTACTAGATCAAGAAATTGCAACTAAGTAGATGTAGAATAATTATCTAATGAAACTTACGTTACAGCGTAAATAAAACATAAAAAGTAACCGTCTTGCAGTAAAATTATTTGCTTACCAGTCAAGTGTAGAATTATTCATTTTTGATATGAAAATGGAACACGTCTTTAACATTTCTGCAAGCATGCTCTTCGACTAGCCTTAACTTGTAAAAGTAAAGGAATTCGTGTACGAACGACGCATACCAGCATTGGTCTGTATGGTACTAGGATACCACACTATCGTGAACAACAGAGTGGCTTGTAGGAATAGATTCTAGACCCGTTGGTCTGTTTCTTTCACCGCTTAGCGGTATAAGATAGACCGGCCGCTCTGGAGGCTGGTTCTCCTTTTTTATTCGTTCGCAGCAGGTTGGCAGTATTCACTTCTGGCGAGTGCTGTCGACAGCGGAGATGGTTCGTCAACCACGGCCAGGTGAGTCTCTACCAATGAGCATCTTTTCTCTGGATAGTTTTAATACGCTTCTTGCCTAAAGACTGATCACTGCCCTCTCCATCCATTTCTACCCAAGCAAACGCTTTTCTGATCTGGTACAGTACGTTCACTTAATAGAGGCAGCTCAAGGTCACCCTGCTCTATCCCCACTCCGCTGCCCTTACCCCTACATGCGAAGGGGAAAGAGTACTCACCGACAAATTTGCCACTCGAATACCTGGACAAAGTAGTCTGCTCGGAGGGATGGGAAACGTGAGGGGTGATGAAATGAGAAGCGATGTAATGGGAACGCGACCTTGAACCGTCAGTTGAAAGTTAACGGATATACCCTCTACACTTAGAGTTTTAATCGTATTTATATTGCTTCCGTCACTTCTAGTTTCTTCCTTCTGCTGCTCTCGTAATAGTCATCTGGGTGCGTGACAGAGCACCCGCCAAGTAGGTTCAACGGCGGCACTGCCTACCCTTTTTCTCGAAGCGGTTCGGACCATTTTCGTACCTTGATTTCTTCCTCCTGGATGTCACTACATGTTTCAAATTTCTATAATGCATATATATATATATCAGCAAGCTTAGGAGTCGGGAGCGAATTGACGCGTGGTCCGGAGAACTTTTCAGACATTCAGTTTTGTTTCGTTCCTGTTCTTAGTTTGGAACTTACTCATAAGCGAATTTCACAGATTTTGTCTCTCACTCGCAGACTGGCTGGCTTATGACAAGGAAAACTCTACTACTTCCCGTAGTCGTACAAAGCTAAACTTCTGTACACAGTCTACAATTTTATCCCATACTAATTAAGAAATCTAAATTTGGTCATGTCCGTAATATTTAACCCTTATCTATCTCAAACGTGAAATCGCTAGCTATACTAATATCTTCAAATCCCACAGCTCTTGATTATAGATGGAGCTTAATAAGTTTAACTAATGTCATAAATTTTATTTTGTTCCTCTCCGTACTTTGAATAATTTGTTACATAAGAAAAGTCTAATGTTGGTGTTTTCCCTTGTGTTTACACAATGGACAACCCAAACCTGAAGCTTTATATACATTGCGTCGAGGCCATTAGGGACCGAAGAATATTTGGGACTAGGAACTGGAAGGAATTCGGCCATTGCCTTTTGAAGGAGGTGATTTGGCGAAACTATGGAAAACCTAGATCTGGAAATGGAACCCGGACAGGGATTAAAAACCCGCGTCCTCCCAAAAGCGAGGTAAACCTGAAATATTTCAGCGCATGTTTGGAGGTTAATTGCTTTGCTCTGGATGACATCACAATACTCAACTTTTTATTATACATAGGGAGTTCAGGGAAGGTTAAGTATATATATATATATATATATAAGCTTAGTTTGGACGTTACTGGGAATTTACTTACAGTGGTAGTCAAAAAGTTCTGAAATCTTGTTCTGAATCAAGTCTACGTGCCATTGGTGTAATAACTTTCTGATTCAGAATGGTTTCTCTCTGTGTTATGGATCATTAATTCAATATTTAAAACAATATGGTGACTCGACATTATGCAAGTCATATTTTAGTAACCTAGATCGTAAAGTTTCTACTCATATAAATATCTTGATTTTATGTCTTTTTCAATCTTACAAGCACAAAGCTAATCTGTCCTTTGTACCTTATACAGGTTTGACAAGACTTAGAATAAATCATACATATTACACATTTAACTATAGGCCTAACATGCATAATGGCGAAGTTGCCAGATTTTTTTATAAAATATATTTAAATAAATCAAAGATCCATAACAACAAGAGAAGCCATTTATTTCAGAAAGTGAAGTTAATAAACATTGTGAAGTAGAGACTTGGCTCAGAACATGATCCCAAAACTTTTTGTCACCAATCAACCAGAAGACTTTGCCTATTTTATAAAAAATGTTTTTATGGAGTCAGTTCTGTGCTGTCTACTGAACTCGTTCCTTCTACCGTTTCCTCCACCAACAAATTAACCAATCCCACATGTCTTAAAATTCCCCTCATCATGTATCGTGTCTGAGACATTTATGCAAACTTATTCTAAAAAAAAAACGCTCATTTAATACTTTATCTGACAGCATAATTTTCAACATTGTTCAATAGCATGACATTTCAAATGCTTGTGTTCCATGTAAAAGTTTTGATTTTTTTGGTGGGGGGGGGGGACGCCGAGGTCATTAGAGCCGTGATAGGATGGGGGAAAGGAATCTGGAAGGAATTCGGGTATGGCCTTTTGAAGGAATCATCCCTGTATTCGCCTGGAGTAATTTCGGGAAACCGTAGACAACCGTACTCTGGATGGCAGGAGGGGGGTTTGAACCCGTGTGCTCCCGAATGCCAGCCCGGAGCATTACTACTCACCCACTGGGCTCTGTAAGTTCTAGAAACTTTTCTTTGTTTCTTAAGTAATTACCATCATTTCTACTGCATTTGATGATTTCTGCGATGTGTGAACGCTGTGTAGCTACGCTATACGTGAAGACAAGGAAGTTTTTTTTTTCTCTTGTTGCTTTACGCCTCGTCGACAGCTAATGTCATTAGAGGCGGAATGGGACTCGGGACAAGGAACCGGAAGGAATTCGGCCATGGCCTTTTGAAGGAAGCATCCCGGCATTTGCCTGGAGTGATTTGGGAAACCATGGAAAACCCAAATCTGGATGCCCGGATGGCGATTAGAACCCGCGTCCTCCCGATTGCGAGGCCAGGGAAGCGATCCAGCGCGGGAACTCCACTGCTGGAGGCTAAGAACAAAGTGATGCAAAGAGAGACTAGACTTAACGCTTCACGCTTCTGTAATCCGCGATAATTATAGATGTTGCTGACTTACATAAGCAGCACCGGTAATAAGTAGAAACACATGTAATCACTTGACTCGTATCCAAGCAATCGACAACAGCGACCGTATTCTTATTCACCTACTACCAGGATCCGTGACTTCTTCCACGTGGACGCTATTTTCCCCTTGTAAATTACAAGCATTAACTTACTAACATGTTTCCACAACTTTTTGTGATTAATGAACATCAAATTAAAATGGCTGGGGTTTGGGGATAGAACAAAAGAATTCTGTATAATATGTTGTGATTTTTCATCATTTATTAACAGTTGTAGAAGCTGTATCAGTTTAAAAAACCATTGCCGCAACGTCAAGAAGAAAATCTTATCACACAACAATACCTTAAGCAAGTTGACGGAAACAAGCTGGGGAGCTAAACAAAGCGTCATCCGCACCGCTCCCTTAGCATTATCCTACTCCGCAGCAGAGTACACCGGTCCTGGGTGGCAAAAATCATGTTTTGCGCTCCACAGAACACAGCATGCCTCAGACCGTCGCCTGTAATAAAGATGGAGATATTGCCTGTCATCGCCCCTGGAGACATACGCCTCGAAGTTGCTACCAGCACGGCGAGGCTCAGAGTGGAAGAAGACGCCCAACACCCTATACGTGGTTATGCATCAGCTCCGTCGAGACTGAAGTCCTGACCGCAGAGCCGGTGCTAGGATTTTGGAGCCCGGGGTAAGCAGTTGGGGGCCCTCGGCCAATTCATCGCTTAGGGCCCTTCCTCACATCAAATGGGTGACTTTTTTTTTTTTTTTTTTAACTCTACAACTTGTCGATCGGGGGCCCCCTATCAGCCGGGCGGGAACGGGTAAATTTGACCCGATTACCCCCCCCCCTAACCCCGGCCCTGCCTGACCGAGGTTCTTAAGGACCTCAACGCTACTGAAAGTAACATCAAGCAGTGAAAGAATATCAGCCTTCAGTCGCTTCCTGATCGCCGTAGAGGTAACATCGGCGCTTAGAGAGCTACACTCCGAGTTTTCCTTGTGACGAATAACGCGTGAACTAGGACAGTGCAAGCACCAGTTGTGTATACTATTATACAGTGAATAGCAGTCAACAAACCAACTAAAAAGTTTTGTTTAGGAGAGTGTGTGTACCTCGCCACCATGGAGGGTGGCGAGTATGGTGAAGGTGGCATACAGCCACATACTGACAGTGCGCCGTCGGGTAACACGTGCACCAGTTCCGTAGTGGGCGAGGCGCTGGAAACATTAGCAATGGACTACGCCGACGGTGCCCCTATACTCCAAAAGCAGTCCAAGAAAAGACCACGCCGAGAGGAGAACAACGTAACAGCACTGGGAGAGGAAGTCAACATGCTGCTGCCAGCTGCAGCAAGCACGCCGCCAACAGCTCCTCCAAGCACGTCGCTGTCAACTCCAGCCTACAGCATACAGTCAACAATCCCCGCACACTCAGCTGGATTGGTAAGTGAAGACGCTTTGCAAGCCAGTGATCCTAACGCAGTGCTGAGGCAGCCCCATTTCTATAAAGAAACAGATTGCGGTCCATTTGTTGTACATGCAGAATATGAAGCAAGTTATGTGGAGCAGCACAAAACAAACCTAGGCCGTCTGCACCCAATGGCGGTAGGGAAATTAATACGTGACGCTGTGCCCGGCATAAGAAACTTTATCTTAGACATAAGAAACAAGGGAGAAACAAAGTTCAAATTGAGCTTAAATCTCGCTAAGTGGCAAAACCTTTTGGCGAATTCCAACAACCAGCCAAAGCATATACAATATTATATCCCTCGTTTCTTTACTGTTAAGGAGGGCGTGGTTAGGAATGTGGACCCAGGGCTTACTGACTCAGAAATCTTGCAGGAAGTGGAATCCGCTATAGAAGTTTTGGAAGTGCGACGTATAATGAGGAAAGTTGTAAAAGACGGAGGGGTTGAATACGTTCCGACTCAATCGGTCCGCCTAACGTTTGGAGGACAGCGACTACCTGAATATATTAGCATCTTTTGCACAAGATGTACTGTAGAGCCATATATACCCCGTGTAACTCAATGTTTTAACTGTTTACGTTTTGGACACCTGAGCAAGCAGTGCCGCAGCGCATCCCGCTGTGCCAAGTGCATGGGTAAACACGTTACAACTAGCTGCGACTTTCAGGGCCCAGTCATCTGTATCTATTGTGAAGGCAACCACTTGGCCACTAATTTCAATTGCCCAGAATTCAAAAAACAAAAGAGGATTAAGGAGAACATCATCCTCCATAACATGACTCTGGAACAGGCTCTGACCTTAGAAAATACGTCAACTTATGCAAAACGCACAGCTCCACCCCCCCACCCAGAAGCAACAAGGAATACCCCCCTTGCCGCTACGTAATAATGTGGAATACTCCACACCGTCGCCAGTTGCCCAAATAGCCGGTACTACTCCACTCATACCACAAGCCAGGGCCACGAGAAATCACTACACCATAAAACCACGACACCCACAGTCTGTATACAACCGTACAGAACAACCCGCCATTCCTCATGGGCGTCGGCAACAAGACAGAATAGACAGGAAACAGGCAACACATGACGCAGAAAACCTCCAGCCCCGAAGAAGAACCAACCTGCCCCCCGCGGAGTTGTATTACGACGCATATGCACAGGCCAGTGGACTTCCCATACAGAATAACCCACACGGTGCTAGTAATACAGTAGCGAACGAGGAAGCAATTGATAGAGTATGTAGACTTGTGACCTCACTTTTCAGTATGGCCAACACAGGAAACCTCCCACACAACTTGAGGGAACACATAGCCGCATTCCTAAACTCGGACGGTCCACAGGAAGAAGCAGAGACAAACGCACGAGACAATGGAACAGATCTTATGTGGAATACACAACCAATCATGGCAAACAACGACAATATCGCATCTCGTTATAACTGTACTGATGGGTAACCACGGCCCCAATATCTTACAGTGGAACTGCAGGTCTATCCGCTCAAACAAGGAATCCTTAGAACACTTGCTGAAATCAAATAACATTAGCATAGCCGCCATATTAGAAACTTGGCTGAAACCCGAAGAGGAATTTAAGTGCGCGGGCTACAGAATAGTGCGTGCCGACCGTCCAGGCGGCTACGGGGGAGCGGCTCTACTAATAAAGAAGAACATACAATTTTCTGAAATAAAAATCCGGAGCACTGCTCCGAATATCGAGGCTTGCGCGATACGTCTCAAAATTATGGGGACAGAAACAACGGTCATGGCTCTCTACCGGCCTCCAAACACTCAGTTCGATAAACAAGCATTTTCAAATATCCTGAAGTATGTCATGCAACCTGCCCTGATAATGGCTGACCTAAACGCACACCATAGCACATGGGGATGTGGAAGAACAGACCGCGCCGGAAGACTGTTGCTAGATGCGTTGGACGACACAGATATAATAATTTAAATGATGGCACTGAAACAAGGATAGTTGGGCCAGCACACCAAAAATCAGCAGTGGACATAACGCTAGCATCACCAGCCATTTCTCTGGCAGCCACATGCAGGTCATCCAAGACCCATCCGGATCAGATCACTTACCAATAATGATCACCTTCCCTGTGACTAGACAAAGAATAACACCGACACGATCGCCATACCGCTGGAAGATAACTAACGCGGACTGGTCGCAGTATGAGAAGGAAGTCACAAGAAACCTTGAGAGCTTCGAACTCTCGGACGACGTAGTAGCTGACTACCAAGGCCTTATGACAGTCATTGAAAAGGCGGCAATAAAAGCTATCCCCGAGATTAAACCACGCACCTGCCATAAGAAATCACCTCCTTGGTGGGATAAAGAGTGTCAACTAGCAATAAAAGAAAGACAGATGGCCCTCCGAAAATACAAAGTCTTGGCGACAGAAGAAAAACTACCTGTATCTTCAGAGAACAGTAGCAAGGACCAAAAGAGTCCTAAAGAAGAAAAAACGCCAGGGCTGGACTGACTTTTGTAACTCTCTCAACAGAACTGCTCCAGTAAAAGATATATGGAAGAAAATAAAAGGCTTTCAGAACTCGACAGGAACTACACTTAATACGGCTCCAACTAAAAACGTTGCGGAGGACATCTTGGGCAACCTTACCCCAGCCACAGCCTCGGAGAAGGTGGAGATCACAGAAGATGGGAGGCAACATGACCCTCTGTTAGCGCCTTTTACAGAAGAGGAACTTGAAGCATCACTTAAACGTAATAACACCAGTGCCCCAGGCCCAGGACAACATCAATTACAGCATGATCTCATTCCTCCCAAGGCGAGGAAGAATATATTCTTAAGATTGATTAACGCTGTGTGGAGCAAACGCGTGAGTGTACCAGAGATGAAGCGCGTAAGAGTAGTACCTATCCTGAAAACAGGGCAAAGACCCCGCACTTGCTTCGTCCTACAGGCCAATATCTCTCTATCCTGTGCTCTTAAAACACTAGAACGAATGGTCAAACACCGGCTGGAGTGGCACCTAGAAAATAAAAGTAAACTACCAAGACACCAAATAGGCTTCAGGAAGGGAAAAGGCACTATAGAGGTAGTTGCTAACCTAATGACAGACATTTATGAATGCTATCGCAGTAAAGCGTATCTCATGGCCTTGTACGTGGACTTAACACATGCCTATGATAATGTGGCTCCATCGATACTCTCTAGAAAACTATTGGACTTAGGCCTACCGAGCAGATTCGTAACTAACCTCATGTCATTGCAGGCAGATAGGGCGCTAGAAATTCACATCAATGGTACAACAGTAGGCCCTCGAATTGCATCTCACGGTCTCCCTCAAGGCTCCACGCTATCACCACTGCTGTTCAACATATATACCAGCGACCTTGGAAGACTGCTAATAGGGAGGGTAATGATGCTCCAGTATGTAGACGACTTGTGCTTCTACGTAATGATGAATGAGCTAGCTGACTGCAAGAAGGTCTTGGGAGACTTTGTCAACCTTTTGCGAAAATGGCTCGTTAACAATGGCTTGGACATATCCCAACCAAATCAGCGGTGTCAATTTATAGCAGACGCAGGATACCTGACATGGACGAGATACAGCTCGGACCATACCGCTTCCCGTATCGACGAGTCGTCAAATACCTAGGGGTCACAATAGATAACAAACTCAGCTGGAAACCCCAAATCAAAGACATCTCAAGCAAATGTGAGGCGGCACTTAACGTCTTGAAGGCAACCACAAAACCTTGGTGGGGTACAGACCCTAAAGTTGCCATGACCTTATACCGATCGCTCATTAGACCACACCTGGATTATGCAAGCATCTTCTACGGATCAGCAGCAGAGACCACCCTAAAAACCCTTGATAGACTGCAGTACAAAGCACTAAGAATATGCACAGGTGCAATGACATCAACCCCAACCAACGCGCTATTGGTAGAAGCGCTAGAGCCACCTCTTCATATAAGACGAATGCAGCTCTGCAAACAGTTTCTACTTAAGCAAATGAAGATTACAAACAATCCCCTCATCCAGAAGATTGAGGCACTTGGAAGTCAGCTCACTAATAGAAGAAACTGGCCACGCAAAAGGACTCCAGAGCTAATTATAGCAGAAAATGAAATCAACATGTACAGCAACAACATAATGTCGACCTCCCACCTACCAGAGTTTTGTGTGCCATACGAAGCAACGATTACACCTCTCAACGTGAGAACCGACATCAAGCTGAAAGACTCCAGTCAGAACAACTCCGCTAGACTGGCAGAATTTCTCGCGCAATGGCCAAATGCTTCCCACATCTACACAGATGGGTCAAAATCAGGTTCATCAGTTGGTTGTGCATTTTTGGATCTGAAGAGGAAGTCATACGGCATGCTGAAACTACGCAAGGAAGCAACCATCTTCACTGCGGAAATGGTGGCAATTCAAAAGGCAATTGAGTATGCTGAGGGTTTGGAGGACACAACATCGGTCATCATATCAGATTCCCTCTCTTCGCTGACCAGCCTGCAAGGACACACGCAGACTACCAACAAAGACAACATCTTATGCAACATCTTGGAAGCAGCATACCGGGCGAAACAGAAAGGCAAAACACTTGTGTTCGTGTGGGTGAAAGCCCACATCGGTCTGCACGGTAACGAACAGGTGGACCAACTGGCGAAACGAGCTTGCGAAGAAGGTGGCGACTACCCCCTCCTAACTGCGAGGGACCTACTGGCAACTGTGAAGAAACAAACCAGAGACGCATGGAATAGAGAATGGGAAGAATCTCTATTGATCAAAGGGAAACACTATGGAAAAATCCACCCAGTCATCCCTCACCATCATTGGCACCACAAACTCAACCTACCAAGGAAAGCTATTGTAACAATCGCTAGATTAAAGTTCAACCACGGTTGTTTCCCGGCACACCTAAACAGAATCAACATTGCCCAAAGTCCTTTATGTGGATGCGACGATACGAGCATAGGGGACATGGACCACATCTTCTTCGGCTGCAAAAACAGACAGGATAGCATCACAGACCTGATAGAGGAACTAGTGAGGTTAGGTCACTCTCCACCCTCAAAAGTGTCACACCTACTGACGACCGACGACGCCAGAGTTTTCATGGTGCTGTACAGATTCCTGAAAGACGGTGGTATTGACATATAAACCCCAAAGATCTCCAAGAACATTAGTATCCACGATCCCTGATTTTACACACCTAATAACAATATGTTACGTAAAATAGAGACATTAGACCCTGAACGCAAGATATGTAACACTGTGTCACTAACCATGTGAGTGTGAGTGAAGCCACAAATTGTGCGATGGACACACGGGCTACATGACATTCAGGACCTGTGTTTTGTGTGGAAAGTGATATAACTATAATTACTTTATGTACCTAATAATAAAAATGTAGTACTGTAATAACGACCAAGGACTTGGGAGAGAAGTCCATATACTGTTATAGACATAATTGTTATGACTAGAGCTATGTGTGGATAGCTCAGGTAACCGTGGTGATATCAAATACCTAATATAGATATGAAACATTGTAATAACGACCAGGTATTCTTATCTTTATCCTACTCTATCTTCTTTTGTTCAGAGAAATCACAGATGGTGATACAATTATAAATGTCACATAATATCAAGGACCAGTATAATATGTATGTAGCTAGAGACGTAAGACCAACCATATTGAATTCTCATTCCTGTCATTACGCAAGTAATAGAAACCATGTATATGTGAGAGAGCTTATAATTTGTGTTAAGGCCATAAGCGCCACATATTAATCATGACCAGGTCTTCCCGTGGAAACACAATGTACTGTAATCATAGCTTTAGGTAATTAGAGATATGAAATATTGTAACAATGTCCAAGTAATGTGTAAGAGAAGTCATAATTGTGGCATGTGAGAACAATATCCATGATCAATAATACCTGTAAATAAGTGATGTAACAATTGATATGGCTATATGGCTCACCGGCCCACTGCCAATAAAAAAAAATAAAAAAAATAAAAAAAAATATCAGCCTGTGAGAAGAGAGTGAGACACAACATCGACTGGATCAAGCCGAAAGAGAATCTACCACCTGGGTCTGAACCATGACCCATATGGAAGTCACTGAACAGACTACGAGTTGGAGTTGGTCGCTGCAAAGACACTCTCGCTTCACGGGGATACCTGAACAATCAGATACCACATGTTCCTGTGGCGAGATCCAAACTATGGTACATTTTGCTGTCGTGTCCACAACTCGGATTAAATGAATCTCAGTCAGACCAGTGACTAAGCCATCGCATTGGCGGGATAACTGCCTTATATCTTTTGCTGCCATCCACACGAAAAGAAGAAGATTTATTAACACTGGATACGACTTGGCTAAGGTAGGAGAGATAGTGATGGAGAATACCAAATCACAACAGGAAATGTTTTGGTTTCCTCATTTTATGATCAACAACCTGATTTATGTGTATCGTCAAGGGTATTTTAGAGGACCTTTTTGATTACTTTGTACCTTATTAGTAGATATGAAGGAGTTAAAGCGATATGGTCTCAAATTCTAATACGACATATATAATTTTAGTAAGCTTCTATTCAGCTCACAATTCCTCCACGTAGTAAGTTCACACAATGCGATAGTACACTTAATCTTGGAGTTACACTTGTAATATATTATTCTATATTTACTTTTATCTAGGTAAATAAATCTTTTTTTACTCTATTTCATTCTACAGATCTTCGGTCTTTATGACCATATAGCCAGCTTCGAATGTTTACATTTATTTTACATGCATTTCTTGAACATCTGTTAATATATCGTCATAGCTTAGTACAAAACTACAAAGTAATGTATTAAAATCTTTGACAATTGTAGTTTTTGTAACTATTTGATAAAATCCTCAGTAATTAACTAATTCGCACTGTCGTCAATTAATGATTTCTTTTAATCACTTCGTCCTCCAATTTACAGTTCATTATAGTTGGTCTCCATAGAGTTTTACCTTGCCCCAACGATTTTGAATGGATTAATTAATTCCATGGAATGACAACACAGACGAATCACTTCATATTTATTTCTCCGTGAGCTCCAGAATACATTACACGCGGATAAAACACAATAGAATTGTCCAAAAATACTAAAGCGTACTACTTGAAACTAAATAACTGGCAGCTCCAACTAACTGCTAGTCTCTGCCACTCGCTATATATATATATATATTTTAAATTCAGGGTACAAACACATAGACGCTGCGAGTAGGGATTGCCTGCTGTTAAAGATAGCGCACCACACCGCTTGTCAGGCAATCCATTCTTGCGGCCATTTTTACATAGGCAACCCATACTTTTATGTTTTTTAAATGTCTATCTTTGAAATGAATTATAATTTTTTTTAAAAATCATGTGAACGAAATTTTTTTATTTAAAAAAAAATAATTAAAAATACTTGTAGCCATATTTTGACAGGTAGCCCGGTGGAATCATATTCTGCTACCTATAATTATACATAAAAATTATAATTCAGTCAAATAACATAGACATAGAAATCTTGCAGCCAGAACTTGGGCTATAAGACATGTTGGAAATCTCCTGTTTTCCTGGTTTTCCAAAATATTTCAGAAAAGGCGAACCAATGTCGAGATTTTTGTACACAATACTCTTGTAGTGGAACCTCAAATAATTTCGAAACAAGAACAGTAGCATGACTGCACGGATCCGAAAACCATTGCTAGGATGTAAGGCAGGACACGAAGAAACTCGTCAAATTATTGACGCACGTTTTCTTTGCGTAAATTCTTTCACCGCTCTTCGAGAAGCTTAGTGATTACATCGAGAGCTCTAATGAAATTGAACATTAATCTTCGCTTCTTGGAGTGGTATGCAAAAGTCCTATTGTATGTGATCGGAAAGTGAGATAAAGAGCTGGGTTGCTCAGTATTGTTAATGCAGGTGTCTGCTTTAGAATCTGCGCTGTGCCTGGTGACCCAGAAGTAAAGGGTTTACGAGCCTTGCCGCGATAAGCGCTGTGAAGTGAACGGAGTCCGCAAGGATCCGTACTGGGTTCCACAATGTTTCGATTTTTACTTTTTCCCAGAAAAACAACACCGTAGTCAAAGTATTAGAATTATTTACAACAGACCATAAACCAGATCAATCTTAACTAACTACTCTGAATATTTTACATCTTACTTTATTAAAACTTATTAGATTTAAACAATATTATAAGCTTTAGAGCGCCACATAAAACGTTTCACTATATTCTTACTTTGTCTTTCAATTCGATTCATACAGTCCTTCATGTTTTCCAATCAAGAACATTCTCTTCATTTCCACATACCCATCACAATCTAAGTACTTAATTATTTGGTTAATACTATCAATGTTTGCGCCCCTATGCAGTTTTTACTTTCATCTGTACTCTTTAGTCAACTAACCTTGTATATTGCGCTGAACTATTTGCTAGAAATACTGAATAAATTTAAAATTAAAATTCGGATAGAGTGACAGTAGTAGGGCGGTTAAATCAATCTCAAAGAATTTAATAATAAAAAGAAATGATGAAACTGTAAAGTAGGTATATAGGAATTTGTCACTGTGACATGTGTTACTATGTAATTAAGTTATTACTATAAATTCTTATGAGCGTCAAGCTTGGTTCGCCTTCCAGAGGTCACCAATTCCAGTCCGACCAAAGGCGTGGACGGTTTTAGTTACGTTTTGTGTTCTTCTTGTTTCCTTCTTACAAGAGGGAGAGAAAAAAATAATCTCGCTGATATGAAATATACACACTAGAAGAAACACAACTTATTGAGTGGGTTATGGGGCTGAGTTGCAAAATGACAATTAAAAAAGTTATTATTATAAACATAATCTCCTTCTCGCCTGTTCCATAAATACCATTTTTAACATTTATCTTCCGTACTTATTTCTAATTATTTATACGGGCATAATTTATTAAATTTAATCTAAAAAATTGTGTACGTGAATTGAATCAGAAATGTCAGCAGAATAGCTAAGAAATGTAAATAACTCAGGAATGTGTGTAAAAGTTGAAGAAATATAACCGAAATGGAGAGATGAACGATGAACGAAATATTTTTAAGACGTGTCAGAAACTGGACCAATGATAGATCTTTATAAATAAAAATGCCGTGTACAAACAACTGTCGTAGCGGAAGTTTTTATACCTCAGATACGTTTCTCTCATATGATATGAGGCATTGTCAGTGGAAGTATGGCGATAATCACATCACGGTCTGGAACAGCTGTTTGTGCACTTTTACATACCTGTTTATACATCCAGCTCTATTTAGCACTTTTACAGACTTGTGTTTTTGATATGGCAGTTGAATATTGTGCCAAGTAGCTTAATTTTAAGGCTTGTAAATCATCAAAAAGCAAAGTCAGTAAAAAGTGCTATTCCATACCACCATGTGAAGACTATCATTATTCCTCAACTGATGATACCCCTCACCATAAGGCCGAAACGCGTGTATGGAATAAAAAAACATTGACGGTATTTTAATTATAAAAATCTAATGATCAGAAACTACGGGAAATGGTCTATGACCATATTTGTAATGCAGCCATGATATCTGGCGAAGAGGGATTAATTAATCGTGTGTATTATGTTCATTTTATTATGTATTATGCCGCAAAATGGACTAAGCTTGGGCAAAATATATCGATGAAACGAAATATCGATATTTTTCATAAAATAATTGATATATATCCTCGATATATCAAAAATCGATATTTTATTTGGAGTATCAATTTCAAGTCCCAGTTCGATATTTTTTGTACTAACGCAGTTCAGTATCATAAGTTACAAATATATTGGATAAATATACGTACGTATCCGATCTTCTGAAAATGTCTTAGGAAAAGGAATTTGTCATATTAACAGCTTTTCATCAACGATTAAAAGGTTAGAAAAAACCTGTTAATTTTTTAACAGATTTACGTTAACTTTTTTGGCAACGTATTTGAATGAGAACGGTTAGGTTATTTTTGTAGTTGAAGAATATTGATTATGCATCGGTGTTGCGACTTTGAGGGTTGGCGAAAATTAACAGTTTCTGTTTTTTTTTTATTTTTTATTTTTTTTTATTGAGGAATAACAGTTAATGCGTCGACGAAATACTTGATGCGCCATGCCTCTTCTGTGTCGTCCGAAAGAGTGGCTTCTGCAGTTAACTTGGCTGCACCAGAAAACTGGAGTAGATCGACGGGGAATAAATAAAACAGGGAATCGGGGTAGTATATATCAGACGAATACTGGTTTGATAGATTGTAAAAATAGATAATTAATTTAAAAAAATCCATAATTTCTCCATGTCTTTAATTTTCTTAAATATTTTGATAAATTTTCGCAATATTTTTAGATCATTACTGGCGTTAGGAAAAATCGATATTTTGTCCCTCGATATATATCTATACTGTTTGTAAATATTAATACGATATTTGTCGATATTTTTTTTTATTTGCTGAACCCTAAACTGGACAGTGAAAAAAGGGATACTAGCAAGATACAGGCGAGGCAAACAAAATTTCTCGGAAGCAGATGAAAGAGAAACTGCGAAATAGTGAAGGTAAGACTTAAATTTTATGGATATGTTGAGAGAATATGGGAGCATAGAGCTCGAAGAAAAAAAACACGAGATGAATATATCAAGTAAACTCCCAAAAGGCAGAGCAAGTGACGAGAGGAGAATAGGAATGCACCAGCGTTGAGGTAGACTTGGTGGATGAAGCTGTAGCCTGTTTATGGTTATGGTGAGGATGTCCAGTACTTGTTCGTTTCAAACTTTTTTGGGGTGATGCCTACCCTAGATGGAGTACTAGTCCTTTGAAGCTTTATTAGAAAAGTAGGTGTTACCCGCGACTTCGTACGCTGGAAATAGCATTTTATTGCTAATTTTATTGCTAGAGTTGGTTATAGGAAGCTCTAAGCTACATAAAAAAGGTGTTAATACACAAACTGACTGCAAGAGAAACAAAGCCTTAACGATCGATATAAAGTTATAGGGACTTAACACTCTATCCGTCTGTCTGTCATCGTTTGTTTAATTTTGAAAATTTCATGACAAAATATGTTTTTATACCAAAAAAGTATCCCATGTCCATCCTAATGTTAATTAGTATTTCCTTGTCAAATTGCATCAAGATCGGTTTAGTCGTGAAAACGTAATAGACAGAATTACTTAACTACATTAAATATTAATGTAAATGCTCACCCTAAAAGCATAGTGAGAATACTGCACCCAGATTCGTGATATGGCACTTCATGTTATTGAAATTTAGTGCCCCCCTGGTGGCAGCTGTAAGCGTTTATTGCAGCCTAACTAAAATCAGTTGCAAAGTTACACCAGTGATAGTGCTCTTATCAAGTTTCGTCCCTTTCGCATCATTCGCTTTAGGTGGGTATTTCTAAGGCAGTGATTGTAGTTGTTCAGGATCTGAAAACACAAGAATGTCAAAATCGCTGTCACTTCTAACTAGCGGGAAATATAACAAGAAATTTAATGTTGGCTGGCGGAATTTGTTACTACACAGTTGTCGTTCTGACTGTACACGTTCAGGGAAGTGGCAGATTGGAACTAGCCATTTCCTCGAGCGCTCACTGATAACAGTAATGTAGAGCAAGTTCCTAGGATACTTTGCGAGGGAGAGGCGATGGTGGAGTAATCTATGACCTCATCTTATCCTCTCCGGTTGTCATATCGCGGGGGAGCATTTCTGCCGTCGTTAACTGTATGATTCACCACAGTTCCCTACAGCCGGAATGTGACCCTGGCCAGCCACGACATCGTGCTAGCTACTGCACTAGGCCTAGGATATTCGCGCTTCGAGTTGGGCTGCGAACAACGGACGTTTTAATTAATTTTTCGCCATCTAAAAGGAAGTCTTTAAGGAATTTTGGTGTACCTGTCGGAGATTTTACTCTCGAGATTGAAACAAAAGCTCCAGAAACCACTGTACTTCCATCCTTCAATATTGATATTGATGAGGGGGCATACATAAATTACGTGAGGTGTTTTTTTCGGATTTTCGGCCCCTCCCCCCTCTGGTGAGACTTGGTGAGATCTTGTTCAATTTCCCCCCCCCCTTCTGGTGAGTTCGCCCCCTAGAGATCGCCCTCGCAATATTTTGAGACCTTATTTTTCCACTTTTCGACGAAATACCCCCCCCCCCTAAAATCGACTTTCGCGTCATTTGTAGACTCTTTTTTCCAGCTCTACAGTCGAACGTAGTTTATGGACACCCCCTGAGCGAGCGTGATGTGTGAGCGGTAATGCTCGGCCTCACATTTTTAAGGTTGTGAGTTCGAATCCCTTCAAGATCTCAGTTTTTTCCGTTGTTTCCCGAATTCATCGCAGGCGAATGCCGGGATGGTTCCTTCAAAAGGCCATGGCCTAATTCCTTCCCGTTCCTTGCCCCTAATTTCTTCTCGCCTCCAATAACATCGATATCATCGAAGCGTAAATCCCTAAATACCTTTTTATGAACTCTATAGTAGGCCGGCCTCGGTAGCGTAGGGGCTAAAGCACTAGCTCCGCGTGCCGAAGGTCTCCAGTTCGAATCCGGCCGCGGGCATGGATGTTAAGTGTTGTGTGTCTGTGTGAATGTTCTGTCCGTCCTGTGGTGTCTTCACTTAGGAATCACAAACGTACTGGAGAACTAATTCACTTGAAGAGATGTCATAAATACATTGAGCTGGCTGAATGGCTTAGTTGCCGAAAGCCAAAAAAAAAAAAAACTGTATAGTTTTTTTTTCGCGATCCGGCCATATGATGGCCACATGGCACAGGTTTCCTCTTGGACACAGGTGGCCATTGTGAACCATCAGGGGGGAAGAACTGTGTCCTTCCTGAAATCAAACCAGGTTTATTAGCCCAGGCGAACTTAACCTGTAGGAGGAAAGTCTGTGTTGCCATCTATATGAGAAACGCTTAACTTGAGCTCTGTAGGATAAGTGTATTTTTATGTGTATGTTATGAGGCGGAGGCTGGGGACCGTTCTAGGATTCGCCTAGCCTAGATTATTGCGGGAAACAGCCTAACAACCGCAATCATTAAGGCTGCTATGCTGGCTCTAGGACTGTTGATAATATATCGATATATCGACATATCGATATTTTTTGAAAATATCGATATTTATGAGTGATATTTTTTATGACGATATATCGATATTTCGATACTGAAATCTGGATATCGGCGTCGATATTTTTTAAAATAAGTTATCATTTTTCGTTTGCTCTGAATGACACTAATTCCCTCAAATTTTTGTTATGCATATAAATCAGCAAGTTTACGTAAATCTTACTATGTTTTTATAATTAATTTTTAAGTTATAGGTAGCAAGTTTACTCAGGTGATGACAACAGTGTAGACAAGTCATCGCTCGCCCAGCACGAATCGAACGCGATCCCATAGTTTGAAATGAGCATTGTTCAGGAACTTCAACTCGAAATTAGTGTGTTAGCAGGAATAGTGGGAAGTGTAAATTACAAATAGTTGCTAATTGGAGAACAAGAAAAGTAAGCAACTCAGAATATGCCAGCAACATAAAAAAATAAATGAAATACCACAAAAAAAACTTATGAAAAAAGTTATATAACTTGGCTATAATGCATGCTATGCTAGCTAAACTTCTACATAAATAAATGCCACATCTGTATTACTTATCAATCTTAAAAGTACAGAAAATAAGATTTGCCTCGAAGCACTTTCGAGTTTTATAAATTTTATTAATTTTTATGAAAATTATGACACGCATGATGGTCAAATTTAAAAAAAAAATCAACAATCATCACCAAGAGAAACCATTCGAAAGTGAAAACTTGATTAAGAACAATATCACACATCAATTTATCAGTGGACGGCATTATTTTTACAAGAGTTGATTTTATGAAATTACATTTATGAAAGTGTCGATATATCGATACTTTTTTCCGATATATCGACAGCCGATATTGATACTTTTTAAAATATCGATATATAGAAAATCCGATACCTCCCCTAGCCAGCATGGTAGCGCCCCACTGGCCCGTTTGTTATCATTATTTCAACCATCTGCCTGCATTTTCGTCCACGAGGAATATTGGTGTGCGGTCCTCACTTTTAAACCAATGATTGTTGTAAAGACTGGTTCTTCAAGTACTACCCAAACTAGGACTGTTGATAATATATCGAAATATCGATATTATTTTTTGAAAATATCGATGTTTATCAGTTATATTTTTAGGACGATATATCGATATTTCCATACTGAAATCTGGATAACGGCCTCGATATTTTAAAAAATAAGTTATCACTTTTAGTTTGCTCTGAATGACACTAGTTCCCTCAAATTTCTATTACGCATAGAGATCAGTAAGCTTTGGTAAATTTCACTAAGATTAATTGTAAAGTTATAGGTACCAAGTCTGCTCAGATGATGACAACAGAGCAGGCTAGACATCGCTCGTCCAGCAGGAACAGAACGCGACCCCATTGTTTGAAATGAGCGTGTGCATGGGCGCCGGGAGGGGGGTGCAAGGGGGTGCACTTGCAAACCCCTGACATCCCGGGTCGCCGTCTGGGCAGTAGTAGAGCTAAAAAGAAAGGTCGCCCAGCCCGGAAATTTTTGGGCCGATGGGGGGGGGGGCACCAATGCAGCCCTGGTGCACCCCCCTAGAAGCAATCCTGCCGGCGCCCATGAGCGTGTGGATTGTCCAGGGTAGTCCAACTTGAAGTTAATGTGTTAGCAGTAATAGTGGGAAGTGTAAATGAGAAATAGTTGTTAATCCGAGAACAAGAAAAATAAGACAACTCAGAATAAGCTATCAACATACAAAACTAAATGAAATACCACTAAAAATGTTATGAAAAAAAAGTTATGTAACTTGGCCATAATGCATGTTTATGATAGCTAAACTTCTATCTTAATAAATGCCTCAACTGTAATACTTATCAATCTAAAAATACACAAAAAAGATTTGCCTCGGACCTCTTTCGAGTTTTATAAATTTTTATGATACTTATGAGACGCATAATGGTCAAATATTTTTAAAAAAATCAACAATCGTCTTCACCAACAGAAACCATTTGAAAGTGAAAACCTGATTAAGAACAAAATCACACGTCTATTTATCAGTGGGCAGCCTTTATTTTTTTACAAGATTTGATTTTATGAAATTAAATTTATGAAAGTGTCGATATATCGATACCTTTTTCCGATATATCAACAACCGATATTAATACTTTTTAAAATATCAATATATCGAAAATCCGATATTTTTAAAAAATCAACAGCCCTAACCCAAACTACATAAATAGTGGCAAAAGAGCGTCTAATTCGGCTCAGTAAACATGATTTGTAGAAAGAAACGAAATTAAAAGTTAGGTTACTTCTGATATCGACATACAGTGGGGATTTTAAACATTAATACCCAGGATATTTTTTTTTTTTTTTTTTTTTTTTTCCGATTTCATTCCTCCTAGCTGAAGGCTGGGAGGCGGGCTGTTGGAGAGTCACAGGAGACTCTTTTCAGCCAAACTACTCTCTACGGGGAGGGAAGGGGGATGGAAGGGGGATGGAAGGTAGGCCGTGGCCTTGTAGGGAACCATCCCAGCATTCGCCTAGAGTGACTGAGGAAAACCTCAGACAGGATGGCCGAACCGGGTTTGACCCCGGTCCTCCCGAATGGCAAGTAGCAGTGCGAAATCGCACTGCTCAAGCCTCTTGGTATATATTTAGACTGCGAGAAAACAATATTTACTGGGTACCAAGGATCAATGAATGTCCACACTTTTTCCTTAATTTCCCCGTTTCCCTACATTGTATCAAAATGAGAGAAGTCTTATATTGTTCAACAAATGGCCGCACATCTTTCGAAACTCTTCAAATCTAACCATCGTCGGTGAATATCAATATGATGGTGACCTGGGGGTGGGTACCATTCTTCCAGTGTTTTGTAGAGGCGCAGCGGTGTTACTCCTGACGTCATGGTTTGTGGAGCCATCGGGTGTGACTCCAGGTCACGGCTGGTAGTGATTGGGGGAACTCTGACGGCACAACGGTACGTCACGGACATCCTGCGTCCTCATGTGTTACCTCTCATGAGACAGTATCGTGGTGCCATTCTCTGACACTGCGCGTGCTTATATCAACTGTCTGCGTGAAGCTGAGTTACTCCCGTGACCAGCAAGATCACCAGATCTGTCCAGTACAGAACATATAAGGGACAAGCTGTGACGTCAACTCCGTCCCAGTGCCAGTATCCAGGATATCAAGGACCAGTTACAACAGTTGAGGGCCAGCTTGTCTCAAGAGAGGATACAGCGGCATCATGACACCCTTCCCAACCTAATTAATGCATGTATCCAGGCCATGGTGCAACGTCATACTGATAAGTCGGCTCATACTGCCAAGTTCTTTGTAAATTTTACTCGATTTTGTTATCACTGAAATAACACCACATAACCTCTCAACCAGTTAAGTTTTATTTCGTTGCTCCCTCCCTTTCTGGGTGTTTCATATTTTTTGTCAGGTAGTGTGTTTTCGTTCTATGTTGACTTACCCTACTAGATATTCTGTCCAGAACAAGCGGTAGCAGTTTAAAAAACTTTCTGGCACTACCATTAATATAATCAGTAGTGATATTGTTATAATGAGTTTTAACAACTTGTGCTATATGTCAATGTCGTAATTTTTTAAAGTAGTGTTCTATAACTTTCTTTCTGTTTGAATCGAGAATACGTCCTTCTACGGAAGGGCGCTTAGTTATTGCTTTTGGTTATCGTTCTGCTTGCAGCGTGAGTAAAGACGTGCTCACTTTTATAGTAGGTCGTAATCGCGTAGGGCACTATAACACTTGCTGAGGCTCAATAGAGCGGGCGAATGACTAACCTGTGCGCCTTAGCTACCGGTCAGGTCTTGAAGTTGATTCCTCATTAAATTTGTTACCTTACTGCACGGCGTTTCAGAGAGGGTGTTTGCTATGTAAAACAATGATCTAACCAGCGGCTTTTAATCATAGAGTGCAAGGAAATACAGTCGAAGTCCGATTTTCCGAGGTAAACTGGTCCGGGAACACCTCGCATAACGAAAAACTCGGATAACCGGAGGTCAAGGAAAGAGGTTACAATGAATCAAAAAACGTATTGAAACTGAAATAATACAATTTATTTATAGTGTAATACTAATTTGTGAAACAATATTGTTTTTTGTACATTAATTACGATCACTTGCCAAAAAAAAGTCTTAAAATTGTCTTGTATCATAATTTTCTCTTCTTAGCGGAAGTATAGCGCCAACGCTGTAGCATCATTATGTCGGCTGCTGTGCTTTCTTCCTGTTGCTCAATATACTCAAGTGCTGCTTCTATTCTTTTTAAACCTTCAGCATGAGAAATTTTTGGAACAGTTTCATTTTTATCTTCTTCGTCTTCTTCTCCTTGTCCGCTGACAAACCATATTAACAATTTCATCACCGTTAAGCTGATTTTTATCGTCATTCAACAACCACTCTTGTAAATCTTTTACGACTGGAAGTTGGTTGGCTAACTGTGTCTTTCCATTGGCATCTTGTTGAGCTAGATCGTCCTTTTTAGGCTTTTCCTCCATGATCGTTGAAGCGTTTCCTGTTTTACTTCATCCCACGCCATAGCTGACAAAAAAACTGAATCTTTCACTGATACTATTTTCTTTAGTGAATCTGTCAACCTCTCTCTAAGTTGCCTAGTAAAATTTGAAGCAGCATTTTTCTGTAATTCCTTTTGAATGTTTCTATTACACCCTGATCAAGGGGTTGTATCAGTGATGTAACAGTAATATCGTACTCACTCTATTTGGAAAAACATTCCAATCTTTATAAAAGCTCCCTATCATATTTCAAAAATTTTCCTCGGTTAACCCGGCGGCTCAGATAACCGGACTTTTACTGCAATACATTAGTAAACTTCTCTCGGTTTGGAGAGAAAACTATGTTTGGCTCCATGTTGGAAACTAGTGGATTCGGAATAACGACAAGTTGGAGAAATTGGGCAACAGCTCGAATATCGTCTGGCCGATTAGGAGCAGATTGTTTGATTGGGTTTAGTACGTACCTTGCTCGAATGAATGACATGTCAGCATGCTGGACCACAAACCTGAAGGCCGAAGAAAAGGTTGCAATGTTCCTACAGCCTACGTCCCGAAAGTGCCGACCTTTGTGACTGTTGGAGTAGCCAAGTAGTCTTGGCAAAATATATCGATGTATCGAAATATCGATATTTTTCAATAAAATAATCTCGATATTTATCGTCGATAATTTTATTTAGGATGCATCAAAATCGATATTTTATTTGGAGTATCAATTTTAGTACCAATTCGATATTTTTGTACGAACACAATTCAGTATCCAATTTACGCATAGGCCTATATTGGATAAACATATGTACATATCCGATCCCCTGAAAGCGTCTTAAAAAGTGTAGCTATTTGTCGTAATTTAACAGCTTTTCATCAACGATTAAGCGCTTAAATTTTTTTTAAATGAGTGTAATTATTAAATTTTAACAGGTTTACGTTAATATCATTTTTTTGTCAACCACATCTCGATTACTGTGACGTTGTTCAGCAAAATTTGAGTTCGGCAGACATAAGGAAACTTGAACTTGTTATGAACTCCTGTGTAAGGTTCATCTGTGACCTACGACTGTACGACCACGTCTCACCTTCATACGACCGCTTGCAGTGGTTGCGCGTTTGGGATCGACGACGATTCCACACTCTATGTCTCCTTTACCGCCTCACACATCTGAAAACTCCCGCCTACCTTTGTTCCAATATCTCATACCTAGGACTTTCCCATAATATTAACACCAGATCCCTGAACTCAAACATACTAACCATCCACTCCCACAGCTCGGAAACCCTAGCCAATTCCTTAATTACTAGTTGAAAGAATACACCAATGCAACTGTTTAGTTTATTTATTACTGCGTCGTACGCGTTTCACCTCTCATCGAGGCATCATCAGCGACGAATAATTTACATTTGTTACTGTGGTATGCAGCTGCGCATCTCCGTTTTTATATACAACGCATGTTTTGCCTGTATCATATTTACAATATTGTTTGTTATCATCGTTCAGTCGTCTCCTTCATTTCAGCGGCTAGATTGTGGAATGATCTTCCACTAAAAATTAGAACTGTCAAAAAATCGGCCCATTTAAAACTCTTTTGAGAAGCATTATTTATTGGAGCACTAGCTAAAAGATATCTTCTTCCATGAATAACTTA
>CM061918.1:112745208-112810946 GCA_031002005.1 Vandiemenella viatica
TGGGGTACGTCAGATCAATCACTTCTTGGATGCTTGCGTTTTCTTCTTCTCCCAGTATTTCTTCATTCTATCTGATCTCTTCCTTCTTTCCTCCTCTGATATTTGAATCGGTTTTCTGGTGTTTATCGCAACTTGGAACCTCTTACTTTTGTCTTTGGTCACGGTCTTAGCTGTACCATTCCTTAACATCACTTCGGTAATCTGGAGTTCTCTCAGATCCTTTTCCACTTCCTTAAACCAGTTGGGCTTAGTCTTTTTTTTTTATATAAAAGAAGTCAAAGATTTTTTTTATTAGTCCTGTTAGGATTCATTCGGAATATGTGTCCATAGAAATGAATCCTTTTTTTTCTCATGGTTTCCGAAAGTCTCTCGGACTTTGCGTAGAGGGCTTCGTTTCTGTAGAAAACTTGTTTGTTATTCTGGAATTTGGGACCCATGATCTTCCTCAAAATTTTCCTCTCTTTGATTTCCAATTTCTCCATTTGTCCTTTCCTCCCCATGACTAGTGTCTCTGCTGCATAGAGTGCTTCCGGCTTAATTACTGTGTTGTAATGTCTTATCTTTGTGTTCCAAGAGAGGCTTTTCTTATTGTAAGTGTTTTTGGTATTCTGGAAGGCTAATTCCATTTTGGTCCTTCTCGCTTCCATTGTTTTACCTTCAAGGTTGTTCCATTCAATCCATTCCCCTAGGTACTTGAAACTCCTAACCACCTCTATTTTATGAGCTCCTACTCGGACTCTCGTAGGAGTGTCTGGTATATTTGTCATAATCTTTGTTTTTTCGAAAGAAATCTTAAGTCCTAACTTCCCTGCGTGCTCTTGTAATTCGGCGATTGTTTCTTTGGCTTCCTCCCATGTTTCTGCGAGCATCGCCATATCGTCAGCGAATGCCAAACACTTAATCGTAACTCCTTTATTTTTTGTTCCAAGTCTAATTCGTCCTCTGGTTCTTGCATTCCATTCTCTCACAACTTTTTCGAGTGCACATTATGTTGTTTAATGCATTATGTTACAATTTATTGTCTTTCAACGATATGGAACGCCTTTCATATTCTTTAACAAAAGAGAGTACCATTTCGTTGCCCCGTCTCATTATTAAAAATGCTTTGCTCGCCTCGCTCGGGCCCGTTCATGCGATGCTTCGTTATGTGTGCACCCGCCTTAACGCTAACAATTTCCTCCCTACCGTGACCAAACAAATTTCGCTTCAAAAATTAACTGACACGGAAACGAAAATTACAAAGTGGATTGACGGAATCTGTGAGACCTGTTACAAATTGATGTGAGAGACAACTGGCGGTAAAGATCAGCACTAACAGCGACGAATCCTCGTAGATGCGTACGGTACTTTGAGCCTCACCACGAAATGGAGATACTTAGTGGAAAATGCCAGTTATATCACTCGAAAGCCAAACAATAATATAATATGTTAAGTCGAATGGAAACTACGACTTTGAGCAGGGTGGAGGCCATCTTGTCATATTTACCGAGCGTGGTGGGTGAACGCTTGGCGTTCTGGCCTCGCATTCGGGAGGACGCGGGTTCGAATCCCCGTCCGAGCATCCAGATTTGGGTTTTCTATAGTTTCCCCAAAATCATCCCAAGAGAATACCTAGACTTTTACTTCAAAAAGCCATGGCCGAATTCCTTCCCGTCCCTAGTTCCCAATCCCATCCCGCCTCTAATGACCTCGACGAGGAGTAAAGCCATAAGTAAAAAAAAAAAAATCATATTTCGGGTATTTTTTTCGATGTCAGGAAATTTGCGCGCAGCACAATATCTGACGTGGATCGTTCTACTCTCAATTGACTGATCTTGTTAGGTTATATCGATTTCCGGCTAGTGGCGAGTGGTTACGGTAAACGTTTCTAAGGTTGAAAAAGAAACCATCATACCGTTTGTGCCCAGTGATCAAAAAACCAGGAAGGAATTCAGAATTCGTATATGACTGGAAACATCACTTCGCCAGTAATACAGTGCCAAGACGCCTAGAGGCTGTTATTGCAGCTTGTGGCTGGCTTCACACTGTACTGAATGCTCAAGGTCAACGTGCAAGTACAGTTCTGTAATTCCAGTTATTTTTGTATTGTCATCTCTCTATTATTTATTATTAACTTACGGCTTTACACCTCGTCGACTGCTAAGGCCTTTACAGGCGGCATGGAACTGGGGACAAGGAACGGAAAGGAATTCGGCCATGGCCTTTTTGAAGGAAGCATTCCGGCATTCGCCTGGAGTGATTTGGGGAAACCCTGGAAAACCCAAATCTGGATGCCTGGCCGGGGATACGAACCCGCGTCCTCCCGAATGCGAGGCCAGAGCGTTAACCATTTACCCACCACGCTCGGTGTCATCTGTCTAATTTGTGCAGTAAATTTCATCTTCTTGACGTTGCAATTTTCACGAACAGTAGTGTATCTGCAATCAGATAAATAGTACACAGCTGTCGAGAACCAAACACATGGACTGGACGTTCAAGAATCTCGGGGTGGGTGGTTTTAATGAGGGATATAACGGAGCTCAGTATCCGCATCCTCAAGTGCGAAACATCCGCATGAAATTCAACCTCCGCTTTCGAATCTGCAATTTTTACTGCGGAAGTGTAGAAGATGTTTTGTTTACATTGGAATATTTACTTATTTATTTATACAGCTTTATCAATTCTTGTTTCAGGATTCAGCCCCTTTAATTTTTTTTTTTTAACTGCTTAACGTCTCTTAACAGCGAGGTCCTTTTAGAGACGGGAAAGGATGTGGGGCAAGGAATGGGAAGGAATTCGGCCATGGCCTTTTGAAAGAAGCCTGCCGGCATTTGCCAGGAGTGATTTGGGAAACCATGGAAAACCAAAATCTGGATGCCCGCACGGGGATTCGAACCACCGTCCACCCGAATGCGAAGCCAGAACGCTAACCGTTACACCAACACACTCGTTCCAGCCTCTTTAAGCCAGATGAGCTATATTTTACAAGTTAATGATACATAATTTTGTTCCAGTTCTTTCCAGGCTGATCGACCTAGAGCAACTCTCTACCTGTTACTACATTGGAAATATATATATATATATATATATACATCTGATTATTTTCTCTTTGCACGAGAATCGCACTATCGTTGCTTAGTTAATAAAAAGGTGGTTGTTTCCTTTCTTACGATAGTGTAATTTAAGTAAAAAAAAATTTCTTATTGCTTTACGCCTCGTCGACGTCGAGGTCATTAGAGATGGGATGGGACTGGGGACGAGGAACGGGCAGGAATTCGGCCATGGACTTTTGAAGGAAACATTTCGGCATTCGCCTGTAGTGATTTGGAGGAACTATGGAAAATCCAAATCTGGATACTCGGAGGGGATTTGAACCGCCGTACTGCCGAACGCGAGACCAGAACACTAGCCGCTTATCCAACATGTAACAATGAACTGAATGGTGTTATTTCCTAAGCATGAATTTACAATTTTGAACTTGCATGTAAAGTAAAGCGCACTATTCACGGTCCAACTTTGTAGGACCTTCGTGTAGAACTACCTTTGGATGCGCTTAGCCATTCATGCTACTAGAAGGGCCAAAATAGTCCTTTCCACTCGTACGTTTTAGCGGTGCGCCAGAGTCCTTATCGCACACTCGTGGAGGGTTTCCTCGAATCAAGATGTAACGCCATAGCTTGTTGGAAGGCAGGGGTTCATGTTAGTTGTTTGGGAGTGCTACATGCAGTACTGCAGCCCCTTTCACGGTCCAAGAAGAATCCTACATCGGAAAATCGGATCATCGTAGGTCCTACAAGTTGTCCTGTGAATGGGCCACTAGAGCGGTGGAAAAGGCGGGTGGCGTGGTCTTGAGCTTGACCCTTCAATTAGTCGGATCGCAAACTCCATATGACGAAGACTGTTTTGTTGCCGCGTGTGCAGTTATATAAATAGTTTAATTCACTCGTTAAATAATCCAATTTCAATTTTTTTTTGTTGAAAGATGATGCAGAAAATAATATGACAGTAGTAAATGGAAATATACCTTGCTTATGCGAAACGTAGAATTTGGGAAGTATGTTTTATCACCACGTGAGGAGCAATTTTCTCGTACCGTCGTAAATCTGGCAAGGCAGTGCTTTAGAACCAACGTTCAAACTTCAAACTCGCAGGTGCACTGACATATTACACATAAGCACCTCATTAAACCATCAAAATTTAGTTCAGCTATTATAAACGTTGTGCAGAACTTAGAGGCTAAGTCTTTTATTACTTAACCAAATTGCCAATAAATTATAATGATGCGTAATAACGTTTAGACTGTAGTTAGTATATTTGTATTAAAACCTACAACAAACACCTGCGAGAATATATTTTTTTTTTTTCCCTTAGTGATTCAGCTTGCTGAGGACACGAACGAATGATTTGTCCGTAAATACTCATTCTCAGAGATAGAGCATGAAATGGTGGAAGGGTTTTCATCCTGGACAGCATAGCCTACTACAATTCATTGGTGTTCGTAGATAACAGTTATGAGTTACGGGGAGTAGATTTCTGGAGTGTCATAAATGGGGAAAAAATAGGCTCTTGGCTCATTATCATAGTAGGAAATGAATGATGAAGATGAAGCTCTAAAAGAAACATTAAAATTGTATTAACAAATGCAGCTTAGAATAGTCGTTATTAATGAAGATTTATATTTACCCACTGCTGAAATAAGATTAACAAGCACAAGGCAATAGAGATTTAAAACTGATAACTGTGAAAGTGTGAAAAGGAGACTTTACACATTTTTTTTTTTTTTTTTATTTAATTTATTGGCATTTGGGCTGCGCACCCATACAGCCATGTACAGGTTACATGGATACTACAATGTTATGGTACAGTCCATATACATAATCATACAAGATCAGCTGCAGTGAGAGTATTATCCTCTAATTAAATCTAGACATTTTATAGGAAGTGGTTCGACATGTACAGAGGTAAGATATTACAGTTAGCTTTGACATCTGCGTAGGCTACTTTGGCTTATCCATGATGATACAAACTGGGGTTGTTTACAATATACATAACTTATAATTAGCTCTAATTCATACATAACATCAGTGAAGGAGCATTGCTGTCCTAGGGTGTAGTGTCATCACCCGGACAACACGCTTGATATTATAACCTTGCTTATGTCTCACAATAAATATTAACATTGTACAGAGACCTGTCTATATAATGTTACAGATACATATATGTGTCTATTAGATTGTAACACCAATTCTTTTCATATGTTGATATAAAATCTTGTAGATCGCGTAGTTCTCTGTTGATAGGAGTGTGGCAGCGCATGTGGGTAACGGGATTCCTGCTTTCGTGAGGAATCGTAGAAGGAGGTCTGACTCAGTCTTCTTCCTACTGCAACCGAACAGGAGGTGATTTGTATCCTCAATTCCGCCACATATACAATTGGGCGTGTCCATGACGTGAATACGGTGGAGATGTTGTTTGAAGCATCCGTGGTTGAATTTGAGTCTGGCGATGCATGTGCTAAACCTGCGAGTGCATTTATACTTCTCGTACCACTGCTTGGTTGGAATCACCGGGTGTATGAGGCCATAATGGTGACCTCTGGTCGTGATAGATTTCTTCCACTCCATATTCCACTTGGATAGTGCAATGTTTTTGATGAGACATACAGCGTCAGGATAGGGAATCTTGTTACTGTCTGTTATACCGCTACGTGCGGCTTGTTTTGCGTAGCGGTCCGCCATCTCGTTTCCACGGAGGTTACAGTGAGCTTTGACCCATTTGAATTCTACTGATTTGTTGGAGCGTTTTAATTCTTGGACTACGTTCACGATGTCGTACACACGTTGATCATTGTGCCATTTACTGTGGTGGTATTTTAGTGACATCAGGGCCGATCTAGAGTCCGATAGGATTACAAAGGCTGTGCTTGAGGAGTTTTTAGCGTAATTGAGTGCTTCAAGTATGCCCCTTAGTTCTGCAGTCATGATGGAACATTCCGCAGGAAGCTGGAATAGTCCCTTTACGTCAAATTTTGGAGTGAAGAAAGCACATCCTGCCGCGTCTGGGAGCTTAGATCCGTCCGTGTATATGTGTTCCGTTTGGGGACGATTGTACAGAAATTGGTACACATTTGTTCTGTGGCTTTCCGGCTGGGGCGTCGCTTCCATATCTGTAAACACTTCCAAGTTTGTGACGGTGCTCCAATACGAGGCCTCATAGGATGGCATTTTTGTGTTTTGTCGAATGCTCGTACATATCTTGTAGGATTCTAAATATTCCGCCGCAACTGGAGGCGTTTTTCTTCTTTACCCAGTAGTTGGCAGTAAGGCATTGCATTGCGAGATCGTGAATTGCATTCATCAGACTACTACCAGCATATTGGCTGTGTTTGAGGAGGAATTTCGAGCTAAGAAGGCTCCTGCGGATGTTTAGCGGGGGTTCGAGTGCCTCGACTAAAAGCGCGTTCGTGGGCGTCGATTTCATTGCGCCTACACATGCCCGGAGAGCCTTATATTGGGCTTTGTCCAGCTCTTTGAGTAGGGTTTCCGATGCTGACCCATAGCATATACATGCATAGTCGAAGTGAGGGCGCACCAAGGATTTGTATATCCTTAATAATATTGCGGGGTGGCCACCCCACTTGATGCTGGCTAATTGCTCGAATGAGATTGGTGGCCATATCGCATTTCTTGATTATGTTTTTTATGTGAGTACCCCATTTGAGTTTGTTGTCGATCCATACGCCCAAATATTTCACCGTGCTTTTTACGGGGAACGTGAAGGGTCCTAATTTTATATCGACCCTTGCGGGCATTCTATGACGGGTGTATATGGATACGGCCGACTTCGTAGGTGATATGTCAAAGCCATTGTTGAACAGCCATTGTTTGAATTTATCCATTTCCGACGACAGCTTCCGGAGGCATTCTTCCCATGAGTCTCCTATTATGAATATACAAAGATCGTCGGCGAATTGGAGGATGGTGATACTGCCACTCATAGTATGGTGGAGGTCACAAGTGTACAGGTTAAATAGCAGCGGCGCAAGAACGGAGCCCTGAGGCAGGCCTCGATTTGTTTTCCTGGATGCCACAGGGGAACCTCCCCGCGATACTACAAGCCACCTGTCTGAAAGCAGTGCCAATAGATTTCCCACAAAGACTTGTGGGATCCCTAGGCGGTGAAGTTTCTTAGCTAGGATCGGAAGGGATACATGGTCGTATGCGCTGTTTATATCGATGTATGCGGCGATCATGAATTTGTTTTTGGTTAAGCAGGAGTGGATTTTCGTTGTCAGGTGTGCTAAGATATCCTCCGTGCCTTTACCTCTTCTGAATCCGTACTGTGTTTCAGGGAGGAGCGAGTGATGCTCTAGCCACCATTCCAATCTCTGTTTGATCATGCGTTCCAGGATTTTGTTGGTACAAGACAGTAAGTTTATGGGTCTGTAGGAGTCCACCCTGCGGCCGTCTTTCCCTGGCTTCCTCACGGGAACCACCCGAGCTGTTTTCATCTCCTTAATTTGAATTCTATTCGCCCAGATCCTGTTCAGAATACTGCACAACTTTGTTTTTGCCGAGACCGGCAGGTTCCTCAGCATGGCGTAATGGATGTTGTCCGGACCTGGCGCTGTGTCAGATCCATGATTTAGAGCAGAGTTGAGTTCGTTTAATTGGAACGGGTGCAGCAGGAAGTGCGGCTCAGGCGCCTTGGGTTCTTCAAGGTTGGGTTCCACCCAAGCCGGGGTTAAGGAGATGAGGATGTTTTCCAGGATGTCGTTCGTTATAGGAGAGGTTCCAATTGCCGGGGAGGCTGAGTGCTTTAATTTCCTCAAGTTGTGCCATATTTCAGGTATAGGCGTATCTTTGTTGAAGGATTCGCAGAACTCGTTCCATTTATCTCTTTTCTTTCTCTTGACTATCTTCTTGACGATAGCCTGCGCTCTGCAGTGGGCCAGGTAGTTGTCCAGCGTGGGGCAACTTCTAAATGCACGTAGAGTGTCTCTGCGTCGTTGCACCGCTTCCCTACATTCGTTGTCCCACCAAGGTATCCGTTTGTTCTTCAGAAAGTATACAGGTTTCTGTGCGGGAATGGAAGCGTTAGCAGCTTGATTAATATCGTTTATCAAAAGGCGGTAATCCGACACAGCATCAGCTCCGCACTCCCAAGATGATGTGAGTCGTTCCAAGCCAATTTCAAATTTTTCCCAGTCAGCCTGGTGAATTTTCCATTTGTTGGTAGGGAAGATGAACCGTGGCGCTGAGGTGTCAGAACTGAAGCGGAGTAGGATGGGTAGGTGGTCAGATCCCATCGTGTCTTCGACTATTTCCCAAGAGATGTCCACGGCTATATTCGCCGATACACAAGAAATGTCCACTGCAGAAGGACCCTGGCCTGGCGCATTGATCCTGGTGGGTTCGCCATTGTTCAATACAACCATGTCTTCTTCCTCTAAAATAGTAGCTATAGTGTTACCCATTTCGTTTGTACTTGAACTTCCCCATAGAATGTTATGGGCGTTAAGGTCTCCTAAGAGAAGGACCGGTTTCGGTAGGGGTCTGAGGAGGTTCGTGATGGCTGCTTTCGATAACTTCTTGTTCGGTGGTCTGTACATTGATACGATGGTGACCTCTTTCTTGCTGAGACGGATTCTAGCCGCACATATATTAAATTCCGTATCTTCCGTTCGGAGGTGTATTGGTTCATAATAAATAGAGTTTCTAATTAGTATGGCAGAGCCCCCGTAGCCATCAGGACGATCTGATCTAATGGAATTATACCCCTTGAATAAAAATCGTTCGCCTGGCTTCAGCCAAGTCTCACTGATGGCCATGACGGCCACCTTATTCGTTGAGGAGTATTGCAGCAAACTCTCTTTGTTGGCCCTGACGGATCTTGCATTCCATTGTAGGATGATCTCGCAATGCGGGGCTGTTCCGATGTTTCTAACCGGAGCCGCCATTGTCTATCCCGCTTATGGACAGGGAACGGAGCAGAAGTTGTTTTACATTAGGGGCGTACAGGGAAGGATCTTGCAGCTGGTTTCCTACCAGTTGATTTATCACACTCATTATTATTTCAAACATTTTGTTGACCGAGGATTCTGTAGATGGTACGTCAGAATGGATTATTTACCGGATGGGGAGGGTATGGGTTGCGGACGATCGGTTCGATGTGCCTATTGTACGGAATCCAATAGTTTTTGTAGGACCTGTCTACCGCACTGCTTGTGGTTCTGCCCGCTTTTCTCTGACTTTCGGAGCTAGGAGGGTGAACTTGGTTCCTGACCGGAAAGGATGGAAGGGAGTTCTCCAGGTCAGTAGGGGTGTTGACCAGCGTAGGAGTGGCCTGTGGTATCTGCGCCTGTTGGGGAGGATAAATCGGGACGTTAGGTGGGGCGGTTGTAGGATTATGCTGTGCTATGTTCCAACCACTTTGGTCATAGATTCCTTCGTGGGTGGCCATGATTGGAAATTGCATGTTCGCTCTTCCTAGGCTCGCCGCCATACTGGCGTACGATGGGATGGTGATTTTCTCTAGGGCTTGCTTATAGCTTAGATTTTCCTGGGCCATCACCTGTTTGATCTTCTTTTGTTTGACGTATTCGGGGCACTGTCTGTCAAAGGATGGGTGACCGCCGCTGCAGTGGACACATATTGGGGTACTTTGGTTCACACATTCTGTTCCATCATGTGGATTTGTGCAAAAGGGGCATCGTTTGCTGCTTCTGCACTGATTGCTGGGGTGCCCAAAGCGGAGACAGTTAAAGCACTGCATTACCGGCTTAATATAGGGTTCTACAGGACATCTCACTCCATGTATATAGACATAATTGGGGCGCCTCTGAGCTTTGAAAGTTAGGAGACATACCGGAAGTGGGATTTCCTTCATTTGCTCATTTTCTTTCGATTTTCTAATAAACTTTTTGACCTTCACTACTTGATATTCACACCTCACAACCTCCATTATTTCTTCCTCTGATATTTCGGTCATGACGTTCCTAATAATCCCTTGCTGTGTAATGAGAGAGAACGGAATGTAGGCCCTTAGGCCATTTCGCTCCCAAACAGAACTCGTGATCAGGCTGTTGGCCGATGCTGCCGACCTCATTTCAATCTTGACGCGATTTCGCCCAGCAGGGGCTATCTGGATTATGTTGTTACCTATATCCTGACTGAGGGAGTACATGATGCGGCCGATAGCCATTGGGTGGATGCGTCCAATGTTTTTGTCCTGACTTTCTATATACACGTGGTAGGGACCTAGATCATAACTTTCATAACGTGCTGGCGCCGCCCCATTTACCTGCAGGGTGTTGTTTTCTGTGGCCGTTGCTGGCTGCTGTCGCTGTGCATGTTCCGGCTGCGATGCGTCCATACTCATGTCAGCTGGTGGCGGAGGACGCCATGACGAACGGAGAACCTTGCTGCTTCCGCTACTGGCGCCGGTGCCGATGTCGTTTGCGGAGGCGAAGGGGCGTTTCTGCGGTATATGTGCTACCACTTCATCTTCTCTTCTCGATTGCTGGTCACGTTGGATTAAAGTAGGATTGAAGATTGCTGGTGGAGTGTTTACAGTATTGAGACCTGAGCTGACCACGTCCATGGTTGCACTCGTATCACCGCTATTGCTCTGCGATTGGAACTGCACATGGCTGCCACTAATGTTGTCTTCGTCTGCTGGGCCTATGATTGTCTCACCATTTGCCTGGCAGAGTGTCGACGGCTGGAGCTGGAGCTGGCCGCCTTCGCCATAGTCCCCGCCGTACATGACGGCGGCAGGCTATATTGACTTAACAGATGTGTGTACTTGATAAACTATTGCACTATTTCACTTCGAGAGTGGGAAAATATCCCCGGAGAACTAGTCCGTAGTACCGGGAAAACACTGCCCGGAGACCGCGAAGCACTTAACCGCACACAACGCTGATCCGCGAGTATAAGGAAGTTTACACTACGAGAGCTGAGTCTCGACTGACTTTACACATTTGCTTAAGTAGATCATATCTTTTTTCAAATTGATGATTATATGTTGTCTCAGCTTATAGAAGGAACATATGTTCGTGAATGCATTTTCGACGGACGTAAGATGTTTCCGTAAACCAAAAGTTAAAATTGAAGGCTCTGCACAATAAAACAATTTCAGAATAGAAGGGATTTTTGAGCTGAGAAAGAGGAAACAGTTCACGGCAATAATAAGAAAGAAAGAAAAAAAAGTGTATTTCAAAGCAGAAAATAGAGACAGTATATTAAATCCACAACACCGTCATCCACAAATCAACACTTTACCTATCCCTTTATATCAGTGCTATTTCACAGTCCAATCATCTGTTCCCTTCCACATACTAATTCTTTTGCCAATTTCCATCGAGCTCTCATCGTCCATGCACATTTCATACTTACCTAGCTCTCTCTTCACCCACCTCCTCTCTTTCAAATGAGTTCCTTTATCTCATCAGTTACTGATGGTTATCTACGGTAATTTTCACAAACAATTCTTGCTGCCAACTTATGCACTTCCAGTTCCAATATTGGATATCCATAGCGTGGGTTTCACAGTACGCCACGATTTTTTTTTTTTTTTTTGCTGTCGTCAGTCTTTCGACTGGTTTGATGCAATCCTCCGTCCCTTCCTATCCTGTGCTAACTTCTTAATCTCTACATACCCTTTACAACCCACGTCTTCAATTACCTGCTTCATATATTCTAATCTTTGTCTTCATCTACAGTTCTTACCTTCGACTGTTCCCTCGACCAGCAAATTAACCAATCCAGCATATCTCAAAATATGACCTACCAGCCTGTCTCTTCTTTCTGTAAGATTCTTCCACAAACTTCTTTCCTCACCCATCATTTCCGGCACTTATCTTCATCGCATACTAGACACCTAGCGTGGTGGGTGAGCGGTAACGCTCTGGCCTCACTTTTGGAGGACGCGGGTTCGAATCCCATTCCGGGCATACAGAATTTGGTTTTCCATGGTTTCCCTCAGTTACTCCTGGCAAATGCAGGGAAGGTTCTTTCAAAAAGCGATGGCCGAATTTCTTACCGTTCCTTGTCACTAGTCATTTCCCGCTTCTAACATTGACACCGAGCGTGGCGGGTGAGCGGTTAACGCTCTAGCCACGCATTCGGGAGGACGCCGGTTCGAATCCCCGTCCCGGCATCCGGATTTTGGTTTTCCATGGTTTACCCAAATCACTCCACGTGAATGCCGGGATACTTACTTTATAAGGTCATGGCCGAATTTCTTCCCATTCCTTGTTCGCAATCCCAACGCGCCTGTAATGACAACGACGTCGACAAGGCGTAAAGCCTTAAGCAAAAAAATAAATAAAAAATCTAACATTGACGAGACGTAAAGTCATAATGTTTCCGGCGAAAATGAATTTGTTATCAAATGACATGGCAACATATTTACATTTTATACCTTCAACAAACTGTTGCGTCTTAATTGTATAAAAACTTTTGTTTTCCTGCTAATGTAAGGAATAAGGTATTTATCTTTGGCATGTAACTATTTCAATTCCCAACTAGATCTCCAAATTCAGCTTCCAGATTTTTTTTTTCTTTTTGGACTCTACGTCCCGTCGGCGTCGAAGTCATCAGAGCCGAGAGGAGATTAATGGACAGGGAACTGGGAGGAATTTGGCCATAGCATTTTGAAGGAACCGTCGCCCATTCGCCTTTACTAATTTCGGGAAATCATGTAAAACCAAACGAAAATCTGGATACATAGACGGGGATTTGAACCCGCGTGCTCACGACTACAAAACCAAAACGTTACCGCTCTCCCAAGGCCTCGGTTTCCAGTTCACAGCCATCTCGTCATTTATACCTGCGAATAGCACCGCAAGGATAGGAGACCGTTTTTCCAACGTACTAATTTTGTCATCCAAATAACACTATAGATCGTTTCTGGATCGTCTCGATGAGGTTATGTATGAGTTGAGAACATCAGGTCGTCGTCATAGTTTTCCCCCTCCACGCACCCCATCGCAGAGTGTCGAGTAGTTGCACCGCCACCCGCTGCGGCAGCACCTCCGCGGCCGCCACCAGCAGGTGTCTAGCTAGCTGCCACTGTGCGCTCCCAGTACAGTATTCCATGCCGGACAAGCCAGCGGTTGCCTTCTCCACGAGCAGCACACGGATACTGGGCAACGCGCAATCCGGTGAGTACCTTCCGCAGCGATCTGTAACACTACATTCCGCACAAGACGCCGACATACTCATCGCCGAGGTGCAGAGAAATTATGTATTCAACCATTTCGAGACCGCGCAATAATACTAGGAGTTGACTTCAATATTCCCCCTTAATCTAAACTAATATTATAAATGCGAAAATAACTGTCCCTTTTTGTTACGTTTTCACGGCTAAACTGATCTCGATAAAATGCTATACATCATTAGGAAGGATATAAGATATTTTGTTCAGTATAAATAACGTATTCTGCATGAAATTTTGAAAACTATTCGATTGGTGATAGACAGAGGGATAGTATGTGTAAATGTTTATAAAGTTATATTGGTCACTGAGGCTTCGTTTTTGTCACAGTCAGTTTAAATAATATCTGTTCATAAATTTCTTGATTACAGATACGACTTATTATATGAGATACATGTCGACTTGCGCTGCACCAGACTATTATTTTGAGATTATCTACAAGTTTTTGGCATCAGCACATTTTGTCTTCTTTTTTGGTATGCCTCTCAGCTATGATCTAAGACACCTCGTACCAAGCCACTGGTAACAGCTAGTTGTGATCGTAAAACTGATAGTGGGAACAAAACAGGCAGAGAAATCGTTATTGATTGGGTGTATAATTACCATCTCGAACAGCTGGTTAATAAACCAACATGATGTCTTTCTTAAAGTTCCAGTAAAAACATTTCCGGTCATACGGTAACGAATAGGGCAATATATTTCAATTACTGCTTGAGTAACCAACCATAAAGATGTAATAGTTACCGTAAAATCGATAGCTGAGAATATAAATAAAGTCGATTAGAGTTTTAAAGGTGCCTTGTTAAACGTACTTACTAACTTTTAGGGTAAAACCAGTCATAATTAAAGAGATGTGGCATCATTTTAAAAGAACGTGTGAGATCAAGGAAGTTGTAGATAATTGTAATGTATATCAAATTGAATAATCATAGAGGGGATGTGTTCACGCCGGAACAAGCACTGAATTGAAAAGATTTCTCTATAAGCAAGAGACAATACAACATTAAATACTTTTTTTTCCGTAGATCCCAAAATAAGAGATTGGCTCTGTGGGATGCGGAAACTTGTCAATCTACCAATAAACAATTGCATAGGAAAATAGATGTACTGCCACATAATAGTGTGAACATTAATCATATAAACGTTTACACATAATATTGGAAATTATTTTGTAGATACCTGAGAAATAAATTCTTCGATGTAGTAGAAGGAATAGTCAACTAATTTTTTTTTTTTTTTAAATATATAATCTTATCCCCTGCCACACATTTGAGATGTATTGGGATCTGATTGAAGATATGTATCCGTGATTATCAGACCCCTATTTGAACAAATGACAGCGACTTGTACTCGCAAATACCCGAAGAACAAGAACGATAAGAAATTAAAATGTTCAGTTCATTTAAGACTCGAGTGAAAACTGCGATCCTTGAGGAATTAACAATTTTTGGTGTAATTATGTTTCTAAAATGCTTAAGAAATTTTGGTTTTACGAAAGAAAATTCAGTTGCTGTCCTAACGGTATACTGTCAGTTATTCACAATGGTCGTGAGATTAGCGAAAGTCGCAAAAAAGATGGCGTACTTAGAACCGAATTTAAAAATTCACTCACTATAGAAAGTACAAATGTCATACCCGTGTTTCCAAGTCGTATGAAATTAGAGATGGATTTGTTTCGTATAAAACCTGCAGGTAAACCAACTAAGGCTTCTGAAGTTATGGAAACTTCTGGATTTCGATCGTATCCAATAAGAGTATTTTTCAAACGATTCAATTTAAACCGAACTGTTATGTCCGTCTAGTACTGTAAATAGTTGCAGAAGAAAAAGATCTACCATTGTACTGAATAAGCGTGCATATTACTATTATTTTGGAGAAAACAGTGCAAAAAGATCCTTCAAACTACCAAACGATCATGTTATCGTCCATCAGCAATAGAGATCTGGACCACACTCGAACATTACGAAACGAAATGATTATTCTGTACCCGGAAGAAAAGCTGGTGTGCAATATATTTGGCTCTATTTTTCCCCGACCAGACGCAATTTATTGATGCAATATTGCAAATTGATGCTACTTTCTTGGTTTTTCTGAAATCATTCTATACCATAGCGAAAAATCGAAACTTAACAAAGACTCGAAAGTACAGAGTATTGTGCTAGATTTGTGAATTAATACGATTTTTCCTAACGGTTAAAAGTGCAGTGTAATGTGTATAAGGAACAAAATTAAATTAATTTGCTGGGGTGAGCAGTTCAGTGCTTGCAAAGGTTGATAAATTATTTGAAGTATTTTGCAGCAATTATTTGGAAAAACTTATAGAATAGTGAAATTAATTGAGTACTCTCAACGATACTCGCCATCTAAAGGTATTAGGAATAGTTATGCTTTTTACTGTCTTATAATATTTGGATATTTTCGAATTTGCTTGGTCAAGCGGATCAAACATTCCGGTATAGCTCCTAAAACGTCTTCACAAGTGTGACATGTGACATTTTAAACACGGAAGCTGTTTGATAGGTTCTGATTTTAATTTTGTCCCATACAAAAACACGCATGAAATTACACATCAGAGTTCATGCGAAGATTATAGAAGCACATACATCACGTAGAATCTTGTTATTACTATTTGGAGCGAGTTTGCACGGTTGCTACTATCGGGAGTTTACATACACAGCATAGAAAGTACTCGATAACCACACAGACATTTCCGGATTGCTGATAATTACGTAAACAATAAAAATCGTAGAAAAACAGATAAAACTTATTCAGAATTGGTTAAAATAGTATGAAAACAATGTTAAATGAAATTACAAATATATTTACGAGCATTTAACGTCATCTTGACAAAATTAAATATTGCAAACTGTACAAAATTGCACTTTAAATATGACAGCCAGCAGATTATTCCCAATTACCGTTTCTTAATTAGTGTTCCAGGCACTGTAACACTTTTAACACATTTACGAAAGATTTTTAGTTCATTTACAGCTTTTTCACACAATTTACACATGAAAATGCCACTACTTCGTGAAATAATTTTACATATTTACAACCAACCACTTCCCTTTTTTATTTTACACAAAGTTAGCTATCACAAGGAGTGGTATTTTTTGGGAATTGCTTATGTTGCCTAAATAGCTTCGTTAGTAGTAATACCGAATTCTAGAATGTGATACACAGGTCAAATTTTGAAAGATTCGAAGCAAGTAGCGTTTGAAACTGTTAAACGCCCCTAGTCTGGAATACTGTGATAATCCTTATCGCAGCGGAATGATTAACAGTATACAGAAAGTTGACAGAAGTGCCGATCGTTTTGAAACAGCCCTTATCAGTTGCCGACCGAGCGGTCTGGTGGTTCAGTCTTGAAGGCTGTCTGACTGGAGATCCGAAGGTCCCCGGTTCGAATCCCTTTCGCGACGCAGATTTTCAAAGGACCTTAACCCAACCTTCACCTCTATGTAATGTGAAGTACACCAGAACGCTTCCGTGATTAGGATTCAACGTTATGTTATAGGTCTCCTATACCAGGTAGGAATACCCGGTTAGTTAACCATTAGGAGAAAGCACTGTCACCTGGCGACCGAACAATGATTCCCCAGAGGTTCCATACAATGATTCGATTTTTGGGCAATGGTAAAATAAGTTTTTTTTGTAAGTGTTTAACGTCTCTTAATAGCGAGGTTTTTAGAGACGGGAAAGGATTGGGGTGGGGGGGGGCAAGGAATGGGAAGGAATTCGGCCATGGCCTTTTGAAGGAAGCATCCCGGCGTTTGCCTGGAGTGATTTGGGAAACCATGGAAAACCAAAATCTGGATGCCCGGACGGGGATTCGAACCGCCACCCTCCAGAATGCGAGGTCAGAACGCTAACCGTTACACCACCATCCTCGGTTGTAAAATAATAACGAGGTAGTAAGTAACTGTGCTATTTGCTTGAAATTCATCGCACACGTTCCTCGGATGATAACTTTCGAGAAAAAGTGTACATTAAAGCAAAATGAAACGAACCTTAGACGTGGCGCCACATGAAAGTTACGATACGATACCACATTAACAGTACATACCGCCATTTCTGATGAAATTATTCACGCCAAAGATTGTAATGCATCCTTGACCAAAATAAAAAAGACACGCACTTAGTTACAGAAAAAATGACCGAGCGTGGTGGGTGAACGGTTAACTTCTGGCCTCGCATTCTGGAGGAAGCGGGTTCGAATCCCCGTCCGGGCATCCAGATTTGGGTTTTCCATGTTTTCCCCAAATCACTCCAGGCGAATGCTGGGATGCTTCCTTCAAAAAAGGCCATGGCCGAATTCATTCCCGTTCCTTGTCGCCAGTTCCATCCCGCCTCTAATGGTCTTAGCCGTAGACGAGGCGTAAAGCAATAAGTAAAAAAAAAAATGCATTATATTCGATATAATGCTGTAGCAGTATGTCCAGATTACATCTCGGTAAGTTGCCAGCGATTTTAAATTCGTTGCTAGAGAGTGCAGAAGGTATACTTGGCGTGAAATGTGGTCGGAAATGGCGGTCTGTACTGTTAACATCGTACCGTATCGTAACTTTCATGTGATATCACGTCTAATGTACTCTTTATTTAGTTTTAATGTACACTTTTTCTCGAGAGGTATTATTCGAGGAACGTGTATCACAAGTTTCAAGTGGTTGGAAAGTTTGTGCTGGTATTGTCTGACAAACTACATAACTGACATTTAGATTTATCTAGTATCATCCGAACATCCACCTTTATTTAGAAACGTTTTCTGGACGCAATGGCAGCAGAGACTCGATGGGAGAATAAAATGTTCCACTAATGCCTATATAATTGTTTGCTCCCTAGTAACGCCATTAGGGATTGGAATTCACAGACTAGAGATTAATTCTGCTGCAAAACAACCTTCTGCCAGCCACTGCTGAATGAATTTCAGAGTAAAATGTAGTCGCATATTTTTCTTACAATTGTCAGTATTATTGTAAACCAGCGTTTCTAAGTCTAGCGAGCGTGGTGGGTGAGCGGTTAGCGTTTTGGCCTCGCATTCGGGAGGACGCGGGTTCGAATCCCCGTCCGAGCAGATTTGGGTTTTCCATGGTTTCCCCAAATCACTCCAGGCGAGTGCTGGGATGCTTCCTTCAAAAAGGCCATGGCCGAAAAAAAATTCTAAGCCTGTAGTCCGCGAAGATGGTACAGGTTGCCCACAGCCAGAATATTTAAAAATTTAACTCATATTCAATTAAATATAACATATAAAAAGAAAAAGTAACAAATCTGTTCACATGAAATGGATACTGTATTCATTTTGTATAAGTTCCAAGTCAAACTTTCTAATTGCCATGAATAATTCAACGATCAGAAAAAATCTGGATAGTTTTATTATATTAAAATATGACTGCATGTTTACTGTAATACTCTCTTCATTTAATACGAGGTGTGTTCACAAAGTTACGGCAATTTTGAAATTTAGCAGATTATATTAGTATGATTTACACGATTTTTTGTTGTTGTGTTGGCAAACATGTTTCTATCCATTTTGAGCTACATCGGATGTTAAGTATTTTGTCAGCTGTTAAAAGGATAACACGTGTTTTGATACAGTCGGAAATTTTTCATTCGTATGAAGTGCGTGCCACAACGTCAAACGACCAATGAGGAATAGTACCTTCAAAGTCCCAAGAAAACGCCCAGATTTGTCGCTAAACAATTCATGGCTTTCGCATCACGATAATGCACCAGCTCACACATCGTTGTTTGCTCGTAAATTTTTGTCAAAAAACAACACTGTAATGATGCCCAAGCCTCCATATTCACCATACATGTTCCCAAAAATAAGGAGAACTTTGAAGGGCCGTCGTTTTAGAAGCATAGATGAGATTAAAAGCTCGACACTGAAAGAGCTCAAAGCCATTCCGAAGATCGAGTACCAGAAGTGTTTTGGGGATTACAAAAAGGACTATTTTGAAGGGGATAACATCAATCTAGACGAATAAATAAAATTCCTCAAAAAACAAGTAATGAAAATGTTTTTTTTTTTTCAAAATTAGCGACGTTCCTTAGAGGATTAAGCTAAAGACAATTCGATGAGGACCTCATTGTCCTTGCCGATAACAGTTGGTAAGGCTGCTTAGTTAAAAAAAAATTAGTCCCTATTAAGTCAGTGGTCTGTGGAAATATTTTTGAGAAACGCAGTTGTAAACGACGTCTTTTGACACTGAATGGAGTGCTGCCAAATCTACGGATTTATCCGTAGATCTACGGAATTTTTTTTTATAAAAAAGTCAGGATTTTCGGATTTTGTTAAAATATCTACGGACTTTTGCTATTTTTTACTATGTGTTGATTTTTACTTATATTGATGTTTTGTTAAACTTTGAGCGTATAGTGTTAATGCATTACAGAATTGTCAATAATTGTTAATCGTTTCCTTGCAACCGCCCGTGTTAACCAACTATTGAAATAAAGCTCATATTTTGTTTGATTATAGATTTTATAGATCTTAAAAGACCGTAACACAGAACTATCGGCGCACTCTGTATGCACGGTGACACGGCTTACAGAGCAGTGCCTTCCGAGAAGGATTAACCCATATCCGAAAATCTAAAAGGTTGCAATATTTAACATTTCTTGTTACCGAAGATATGCTTAATTTAATGTCAACAAAGAAAATAGATAATGTATAGTCCCCCCCCCCCCAAAAAAAAAGTAGGCACAGTAGCAGCAGCGATTAAAGTTACGCTGTATAAAACACGTTCAGAGATATTTCTTACTTTCAATGTGGAATATTATTTTGTATTTAGAATATTAAAGACCTGGAAATAAAAAATATTCTTAATTTTGACTCCCTCTTCAATAATTATCAATCTTTCAGTTAGCGAGTTTCCGGATTTTGTACCCAATCTACGAAAATTTTAGCGGCCATCTACAGATATTCAATGTCCAGAGGCTGGCAGCACTGACTGAATGCTTAGTTTTAAAAAGGAGAAGCAACTTGCTGAAGTTAGTTAAGGCAATAATATTCACGACTCTTATCAGCGTTGTAATGGAGTATGATTCATCAGCCTGGGATTGCCTCCGTGCCTGAATCACCAACCTCTATAATATGTTCCCGTAATAGTGTTTACTGATATAGTTGATTATAATTTAGATAATAATTCCACTGTACAAAACACAATAACAAACCAATTTGTAACATTTGTACGTAATTACCAGGAAAACCCGCTGAAGATGCTTCTGCAAAAGAAGTGAAACGCGTTCGGGAGGTCAATAAATACTCAAACATTCAATTGCTTTGGCGTTATTTATTTATTCATCAACAGTGTTTACTGAGTTCGCAGCCGTAAGGTTCAGATTTTGCACTATGGAGAACTTGAGTTCGATCCTCGATGGCATCAAGTTTTCGCCAGCCGTGGTTTATCAAAATCGTTCCAGGTAAATGCTTGTATTGTTAGCTTCGTAATCATAATCCTGTTCCGAAAAATAGTTTATATATTCACTAACCTGAAAACCCGCCAAAAATTGCTGGATAAACCGAGCGTTCTAGCAAACCATTTCTCAACTAAACAGATTTGTTATAAAATAAAGCTCAATGCAATTATTCGTGTCTTACGCTGTAGCAAACAATTTCAGCTGTCATCCAGTCCCAGTATGCATTTAAACCTAACGTAAAAATCCGTTAATATTGCTGCCATACATTCAAAGCTTCAATTACATGCAAATTAATAAATTAACTGTATCGCATGTTACTGGCATCATGCATCGCGATATAAACTTGACCCAAAATCTTAACGGGTTGTTTCATAGGTATTTGTTTTCTATTATACGTATTGAGATCGATATTACAGAGTTTAAACTGCTCACGCAGTCACAAGCGGTTGAAATAATAACGTCACTAACATGTCGTCAATGAAAGCAAAGGAAATTAAAAATAAATCTTAATATAAGCTATGCCACGTAATATTAATTTTAATTGTTGTCTACGTCGCATAGATCGCTGTTAATGAGAAATTACTTTCATTAAAACGAAGTAATAATTTCATTAACGCTCATAAAAACAATTACCCAGCGTGGTGGGTGAACGGTGACGCTGTGGCCTCGCATTCGGGGGACGCGGGTTCGAATATCCGACCCGACATCCAGATTTGAGTTTTCCATGGTTTCCCCATATCACTCGAGGCGAATGGCGGGATTTTCTCCCGTTGGCTGCCCCCCATTCTTTCCCGTCTCTAATGACCTCGACGTCGTTAGATCGTAAGCAAAAAAAAAAAAAAGTTTATACTGAAAATATGATGTCTTTTCCTGTAACGTCGAATGCCAGCTGTAAGTTGGACTCAGGTTAAATAACAATTTAATCAAAACTTCCGCTGACATTACTGATCGAAAATTAAAGTTTTTATCATATGTACCAACGCACAAAGAATTTCACGAATAATCTACATCAAACGAATATAAATAAATAAAAGCAGCTAACAATTAATGCGTCGATTTAAATTAAATTGTTTCAATGTTCTGCAAATTCACTTCTTATCGGATGCTTGGCTAAATATATTTATTATTATCAAATAAAGATCATAACCTCTACTATGTAGTAATATCTCTGGAGGTTGTTAATCCAACGTACATGGGTACACAGTGACCAACGTTAGCATTTTATTAGAATAGCTATTACCTGTTGCCAGAAATTTCGTTCACGTGGCCTGATAATGTACGAACCTCTCTCTTAAACACATTATGTCAAAGTTAACACAGCGCCAGTGGAAAAACCGCAACGTAATTGTTCCAAATAATTCGATGACACTCGTTTTCTGAAACATGGATAAACATTTCGACTCTGAGAAGTAACTTACCTTTAGATCGATACTAATTTTTGGACTCATTTGTCTTAATTTCTAATTTTTTCTACGTTATCAGCCAGTTCAATCATTTTCTGATGTGGCCTCTTAAAGTCATGATTCTAGATATAACTTGAGCAGTTTCGTCCAAGTCGCACGATCTTGGGTGATCCTCTGCTAGTTAACTCCAACAACCCTGCGTATATCTTTATCCCATCGGTCTGGTGGTCTTCCTCTGGTCTGTTGTGATCTCTTGGTCTTCAATCTAACACTGTTTTTGTCCACCTCTGGTCTTTTCTCCGTGCAATATTGCCGGCCCATTGTCACTTCAGGGATGCTGTCTTCTCTCAGATGCCTTTGACCTTTGTAATTGACCTAATGTCAGTTGCTCTTTTGTTCTTTTTCCTAGTTAAGCCTAGCATTGACTTCTCTAAAGATCTTTGGGCAGTCCTTAGTTTACCTTTAGTAAATTCATTTAGGGTCCAGGTCTCACAGCCGTATGTGAGCACAGGAGGAATGCACTGTCATAGAATATTTGCTTTAGATTTGTGGGCATTTTAGATTTCAGGATAATATAATGACTACCAAATGCTTGCCATCCCAGTTTGATGCGACGGAAAATATCGGGTATTACATCACTTATCGTATTTACGAGCAGGCCATGTACTCACTGACATTATCTAGTTGTACACTACCCCCATTTTTTAGATATAATTTTTGTTTTTGAAAGATTGATTCTTAGGCCAACTGCTTTACACTCACAGGCAAGGTCCGTAACCAAGATTTGGAGTTCATCAAGGTCATTTTCATTAGCAACAAGCGCAATGTCATCAGCAAATCTCTCAAGTTGTTAAGTCTTCTGCCATTGATTCTAATTCCCTTTTCCGACCATTCTAGCTTTGACATTGCCATCTCCAAGACAGATGGAAATAATATTGGAGAGATGGGATCATCTTGCTTAACACCTCTTTCGATGTTGAACTCTATGGTCGGTTCTCATCTAAATTCTATTTGTGGTTTTTGTGAAAACTGGATATTATTTGGTAGCACTTTTATCTCAATTTCTCAGCGATTCGACGCGCATCAAAATGAAGCAAATCCTATTCTATTCCGGAACGCAGGGCTGTACATAATTCGATATCTCAGCAGAATCCGACCTGTACACTTTGCGTGAATTGCGTCCAATTGAAAATGGATAATATTTTGTGAAAAACTTTATCTTAAATTTCTTAGTTTTTCTTCTTCACATTAAAATTAAAAATGTTTTGCTGTCGGGATCAAGGCTTTAAAATATTCAGATCATCAACAGAATTAGACCAGCAGTTATTTTCGAGAATACCGATCGTCCTAAAAGACAAAAGACAGAAATTTTAGCAACAATTGATTCGGTATTTGTAGCTTACGGACAGTGATCCGAACGTTTTTTTTTTTTAATGTGTTAAATGTGCAGAACGTTTTCCGGTTATAGTCTTTTATACTTGTTGACACAAATAACTGAGAAGTTAGCTGTTTGGTGGTTCAGTGGTTAAGGCGTTTGACTGGAGACCGAAAGGCGGCGGTTCGAATCCCTGTCTCGGCGGGGATTTTCATGGGCCCTTGACCTTCACCTCTGGCGCAGCTTGCTTTGTAATGTGAAGTACGCCAGAACACTTCCGAGGTTTGGATTGCAAGTTAAACTGTAGGTCCCCTTGGGTTAGGTAACGAGAAAAGGAACTGACTGCTCCATTTCCAATACAAGGCTTAGTATACCTCCATTAAAATGTTACAACCAACCTTCGGGTTGAATATCAAGCTTGGCTTTTAATTGAGAGGTCTGAGTAGTAGATTAAGAATTTAACCCGTATGTAAATGAATTTTAGTTCCATGTAGATTTTTTTTTTTAAATGGCTTTTGGCATCTTAGGCCATACAGCCAGCCTGATGAGCTTTTTCCAGCTAATTAGACACTCCACAGGACGTACATGACACTCACAGACACACAACAATTAAACACCCATGCCCGCGGCCGGACTCGAGCCGTCGACATTCGACACGCGGAACTAGCACTCTAGCCCCACGCTACCGAGGCCGGCTTCCATGTAGATATTTTCAGTAATTTACGTGTTTGTGTCTGCGTTTAATAGGTCTTTCGGAAAGTGAGTAACAATGAAGTAGACAGCGCCAAAATATAACACAATAGATACCAGCCGTTAGTGCTCAATAGAATTTTTATGAGAAAATTTGAAAACGTATTCATCTTTCTTATTCAGCTCATTGACCTGTCCCCTTTTCCTCTGTGTTCTTTAATCTCTTGCTTTATATTTCTTTTTTTGCAATCTCTCCTCTTCTAGTCTATTAATCTCTTCCACCCATTCCATTCTACATTCCACCTTATATTATTTATCGCTTTCTTTTTTTTTTCCGAGCGAGTTGGGTGAGCAGTTAACGCTTCTGGCCTCGCATTCGGGAAGACGCCGGTTCGAATCCCCGTCCGGGCATCCAGATTTGTGTTCCATGCTTTCCCCAAATCACCCCAGGCGAATGCCGGGATGCTTCCATCAAAAGGCCTGGCCGAATTCCTTCCCGTTCCTTGCCCCCAGTCCTTTGCCGCCTCTAATGACCTCGACGTCGACGAGGCGTAAAGCCATAAGTAAAAAATCTGCATTTTTTATTTATACTATACACTTCACTTATGCTCTTATTTCATCAGTCATTTTTTAACCATTTCGGTCTGATTTTAACCGTGAACCGTTAGAAGAGAAAAAGTACATTTCGATTAGAAAATCGTGCATTAAGACGCTAGTATGGCTACGCACGTTAAAGCGCTATTAAACTGGATCAGTGAAGTGCTGGACCCAACCTATCGGCTTTTAGACGATTATCCGCGGTCTCCTAAGCGAATGTTGGAACGGTCCACAATCTCCGCTTCATAAACTACACATTTTACAAACAAAAATACACATATCATACACACCATAAGTTACACAGATGGCAACATTAAAGTACCTCCCATGGCTTCGGGAGCTGACAATCCCTGGCTCCAACTGACCAACTGGAACATTGGACAGATACAGGCCATGATGATAATCGTGATCCTATAGGGTCCATTCGCAAAAATGTCCGATTACGGATAATACAGATAGCGCCAATGTTTCTATATTACTACCGAGTATATGTCTATCATTTCAAGCGGTGGGTACTATCAAAGTGAAGGACAACTCAGGACACACACAGATTCAAACTACAAAACTCCAGGCCGTGTTCGAACCACTAACCTTCGGCCGTCGGGTCATCCACATTTGGGTTTTCCACCGTTTCCCCAAATCACTCCAGGCGAAAGCCGAGATATTTCCTTCAAAAGACTATGGCCGAATTCCTTCCCATTCCTTGTCCCCAAACCCATCCCGCCTCTAATGACCACGACGTCGACGAGGCATAAAGTCATAAGTTAAAAAAAAATCGATAGATGGCCTCAGCTCCATAAATCCTACGTTGTCAGTGCAAGCGTATAATACATACTGTTCTGTATACATTTCTGACATGAAAACAAAATAATTACTCCGCACCAGCTCAGATTAAGGAATAATTGATCGTATGTAACAGAACTAGCTGTATTGTCTTGGCGTGATAAGCATCAAGTGGTTCCCTTGATAGACCTTAAGCATCTCATTTCCGCCTCCTGAGTTCTTGGAATTTACCGACAACTGATGACTCAATTTCGAACATTAACGTTGAATACAGCATCCTAGATGTCTTTCTGAGATATCTACTTGTTGTTACACATATGTCTGTAAATTCTGCCATCTTTCCTCGTCGTCTTAATGACATTCATATGGCTCATCTCCTAAATAATAAGATGACTAACTTGTTTGGTTCTGGAGGTAACGGCACATTTGGCAATTTTTTTAATAGGCATTATTACGAGAGCGTGCCTTAGGAATCACTTTCTTTGTTGATGAAATCATTTTATTTACATTTCCAAAATTGGGTCATAGACCAAAAGCCGTACTGCTAGAAGTTTTGCCGGCCACAATGTAAGATTTTATTTATTAACTAGGTACAAAACCGAAAAATATTGTAAATATAGCGAAAATATGCATCATCACTGGGTTTTAGGCAAAATATGCAATAACCGGTGAAAATGGGCTTAATATGTAAATGCATATGAAAACATCCAAACGCATAAAATTCCGTCTCTAGTAATAATAGTATATCAGGTGAAATCAGAAAGATATTGTTAAAAATGAGACGGTTCCTCTTTCAACTTATTACAAACCACTAACCTTGCTATTAATCGTATTCTATTCTCAAAATTTTGGCAGCCATCAGTGTTTTGCTACATAGATATTTTATTCATGAAATTATCGTAAGGGGCCTAATATATATATATTTTAAAGGGTCCTAAGTAGTAAAGAGGATTGATGGCAGAGGGCATTACAATCGCCGACTACCTTTTCTTCTGGCATACATTCACGCCACGTTACCATCGACGTTCGAACGTAGATAGCGAATTGGTAGTCTGGTGAAAAATTACGGGAGTCATTTCTGCAATGCTTTCTCTGTCACTTATCAGCTAACGGGAGACTGTAAAGATATCGCCTTCTGTTTGTAAACAATGGAAGATAGCAGCCGTCACCGCAAGGCTTTCAGTTTAAAGTTAGCCGATGAAAGTATGGATAAACCATAGTATGACCATACTGACCTTAACAGAAGGGAGATTACTGCTATGAACAGATTGAAAGAGATTTGTAAATGTACTACTCAACAATAAAAAATTCACCATGAAGGAAGTTGATTCTCCAATGTGCTTGTCTGTGCAGAACTTTATGATATAATATCATTCCGTATTGAGGCGTAATCAATGCGGAGATGCAGTAAATGAACTCAGAAGAATGTTTGCATATAATAGACATACACTCTCCGACGCAGAAGCTCATCTTGGCAAATAGAAAAATCAACAAAATTAATTCTGTACGTTTGTTTCGAGAATTAAATACGACACAAAATAACTACAATTTTGTGTCGTATAATTTATTTATTTATCTTTTGGCCATTGCACAAAAAATAATACAATTTTACATTAAATTAATATGTATGGGAACAAAGGATAAACGAATCAACATAAAATGCCTTGCTTTTGCGGATGATATAACATTAATTACACGAACTGTCGAGGAAGCCAAACATGCTGTAGAGAAGCTTCATGAGATAGCTATCAAAACCGGCCTCATGAGAAAACGCAATATATGGACTCCAAAAGCACAAACCTGAAGCCACTCGTGACCAAATATGGCACTATCAAACAAGTTAAACAGTTTAAGTACTTAGGAGAAATTATTGGTAATACTGGAACTGAGAAAGAAGCCCACAAGAACCGCGCTGAAAAACTGCAAAAAGCATATGCCATTACTTGGAATACGTACAGTACAATAAGAAATCGCTTTCCACCAAAGCCAAACTCCATCACTACCACACCGTCGTTCTTCCAGGAGCACTGTATGCGACGGAGACATCATAATTAACGGTAAATGTCAAAGGAATAGAAAAAATAGAAAGACAGATACTGAGAAAAATATTCGGTCCCAAAATCCAAGATGGCATCTGGATGCGCAGAAGCTCAGAAGAACTGTATTCACTGACCGAAAGATTCACCTCACTTGCACGGAAAAGACGCATGAAATTTTATGGACATACAGCACGAATGGATGACTCACGACTTACCAAGAAAATTTTCCACATCGTCAACGGTCCGCGACAAAACAAAGCACGCTGGTTTGTAGAAACCCAGAAGGACCTCGAAGAAGCCAGCCTTGACCCATTGACATCCACACGCAGTAAATATAGACAATTGATCACCTCACATAAATTTGCTCCTACATCAAAAAATCTGAAACTCAGAAATGCATGGACGCAAGAGAGACGTCAAGCCCACAGCGAAAGGATGAGGAGGTTTTGGGAAAATAAGAAGAACAGTAAGAAGAATAAGAAGGACAATGCAAATTAATGGTTCCACGCGCTACTTAGTGGGCTAAACGATATAATAATAATAATAATAATTAAAATTCAAAATTAACATGGTGTAGCCAATGTAGAGCTTCATATGAAATATTAATAAAATCTATCGGCGATCCCCTGAAGGCTCGAAGTGGGCAGTCAAATGTCACGTGACGGATGGTTTGTTTTTCCTCACCACAGTCGCATCTCGGTGAATATCTCATTGCCCATGTGTACAGAGCTGAAGCAGATCTGCCAAGACCAGACATAACTCTGTTAAGAGCTGCCCAGGTCTTGCGAGGAGGGTCGAGTCCCTTTAGTGCCTGTTGACTGTCGAACAGGGAGTGCCATTCTGGTGGGGCTGAGGCTATCCACTCCAATTTCCAAGCTTCTCTACCGTTAAAATTATCAGATATAATCTGTTCTGCAGTTTTTATGCTTGAACTTCTTGATTTAAGTCTCTGAAATTGATTTTCCATGTCGTCGTGGATGGGCAGATCCAAATTACGACAGATCTTATTATGTTTGATAATTAGGCGATTGAGTCGTCTTATCGTAGGCGGTTCGATGTTACACAAAGCAGGTAGCCAGTACAGTGGAGTGGTCTTGATACACCCACTAACTACAAGACAATGCTAATACATAAGTTGTTGAATTTGCTTCTTCTTAAACTCATAGCAATTGAACAAACACAAGTTATGGTTTCCTTATGGTTTTTTTTAACTGCTTAACGTCTCTTAACAGCGAGGTCTTTAGAGACGGGAAAGGATGGGGGGGCAAGGAATGGGAAGGAATTCGGCCATGGCTTTTTGAAGGAAGCATCCTGGCATTTGCCTGGAGTGATTTGGGAAACCATGGAAAACCAAATCTGGATGCCCGGACGTTTACTTATGAATCTTTTGTCAGCATTATAACTGGATGGAAACGACGCAGTCGTAATAAAATTTCCCAATCATGATACTAAAGAAATTGAGTTATAACAAAGAGTGGGGTCTATTTTTACCGCGCTTATATTAGCTTGACGCGTCTGTTGGATCTTAGAAATCTTGCAGTCGATATTTCACCGATTTCCCAGAGTTCGATTGGCTTTAAACTTTTCACACATTTTTGTTCCCGCTTACGATACAGTATTCAGTAATTATAATTACTAATCTTTACTGAATAGTCAATTAATTAGTCAAATTTAAGTAAATTTAAGTACTTCACGCAATTCAAATGTTTTCTGTCCGTTATTTCGGCGGTTCTAGCTGACGTCATCGTGATCTTATATGCAAAGTATTGTTTTCTAACCTCCAATGTAGATGTAGTGTTTTCAAACAATCTAAATTAAATAATTCATTGGAAGAGTCGAGAAATGAGATAACAACATATATGGGGGACAAAGAATGGGAAGAAGTTTGGCGAAGAACTTTTGAACGAAGCATCCCGACATTCGCCTGGAGTGATTTGGGGAAAACACGGAAAATCAAAACCGGGATTCCCGGACGGGGATTCCTCCAGAATGCGAGGCCAGGGCGTTACCACTCACACACCACGCTCGATGCTAGAATTGGATGTAAAAAATAATGTAAGTTAGATAATAGGTGTCCCAAAAACCAATGACTCAGGATAATACGAAAAGGAAGACCATCCTGCTATTGAACCTGTCTCTTGAAGAGAATCAATTTGCAACATGTTTATAAATAACAACAAACTGAAAGGGGAGGGGATTAACTATGGAAGACTAACTACCTCTGTTCCTCCTGAAGATTTTTGTTTTTGGTTTAAAATTATGTCACTTTCTGGGAACATCTTACGTCACTAACGTTTAAGTTGTGTCTGTACATGTACTGACACAACTTAAACTGACTGCACCGAGCTTTGTGGGTGAACGGTTAACTATCTTCACCCTCCTCCTTTCCTCCAATGACTCCCAGTCCAGCTCCTTTATCATATGAGATACTGACTGGGTCCTGCGATAATTTCCACAAACAAATCTAGCTGCTGTTCTTTGCACACCCTCCAACTCGTGTATTAGATAACCAAAATGTGGGTCCCAAACTATACCACCATATTCAACCAATGGTCTGACCAAAGTTTTGTAACCCAACTCCCTAACTTCTCTGGTACATCCTCTTATCACTCTCTTCATTAAGTAAAGGATTTAGTAACCTTTTATGTGCTCTGCCCAATTGAAAACGTTATGCCAAGATATTTAAACGTCAAGCCATCAACAAGCAATTCTGATCCCACCTTATAAACAACAACCTTTAGTTTTTTATCTGTGAACCTAATAAGCTGACTCTTCTTGGCATTTATCATCATTCAGTGCTGACCAATCCATTTAGATATTCTATCTAGGTCACCCAGCAGCTGTTCACAGTCCTCTCGTGATTTGATAGTATTACATTCATCAGTATCGTTCTTTCTTTTATCCTCAATCCTTACATTGGTACAGCCGACCCCGGCAGCGTAGGGGTAGCGTGCTTGCTTCGCGTTGCAGGGGTCGCCGGTTCGAGTCCGGCCGAGGGCATGGGTGGTTTTAATTAAGTGTTTGTGTTCGTCCTTACAAAAAAGAGAAAACAATCACACTTGGATGAAACCATTGGAACAAACAGGAAAAAAGTGTTTGAGTTGCTTATATGAAGAGACATACTTGCATTACTCATAGCTCTAGTATTCAAAGTTTATACAGGCTTACATGACATAAACGCTTTCCTCAAGGGTCGATATCAACCCCGACGTTTCAGCCAGACATTGGGGTGCATTATACAATGGATGTAAAGCTGCAGGTCCCCAGCACCTGACATTGTCGGCTCAACTTCACGATAGCCTAATGGGGAAATTCCTTGTTTTCACCCCACGTCCGTAAGAATCTCGTTAGACTGTTATCCGGAGAAGCACATTAATACAAAATTAAACAGCTGTTTTGTGGACAGCATAACAATCGCTTTCACCGATTTCTATGTTTGTAGATCACTGGAAGGGACCGACATCTCAAGATATCCTTAACTACGCCAACTAATGTTCTTGGAACAACACCTAAAGAACCTAAGCAGCCCAGTCTCTCAGTGGCTAAGGCATCTGAGTGGAGATCAAAAGGTTCCCGCTTCAAACCCTTGTCTCGAAACGGAATTTTTATCAGCCTTCTGCCCGACTTTCACCTCTGGCAATAGCTTCCATGGTTCGGATTCCACTTAAACCTATGGTCCCCTCTAAGTTGTAACTCGAAGGTGTACACTTCGAAAGCAAATTCAGGTCAAACGAAAGCTTAAGGGCCTGATTGGCTCAAACGAAATTACATACAGAATCTGACATCTTCCAATACCTAAAGGAAAATCAAAACTTATCCTTCTGGGATGCAAACCAGGCACTGCATTAGCCAGTACTGTGAGCTAGTTGAGTGAGGGATAACTTTTGGGCCTCGCATTTGGAAGGGGCAGGTTCGAATCCCCGTCCGGCCATCCAGAATTTGATTTCCATAGTTTCATGAAATCACTCCAGGTGAATGCTGGGATGGATCCATCAAGAGTCCGTTGTCGAATTCCTTCCTGTTCCTTGTCCCCAATCCTCTCCCGCCTCTAATGACCAAGACGTCGACCAGGCAAAAAACACTGAAAAAAAAGAAGAATAAACGTAATACAAACTGCAAACATGGTTTTCCCTGAACTGACGCCATTTCGCACACCTATAGTTATGATGTCGGTGTAAGTTCTACATCTACATCCATACTATGCGACTCACAAATATTATGGGTGGCAAAGGATGTCTTGCATTAAAACTAATCTTTACTCTGTGAGTTCCAATCCCGAACAACACGAGGGAAAAAGGAATTCGTATAAGCATCAATACGGCATCTTATTTCACTAATCTGATCCCTCCTGTCATTTCAACTTAAATAGGTTGATAGTCAGAAGTATTTTTATTTTTTATTTAATGGCTTTCTGCTTTATTGGCAATACACACAAGTTAATTAAGTTTTATTTTACAACAATTTACATTCCAGTTTCTTTAGATGTTCTATGTACACCAGAGTGTAATTCATGAAATTTCGGTGCACACTCTATCAGGCATAATCCAGTCAACCTTTCCTCTCACAAAGTGCTGCTGAGCCAGTCTTCACTCGTCGAAACGTACTGAAGGCAACTTAATTTTTCTTTTAGAGGAGGAGGGGGGGCAGCAGCCCCCTGTCCCTACCTGGATCGCCCATGACAACTAGCACTCTCTCATCTGCCTCTTAACTTTCCTGTATATTTTCTTCAACCGTTTGCCGTTGACATATTTGTGGTTTTCCTCTCTAGACTAACTCATTTCAGCCCTCTGAGGTCGCATTCGGGAGGACGCCGGTTCGAATCCCCAACCGGGCATCCACATTTGTGTTTTCCATGGTTTCCCCAGATCACTACAGGCGAATGTCGCGATGCTTCCTCCGAAAATGATATGGCCGAGTTCCTTCCCGTTCCTTGTCCCAATACCATCCCGCCTCTAATGACCTCGACGTCGACGATGCGTAAAGCCATAAGTTAAAAAAGTCATTCCAGCCCCGGTGGCGGAATAAACTTTCACCATTCGGTACTTAACCCTCACGATAGATGAAGTAGTGGTAGAGAATTCCTAATCACCATACTGAGCGCCTAGTCTCTGGTCAAACTCTAAACATCTCGCGGTGCGTGTGTACGCATCATCGACATCAAGGGCATTAGAGGCGGGAAAAGAGTGGGTCAACGAACAGGAAGGAATTATGCCATTGTCTCTTGAAGGAATCATCCCGGACTTTGCTTGGAGTGATTTGGGGAAACCAAGGAAATCTGAATGTCCGGATCAGGATCCGTATCCTCCAAAATGTGAAGGCAAACAACATTATAGAGACTCGTCTATAACATGCGGAGGGTATTAATGCGGCAGACATAGTTTTATGAAACGAAACCGGATTTCTTTATTATCATTATTATTATTTACTTATGGCTTTACGCCTCGTCGACGTCATTAGATGTGAGATGGGACTGGGGATAACGAACGGGAAGAAATTCGGCCATGGCCGTTTGAAGGAAATGTCCCAGCATTCGCCTGGAGTGATTTGGGGAAACCATGGAAAACCCAAATCTGGATGCCCAGACGGGGATTCGAATCCGCGTCCTCCCGAATGCGAGGCCAGAGCAGAAACCGTTCACCCACCATTCTCGGTGTTTCTCTATTCCAGTTGCTAACATACACAAGAGGCAAGCATAATAGACTACCCTTAGTTCTGAATATTCCCAGGTGCAGTATTTGCTTCACTAATCACATTGCGCATAGGTAATGAGCCTGGCATATCACCCGTTCACGGAATCGGCACCGTCTACACCAGGGGTGGCCAACCCAAATGATCCTGTGGGCCACTTTTGAAATGCATCATAACTCTGCGGGCCGCATTTAAAATTATACAGGGTGTCCAGAAAAGGACTCCCTGATTTCAAATTAAATATCTCGAAAACAAAAATATATAGAGGAATGCAGTAAACGGTATGTTTATTGTGACAGCTGTAAGAAGTGTATACAGCAGTGTGAAATAATAGTTACAAAAGCTGCTAACAGATGTACGCTGTATAGCTCATATCAGCATACATAAGTGAAATAATCGTATGAAAACAATCTTTGCAAACAATCACATCACAATGTTTTCAAAATGTTCACCATTGGCACTACAGAGGTGGCGCAAACGAAGAATGAAATTCGCCATCACATTTCGTAGTGTCTCGACCGAAATGGATTCACATGCCGCAGAGATCGCCGATTCCAGCTCGTCCAGCGTGGCGGGATGCTTCGGGTAGACCATGTCTTTCACTGTGCCCCACAAAAAAAAGTCACAGGGAGTCACATCCGGCGAATATGGAGGCCAATCCATGTCTGCACCAGTAAATTCGGGATATCCCAAAGCAATGACTCGATTCCCGAAGTATTCCTCAAACTGCTGTACACACTTCTTACAGCTGTCACGATAAACATACCGTTTTACTGCATTCCTCTATCGATCTTTGTTTTCGAGATATTTAATTTTGAAATCAGGGAGTCCTTTTCTGGACACCCTGTATATCCCTATATTATATTTAACCCCTTACAGACAATATTTTTTATTGAAAAGTTGAAGGATATTGGGTTATTATTATTGTGTTTACTATTATTTTTACATGTAAACATAGATAATATAATAATAATGATACTAAATGCACATTTTAAAGAATTTTATAACACTAAAAATGATACATAAAAATATAAATGAAATAAATTTTGAAAATATGGATGCGCAAATAATGTATTTTGTTAATACATTGGTTTTCACTACTTTGACCATTATAAAATAAATATGTTTTGTAAAAGTGTGATGAATCTCGCGGGCCAGAAAAATGTCCAAGGCTGGCAGCGTGTTGGCCACCCCTGGTCTACACAGAGTATAGTGGGTGAGCGCTAACGCTCTGAAAGGCATGCGGGAGGACGTGGGTTCGAATTCACGTCCAACAATTTCGACTTTCCGCATTTTTCTAAATGACTCCGGGCAAATACTGGAATGGATCCTTAATACGGCCATGGCCACATTGCTTACCGTTCGTATTACCAAACGCCTCCGGCCTCTAATGACCTCGACGTCGACGAGGCGTAAATCTATATTAAAAAAAAATGTATGGTGAATGTCCTCGACCAATTCTGACAAACTACACAATAAAAAACAACAGGTAACTTGTCGACAATAGTGGAACCTATATTCATCAATCAACACCGCATGTTGATCGAGAAGCGAAGCTGAAAATTGATGTTTGCAATGTTATGAGAGTTTTGGCAGCCGGTAAATGATTTTAGAGAGCGTCCATAAACCTCGTAGCTCCATTTTGGCTTCCAGTAAACCCCCTCTCCCCCCACCGCATGCAGCCCAACGTGGCTTTTACCTCTACCATCCGCCCCCCCCATGTCCACCCCCCCCCTCACAGCGTGGCACGTAGCTTTTTTCGTTCCTCATTCCAGAAGACATTCTGTACTATTTTCTCTTGTCAGACTATCAATAATTATATACGGAGATAATTAAATGACTGAAATATATATTCACATGCTGTTGTGTGTTCTGTATCTTATTTTAACTCTGACTAATTATATGAATGAAAAGCTAAGTGGCTTGGCTAGGAAAAAGCTCCCCCAATATAGCCCAGCGTAGCTTACCAGCCAACCTTCCCCCCCCCTCTCTCGACCGAGCCACGGACGCTCCCTTAAGGTGACTTATAGATTTGAGCAGCTTTGTATAATGTTTCGTGATAGTGTAAGCGGATAAATTCTTGCGTGTTATGAGTTGTGGAATGGAAACATCGAGGGAGACGGACCATTAGCACCTGTTGCGTCTCCCTGTAGTCAACAGGTGTCCGTTCTCTCTATCTCTCAGACGTAGGGAAACGCCAAACACATTTCGCAACGCAGCTCAACGCTTCTCAATCTCAAAGCCAGACAATGGTAAGAGAAGTCAAATTCTTGTAACCTGGTGACAGGGCTTCTTAGGAAGCATGCATGAACTACATGGTTTGATTTTTTTGGGGGGGCTAGTGGGGAGGGCTGGGTAGAAAGCTACGCTGGGCTAGTGGGGTGTGTTCCAGCCAAGCCACATAGCTTTTCATTCACACCATTTGTCACAGTTAAAAGAACAAAGACAACACACAACAGTCTTTAAATATTTATTTCCGTTATTTAATTATCTCCGTATGTAATTTACAATAGATTGACAAGAGAAAACAGTACAAAATGTCCTCTGTAATCATTAGGGAAAACAGCTACGTGGGGAGGGGGGGGGGGGAGTTCACACGAGACAAAAATGGAGCTACGTAATTTATATCAGCTGCGCACTCCACCCTTGTCACTAGACCCTTAGTCTAACCCGGTAATCCTACCGGGTATAGGGGACCTATAGTTTAACGTGTAGTCCGAACCACGGAAGCTTTCTGACGTACTTCACATTACACAGCAAGGTGTGCCAGAGGTGAAGATCGTGCTAAGGGCCTTGGAAAATCCCCACCTAAACATGGATTCGACCTGGGGACTTTTCGAGATTCAGTCAGACCCCTTAACCACCACAATTGTGCGCGTTGTAAGCGCGAGACAGCCGTCGTAACGCAAATGTTGTCGCGAACCCCCTTCAATCAACTCGCGAGCCGCCAGGGATTCACGTACCCCACTTTGAGGAACCTGGGCTAGATGACTGCAGAAAACCGTAACCATCTAGGCCAGCATGAGCGAACCAGGCCTCGATCCTAAACTCGTTGAATCTCTCCGATACAGTGTGGTGACACCTTAGGGGGCGTCCATAATTACGTGAAGTGAAATGGGGGAGGGGAGGGGTCCTGCGAAATCTCACAAAATATCACTTTAAGGGAGGAGGGAGGGATGGTCTACAGATATCTTACGCGAGATTTTGAATTCTCGAAGTACAGTAGAAAAAAAAAGAGTCTCAAAAAACTACAAAGTCCATCAGCAATGGAGGGGGGAGTCTGGTCGTTTTAGGGGGGGGGGAGCGAGGTCCAACTAGATCTTACCAATTACACCACAGAGGGAGGGATCTGGAATGCCGGAAAAAACACCTCGCGTAATAAATGTCGTCAGCCATACTGGCGGGCTCGATTGTTCCAAAGCAGACGGGAAATCTTTCTGACGACTATCGGAAATTGTGTCAGAAACACCGGAAGCGATTTCGGGAGAGTCTGTTTGATCTAATTATCTTTCCTGCCTTCTCGCCCTGCGACTGAAGTAATTTCGTCGTGGGAAATAGAGCAACACTGAACGTGACTCAAAGATATTTATCAACAGGTTTCCTTGATCGTGACAAGATTTCCCCAGCGTCCATTAAAATCGCATAAACTAGCGGGTGACACATCGAAGCTTCAGCTTATTTCTCAGAGTCACTTAACGTTCGTACCAGTGACTCATTGTTCCGGTTTATTCTTTAGGCCCCTTATCTCTGATATGAGACACACGGGCGACAAACTTAGTTGGAGTTGGTAGCCCAGCCAAATACAGGATCACTGATCATGAAATAACTCCTTCAAAAGTCCGTGGCCGAATTTCTTCCCGTTCCTTGTCTCCTCACCAGTCACTAATGACTTCGACGAGGAATAAAGAACCAAGCAAAAAAAAAAAAAAACAGATTAAAATGGAAACAGTCCAGTTTTCTTAAGCCAAATTCGTTGAGACGCCATCGTAATCAACCAATGCAGTTATGAAATCATGCAGCATCTTATGATCTTGAGTCCAAACAGGTACATCGATGATGGGCAATTATCTCACAGCAGCCTCTGTGCTTATCATTTTTTTAAATTTTTTTTTACTTATAACTTTACGCCCCGTAGACGTCGTGGTCATTAAGGCGGGAAAGGACTGGGAATAAGGAACTGGAAGGCATTCGGCGATGGCCATTTTGAAAGAAGCATCCCGGCATTCGCCTGGAGTGATTTGGAGAAACCATGGAAAACCCAAATCTGGTTGGCCAGATGGGGATTTGTACTCACGCCACGTCCTCCCGAATACGAGGCCAGAGCGTTAACCGCTCACCCACCTCGCTCGGTTTTATCTTCGTCTCAAGGGGTTCCCCTTGCACTCTGACAATTCCCCTGTTCTCTTCTTTATCTGCCCTCCTCCTCCCCCGCAAGCAACATGACCGACGTGTTGTTATTTCAATGTAGCTGTTTCCTCGAAACTGTCATACACCTTTATAACGTCAGCTGACCTCCACTTGTTTAACTGGTGTAAGAGCACGCTGATATTATCGTAGCTTTTGTAGCGTAGTATTAATCTACTTCAGTTGGTTTTTAGGGCTTTACACTTCGTCAGCTTCTAGGTCATTAGAGACCGGAGAGAAACATTGAGAGATTGGGACCCTGCCCAGTTCATCGCCATACTCGTCAAAGATGGTAGCAAACTCGGATAGTGCAGAACCACGGAGCAAAGAAAAGAGACGACATAAGGGATCTTCATCACGTAATGAAGCCGAGACGAAAGATGTGGGGAAGGGAAGTCGCCATCTTGGATTTCCCAAGAAACGCGGGCAATATACACTGTATAATGCGGAACGGAGAACTTCTTTCAGTTTTTAATTTTGACATTCCTAATAATGAAGTCATATGTAGTCGTATTTCTAAATACCTTAATTTGTGGCACCGAGCGTGGTGGGTGAGCGGTTAGCGCTCTGGCCTCACATTCGGGAGGACGTGGGTTCGAACAGGGCCGGCGCTAGGAATTTCGGGCCCGGGGTAAAACGGGCGACCTTTTTAGCTCCACAAAATGGCCAGGCGACAATGAGCGTATTCTTGGCTTCATGGCCTGAGGGCCCCAATAGTCGGATCGGGCCCCCCATCAGCCGGCGGGGCCCGGGTACTTTTGACCAGCTTACCCCCCCCCCCCCTAACGCCGGCCCTTGGTTCGAATCCCCGTCTGGGCATCCAGATTTGGGTTTTCCATTGGTTTCCCCAAATCACTCCAGGCGAATACCGGGATGCTTCCTTCTAAAGCCCATGGCCTAATTCCTTTCTCTTCCTTGTCCCCAGTCCCATCGCGTCTCTAATGACCTCGCCATCGACGAGGCGTAAAGCCATAAGTAAATAAAAAAAACCCTTAATTGGTATTGTATAGAAGCGTTAGAATTTAAGAAAAAAAGCTACTAAATAATTTTTCAAAGGAATTGTGTTCGCTGAAACCAAACTTTTTTCCCCTTCAGCCACAAAAGAAAAGCCCTAGAGGTCATATTGTTATTTTGGAAACAGTGAATAAATCCCTAGTATCGTTACCGATCCAATTCGGTCGTTGATCTTCGTTCTTTGGAAACCTCTGTCACATAAAAAATATTTCATGCAGTGGCTATACAGCAGTAGTTCTTTTTAGTGTGAATAAGGAACAAAGCAATTTGTTTCACGGTACTTAAATTTTGGTTTATGTTCAAATAGATTATTTTTCCACATTCCATTTCAGTAATTTTACTCCTATTAGAAACTTTTATGAGTAAGATTACAAAATCAAGAAAAATAGGTCTGGATCCATTTATAAACAGAAACAATTCCTATATGGAAAGTCATTTGTTAGAACTTTAAAAAAATTGAACCTTTCAAAAGAACTTTCAGTTGTGAGCTTACTCAGTACTGGTAGTGGCCTACGTAAATACACCAGCACCATCACTGCATTTATACTGCTACCATACATGAAAAGTCGAAAACTTAAATAGGAGTACTTTACATCGCGATTCACTTTGTGCCACTAACATGGTACTTACGAAATTACTCTCTTTTCTTCCTTTTCGTTTCAGCTATCAATGGACAACGACTACGCAAGTTTATTTCCTCTTCTGAGTTTCCTTCCTCCGTCGCCAGTACTCTTTCATTCTCTGGCTCACTCTTGCTTTTTCTTCCTCTGAAAATGCCCTCATTTTCCTAGTTGGTTTTTCTTCAGTCAGATCCTTTACCTCCGCAATTTTTCCTCTGAATAATTCCCTGTCTTGGATGTCTTCCATCCTGATCCCACATCTTTTCAGATCCTGATGGACCTCCTTCACCCATGGAACTTGAGTCTTCCTGTTCTCTTGAAAGTTGAGTGTTTTCTTTGCCATTCTTTCTGGTTCCATTCTCTTCATGTGTCCATAGGAAGCTAATCTCCTTTTCTTAATTTAGTTTGATACCTTTTCAAATTTGTCGTATAATTCTTGGTTCGATCTCAAACGGAAATTAAATTCGCTTCCTTCCAAGATTTTCCTTAGAAACTTTCTTTCTTTCTTTATTTTCTATTTTCGTCAATCTCATTCTGGCTAGTGTTTCTGCTGCGTATAAACATTCTGGCTTCACTACCGTACTATACTGCTTGTATTTCGTCTGATGGGAGAGTAATTTTGATTTGTATGTCTTTTGAAAAATCCTGAAAGCTGTTTCCATCTTTCTCCTCCTATCTTTAACTGCTGCCTTTTCATTAACATTGGGAGTGAAAATTTCACCAAGGTATTTGAACTTCTGTGTTCTTTTGATATCACCATATTTAGTTTTCACTGTCCATGTCTGGTCTTTTGCGTCTATGTTCATGTATTCCGTTTTCTCAAACGATACTTGTAGTCCTGCTTTCTCAGCTGTTTCCTTCAAGACTTCTGTTTGATTGCAGCCTCCAGAACTCTTGCAAAGGACACAATGTCATCCGCAAAATCGAGACATTCAAATGTCAAGCAATTCTTCCGGTGTCCTAGTCTAATTCCTTTTAGGATGTTTGACTGACAGATCACTTTCCGCCATTCCCTTTTGAAATTACTAATAATAAATAAATTCTTTGACCCTTATCTTATAACATAAACATTCTGGTACAAACTGCATTTCAATCTAACCACAATCTCTATTAATATTGCCAGTACAAAAACAAACTACGCAGACACACCTAAATACATGAAATGCAACACGAACTACATTTCGGGTAACAACAGTGTTGACTTAATCACGATTCCTAGTTAGCATAGCATAAATTATCTCAGTAATTTCTTCATACACTTTCAGCATAAACTGCAACTGGACTAAAGCACTCAGAATACTATATTCATTGTAGCGGGATGTAAGCCTGATCTGCTTAAATTAGAATTTCAACACTAGTTTGAATAAGGCTAGCCTATTATGTAAAAATAGTAAGATATGCTGGTTATGTATTCTATTCCAATAAACTAACAGTTTTGTGAATTGCAGAGTATATATGTAGATGTATATATATGAGAACAAAGTCATCCTATTGAGAGCTATGAATAATTTTTCTCGACAGTTATTTTAAATTTATAGAGATCGGAACTACTCTTCCAAATACCGTATTAAACACTTCAAGAACAATGATTGCTATGTGACTTACTCATGAAATGATATTCCAGGTTGCAAAATCAGTAATTGCAATATGACCTACTTATGAAATGATATTCCAGGTTGTTTCCTGTATGGTCTGTATATATATATATATATATATAAAATAACAACTTTTTAAATATTAGAAAATTAAATATTCTCAGCAGAAAACACAATGTCAACAGCGCAATGTCTTGAGAAATGTAATATGGCTGCCGCGAATGCGCAGTAGGCTCCAAGTATTAACAGGAGGTTTCACAATTTTGGCAGAACGTCATCTCCTATATTTTTCTTTATCCATGTGCAGAGCCACTATTCATAGCCGGCCACAGTGAGACACCATTGTATATTAACCTTCTCACGTGTAATTAGTAGGTAGTCACAAGTCTAATGACAACACAAGTCTAATGACAACACAAGATAATTAAAACAACACATGCCCAAGGCTGGACTCGAACCGGTGCCCAACACAGTGGGTAAGCAGTAGCGCTCTAGCCTCTCATTCGGGAGGACGCAGGTTGAATCCGCGTCCAGATCTGGGTTTTCCGTGGATTACCCAAATCACTCCAGGTAATACTGGGTTGGTTTCTTTAAGAGGCAATGACTGAATTCCTTCCGGTTCCTATCCGCCGGTCCTATCACGTCTCTAACGACCTTGACGTCGATGAGGCGTATAACCAGAAAGAACAAAATCGAATCGTCGATTTCTGCTACGCGACGCGCAAGCAATGCCAGCGATGAAGAGGTTGAAAAAAAAAATAGTCCGGGAAGAAAATGTGTGTCGTAATCGATGCAAGGCCCCACTCCAACTTGTCAGAAATACTACTGTTTATTATTCCGATAAGAAATCCTGTTTTTGGTTTACATTCTGTGTGTGAGTTTTCAACGGCTGGTTGTGTAATAGGATTTAAAAGACAGAGGACTATTAACAGCTACAAGGAGGAACGTGGACTGTTAAATACACTCCTGGAAATTGAAATAAGAACACCGTGAATTCATTGTCCCAGGAATGGGAAACTTTATATACACATTCCTGGGGTCAGATAAAACACATGATCACACAGACAGAACCATAGGTACATAGACCCAGGCAACAGAGCATGCACAATGTCGACACTAGTACCGTGTATATCCTCCTTTCGCAGCAATGCAGGCTGCAATTCTCCCATGGAGACGATCGTAGAGGTGCTGGATGTAGTCCTGTGGAACGGCATGCCAAGCCATTTCCACCTGGCGCCTCAGCTGTACCAGCGTTCGTGCTGGACGTGCAGACCGCGTGAGACGACGTTTCATCCAGTCCCAAACATGCTCAATGGGAGACAGATCCGGAGATCTCGCTGGCCAGGGTAGTTGACTTACACCTTCTAGAGGACGTTGGGTGGCACGGGATACATGTGGACGTGCATTGTCCTGTTGAAACAGCATGTTACCTTGCCGGTCTAGGAATGGTAGAACGATGGGTTCGATGACGTTTTGAATGTACCGTGCACTGTTCAGTGTCCCCTCGACGATCACCAGAGGTGTACGGCCAGTGTAGGAGATCGCTCCCCACACCATGATGCCGGGTGTTGGCCCTGTGTGCCTCGGTCGTATGCAGTCCTGATTGTGGCGCTCACCTGCACGGCGCCAAACACGCATACGACCATCATTGGCACCAAGGCAGAAGCGACTCTAATCACTGAAGACGACACGTCTCCATTCGTCCCTCCATACACGCCTGTCGCGACACCACTGGAGGCGGGCTGCACGATGTTGGGGCGTGAGTGGAAGATGACCTAACGGTGCCCGGGACCGTAGCCCAGCTTCATGGAGACGGTTGCGAATGGTCCTCTCTGATACCCCAGGAGCAACAGTGTCCCTAATTTGCCGGGAAGTGGCGGTGCGGTCCCCTACGGCACTGCGTAGGATGCGACGGTCTTGGCGTGCGTCCGTGCGTCGCTGCTGTCCGGACCCAGGTCGACGGGCACGTGCACCTTCCGCCGACCACTGGCGACAACATCGATGTACTGTGGAGACCTCGCGCCCCACATGTTGAGTAATTCGGCGGTACGTCCACCCGGCCTCCCGCATGCCCACTATACGCCCTCGCTCAAAGTCCGTCAACTGCACATACGGTTCACGTACACACTGTCGCGGCATGCTACCAGTGTTAAAGACTGAGATGGAGCTCCGTATGCCACGGCAAACTGGCTGACACTGACTGCGGCGGTGCCCAACCGCTGCGCAGCTAGCGCCCTTCGACGGCCAACACTGCTGTTCCTGGTGTGTCCGCTGTGCCATGCGTTTGATCATTGCTTGTACAGCCCTCTCGTAGTGTCCGGAGCAAGTATGGTGGGTCTTACACACCGGCGTCAATGTGTTCTTATTTCAATTTCCAGGAGTGTATGTCATCATGAACAGACAAACCGAGCGTGATGGGAGAGCTGTAACGCTCTGGCCTCGCATTGGGGAGGAAGTGGGTTCGAATCCCCGTCCAGTCATCCAGGTTTCAGTTTTACATGGTTTCCCCAAATCACTCCAGGCGAATCCAGGGATGGTTCCCTTAAAATTCCATGGTCGAATACCTTCCCGTTCCTTGCACCCAGTCCTTTCCCGGCTGTAATGACCCCGACGTCGACGAGACGTAAAGCCATTAGACAACAAAAAAAATGTAGTTATGGCAACGCCAAAAAAAAGCCAAATAATAAGGTACACAAATAAAACAATAAACTTTTTGCGTTAGGTGGAGCAGAAATTTATTGGGAAACAGAAAAAGTGTGAATATTATGGTATGTCATTTGATCGTCAAGTCAGTTTAGAAGTACGCATCGGAGGGTATCATGTTCCTGGTACAGTTATTAAGGGCGATGCGGGTTCCGCCAGGAATGTGAACTAAATGGAATATAAAACTGTTGTCAGTATCTTTCCATAGTAATTTGGTGTAATATGGGACACGCTTTATGGGCATTAATTAGGGCAGTACTAAGGGATGAAAAGGGAAGAGGGATGCAACGAAATCTTCACGGGTGTACCTCCAGATTGTGTTGTTAGACATAGTTCCGACTGTCTTCCTCAGGTATGAAATCATCGGTACTGCTACGGGGACGGTTTTCGTAAGGTATGAACGACTTACAGCTCATGGTTCCAATAGTATTATAAGGTTTGTTTCATTTTGATACGAATTAATAAAAAAATCTGCGTGTTTGCTCCACAGCTTCCAGTAGATATCGTTTAATATCTGGTAAAAAGATAAGATATTTCTCGCAGACGAAATCTTTACAATACTAGATATAAAAAACTCCAACCAACTTAGCTTTAATTAATTCACCGAGACTTGGGCAGTGCAATTTTGCACTGCCACTTGTCATTCGGGAGGACCGGGGTTAAACTCGGTTCGGCCATCCTGTCTGAGGTTTTCCGTGGTTTCCCTCAGACACTTAGGCGAATGCTGGGATGGTTCCCTACAAGGCCACGGCCGACCTTCCATCCCCCTTCCCTCCCCGTAGTAGTAGATTGGCTGAAAAGAGTCCCCTATGACTCTCCAGCAGCCCGCCTCCCAGCCTTCTGCTGGGAGGAATGAAATTAAAAAAAAAAAAAAAAAAAAAAAAAAAAAAAAATAGCTTTAATTATTTAAAACCGATCTCTCCTTTTTATACTGCGTCAGACAGAATTTTTTTTTATTGAAATTTGTGTTAATTTCCTATTCAAATCACGAGATAGTTAAGATGAATTTAATTAACTGCAGTGTTGCCAATTTAGCGACTTTATTGCTAGAAGTAGGGAGGGGCATTTAAAAAAATATATCGATAAATATCGAAACGATATTTACAAACACTATCGATATATATCGGGGAAAAAATATCGATATTTTTGGCTAAAGGGAGTAATTATCTTAAAAAAAAATCATAAAATACATCAACATATTTAAGAAACATATTAAAGACTCTGGTAGAATATACAAACTTTTATTTATTATTTTTTCTATCAATCAAACCAGTATTCGTCTGATATAGATATCAAAAGGACTTTCTATTTTATGTGCTCCCCCGTCAATCTACTCCTGTTGTTCGGTACAGCTATGTTGACTGCAGAAGCCACTCTTTCGGACGACACAGAAGAAGTTTGACATGTAAGGTATTTCAGCGCGATTTCCAAAGCGCTGGCAATTCACCCAAAACTTTACTGGGTCTGATTTTCTGTCTATTAATGGTTGGTCCAGATATTGCTTAAGCTCATTAGGAACTGAGCCAGAGCTTGGAACGTCTTGCATAACAGTAGTGCTAAGGGATAATAGCTTTTCATGTGTGGACCAAATTGATGTTTTATCTGCGATATCTTGTGTTGCTGTCGTAGACCTTACTTCTGGAGAACGTTGTCCTCGTCGTCTAAGTTCCAAGCGAATATCAATACTTATTGTAGAAATCGCATTTGACACACCGATTGGAGAAGTAAAGTGTATACGTTTGAAACGAGGGTCCAAAATGGTAGCTGCTGTAAAGAAGCTATTTCTTTCTGAAGGACTTAATTTCTCTTGAATTCATTGGAGTAAAGTCTCTTTTACCGTGAATCCTAAAGTGGTCGAAGGAGTACCTTGTTCCGTTACTTGTCGAATCAGATTTATAACAGGAATGGCTAAGCTAGCAGTCACATAATTTGTAAAACTAACCTCTTCAGTGGCTTCTTTGAAAGGACCAAGAAGGACAATAAGGACATGTATTACATTAAGCTGTGAAGTTGCAACCATATCAGGTGTGTTTATATTTGACTGACTTTTTGTAGCTAAGATTTTAGCTACAATTGCAGAGAGTCTGACAAATCGTTCTAACATATTAAAGAAGGAGTTCTATCTGGTGCTAACAGCTTGTGGAAAAGTTGTTAAAATTTAACAGCTTTTTTTAACCTCTGCACCGCTGATGAAGCTGTTATATTTCGACGAATTCACTTTTTAAGACACTTTCAGAAGATTGGATATGTATGTATATTTTTCCTATATACATGTAACTATTAAATTGGATACTGAATTGCGTTGGTAGAAAAAATATCGAATTGGTGCTTAAAATCGATACGCCAAAAACAATATCGATATATCGAAAATAAAAATATCGGCGATAAATATCGATTATATTTACAAAAAAATATCGATACATCGATATATTTTGCCCATCCCTAGCTAGAAGTGACGACTTTTGCTTAAGTCTTAGCGAACAAAAAAACGTTTTGTCGACAAAAATGGTTTAGCGACTTATCTGGCGACTTTTGGAGTAGAACTGAAAACAGTTCTATAGCCAATAATGGATACATTTTTTGTCAACTCGACACAGAATTATACAGTGCCAAGAGATATATATGGAAAACGACAAACGCGCTTGCTCACCAAATTCAAACTTTATTTAATTAATATATAGCTTTAGCTATTTCAAAAAATATTCAAATCAAAACATCCAATTTTCTTTTAAATCTAAGTTCGACATTTATTTATTAAAAAAACTCTAGCTTTAATTGAATGTTAAACTTTTTTGAGTGAATTCGAAAATCTTCTGATTTAGCTAAAAAAAGTCAACTTTTTTAAAATAAAATTTGAATGTGAAAATTTTCATGTTGAATTTGAAAAAAACTATGCACGACTTGCGCGCCAAATTTAAGGTACACAAACAGAATACATGTATACAAGGTATACTAATCTAATCTCAGCCAAGGTTACTAGGATTTTAGTAACCTCTATCTCAGCACCTGCTTAGCATTTAGGGCATTCGCGATATCAGAGCTGAATTTAGAAGTGGCAGAAAATTTAGACACCGTTCTCTCCAGCTGCCAATGACATGTAACCTCTGCAGAAGCTAAATTTGTCTGCAGCATTACACCGTTGCACTTCGTCACTCATATTACAGCGTCCAGGATTTCTTGGAAGACGGCAGTGTTTGGCACCGGTATGGTAGTCATAGTAAGAGCTTCATCATTGAGTATGCCGAGATATTCATTCTCAGTCATCCGGCCAGTGATGTGAATGAGAGGATCAGCTGAATACCACGATATAGCCGCCCAAATCATAACGGAACCTCCCCCATGCTAGGACCGAGCGTGGTGGTGTAACGGTTATCGTTATGGCCTCGCATTCGGGAGGACGGTGGTTCGAATCCCCGTCCGGGCATCCAGATTTGGGTTTTCCATGGTTTCCCCAAATCACTCCAGGTGAATTCAGGGATGCTTCCTTCAAAAGGCCATGGCCGAATTACTTCCCATTCCTTGCCCCCCCCCCAATCCTTTCCAGTCTCTAAAGACCTACCTGTTATAAGAGACGTTAAGCAGTTAAAAAAAAACACTTGCTTGACTGTACGACGCAGGCAGTCCAGATCGCAGGCTTTTTTTGGGGTTCTCCGTACATAAACCCGGCCGTTAGTAGGAAACAATGTGAACAATGATTCATCGGACAATACCACATTATTCCAATCATGAAGTGTCAAGTTTTTATGATCGTGATACCACTTGTTTCGCAGCTTAGCGTTGGTTGCTGTTATAAGGGGTTTTGCAATTGCAGCCCTCCCATACTCCCGCCATACTGTTTTTGTCGAAACAGTATTGTGTGTGTTGAGTTCTGCTGTCACTTTTGCCGCGGTAGTTTTGTGTTGTCTGGCCACAATCGTTTTTAATGTTCGTCGGTTAACTTTGGTTTTCGTCCACTATTCCTCTTCCCCGACGATTTTTTACCATGTTTTGTGTATGCTGTCATTACCGTGGATACTGTCGCTCGTGAGACGTTAAACAGTTCAGCTGGTTTCGTCGCAGACGCTCCCGCTAACAGAGCTAAAACAATTTGCCCTCTTTAGAAGTCTGAGAGATCACTCGTTTCACCGATCACTTGTTATAACAGTCGCATAACAAAGCGTATAATACACAAGGAGCAAGGAATATATGGAGGCGACGCAAGGGACCTTTACCACGCACTGAAGTGACGCCGGGTGGAGAGAGGTGGGGAGGGGGAGACGCCATATTACCCTACCCAAGAATCACCGGGAACATGCCCTAATATATCCAGGGAACTCTACCATAACCGTGGAGCCACAATTTGATGATGTATTATTATGTAAGTCGACGAAACAAATAAAAAATGAAGAATAATCTTTTTTGATATCTCGCTTAATTCTCGAGATATACTTTCTCATGCGCAATAGGAGCCCGGCGCAGGGGCGTAGCTACTATGGGGCTAGGCGGTGCAGTGCACCGGGGCCCTCACGCTAAGGGGGCCCCCAAGCATACCTCTAGGGGCCCTCAAGCGCAGTTTAGAGGGCCCCACGAGCCTTCACGGCAAACTGGCGCCCTTTTTTTTTTAGCTCTACCGTCGTCTAAGGGGCCCCTGAGAGTACAAGAGCCCCTCACTAAGGGCCCTCGCTGTGCTCAGGGGGGCCCCAACCACTGCTCAGGGGCCCCTAAAGAATAATTCAAGGGCCCTCATCCTCAGTTCAGGGGGCCCCTACCAGCACACAAAGCAAAAAAAAAAGGTCGCCCGTCTGGCCTGAGGGCCCAAAATAAATTTTTTGCACCGGGGCCCTTGTTGACCTAGCTACGCCACTGGCCCGGCGTCACAGATTTATACGTCATTTCTCCTCCATATATTTCCTTCCTCCATGATAATACACTGACACATAACCTACGAGACCCTCCACCTCAACTTCGCCGTACATGCGCATCACAGCATTCAAACGGAAGTAGTGGTGCCAATATGCCGTAACCTGTACTCTATTGCATGGTGTTCATATCATTTTGTCCAACCTCTGTATCAGATACACTATGATTGTGTTGGTGTCAGTTTTTCCATACTCTGAGAATGAATACTCTGTTACTCTATTTTGTTCTATAAGCTACATCTGGGGTAGGTCGAGATAGAGCAAAGTGTTTCTTGTATGTTATTATCAATTTTAAAGGAAGTGGTTTTTTCGTTTTCTTGTTTATGAATTGAACGATAATAAAACGAGGATTCTTGCGGTAAAATTCCGTAGCTTTGTTTATAAAAGTGATTTTTGTTGCGGCGCAAGAGGCTACAAATACTCTTTGTTCCCTCTTAGAGCGTTTAATGTTAGCTCCTGGCATTCATGAGGACACAGGTTCGGCCTTCACTTGAGTCATCTACATTTCCATAGTTTCTCAAAATCACTCTAGGTCAATGCCCCAATAGCTGATTCATACGCCATTGTCAGATTCCTTTCTGCTTCTTGCCTCCAATATTTTCCTTATTCTAATGGCCTCGAGGTCGACAAGCAGTATATTCTCTTTACAAATAGGCCTGAAGTATTCCCGGATATTTCTATCACCGCGGGAATAAGTGATCACAAAGCTGTAATTGCTACACTAAAATTAACAACCACGCGCAAAAAGAAAGGGTCGTTTATAGATTCGAAAAGGCTTCAAACGTATTTGAGGCATATAATTATCATACCTTCATAGTAGCAAAAGGCACCGTTAAAGAGAGGTGGCATCGATTCATACGTATAGTCAGGGCAGGATGGACTTGCTTATACCGAAACGGACAATAAGGGAAGGGAACGATCCCCCATGGTACACACGGGAGGTTAAAAGGTTACTCAAAAAGCAAAGTAAGATACATGCACGATCAAAAAGGACGATGCATTGGACTGATTTAGATAAGTTAGAGGAGATAAAAGGACGTGTCAAGAATGCGATGCGTGAAACCTTTTAATGACTTTCGTTGCAATTCTCTCTCTAAGAGCCTCACCGAAACCCTAAAAAAAATTATGGTCGTATGTAAAAAAAGTTAGTTGTAGAGGAAAAAATAATCCAGTTCTAATAAAAGACGGACGGGAAGTTGACGGCATCAGCGACAAGGCTACCGTATTTAACACCGAATTCAAAAATTCATTCACGCACGAAAACATGGAAAACATCCCCACTTTACCACATCGCGTGGAATTAGAGATGGATCCGATAGATATTGATACCGTAGGTATTGCAAAGCAATTAAAACTCCTGAAGTGGGGTGAAGCGCTGGGTCCCGGTGGTATACCGGTAAGAGTATTTTCTGAATACGCAGAGGAAATTGTATTCCCTGAAGTATCTGAGGGTGATAGTACAAAGCAACATGAAATGAAACTTACACATAACTTCTGTCAGATTTATTCCGTAAATCCTTAGAAGAGAAAAAAGTACCTTCTAGCTGGAAAATAGCCCTGGTAATTCCCGTTTTCAAGAAAGGATATCGGAGTGATCCTAGGAACTATCGACCCATATCTCTCAAATCTGTCTGCAGTAGAATTCTGGAGCATGTTATATGCCCTAATATTATGAAGTTTCTACATGAGAACGAGTTACTTACACTGTGTCAACACGTATTTCGGAAGAATAGATCGTGTGAAACACAATTGGCCCTATTTTCCCATGACGTAATGAAAGTTATCGATGCAGGTTCGCAAGTTGATGCAGTTTTCTTGGATTTTCAGAAAGCTTTTAATTCTGTGCCACACAACCGACTTTTAGCGAAGATTCGAGCTTACGGTATTTCGGCTCAGATTTGTGAGTGGATACGTGATTTTGTAACTGGTCGATCACAGTATGTCGTTTGACGGGGAAGCCTCTTCTAAGATAAATGTTACTTCGGGCGTTCCTCAAGGAAGTGTAATAGGACCACTTCTTTTCTTAATATTTATAAACGATCTAGGAGACAACGTCAAATGCTGGTTGCGATTGTTTGCCGACGATACAGTTTTCTATACAGAAATAAGGTGCTCCGACGATTGCTTAGAAATTCAGCGCGATTTGGATGCTATTTTCGATTGGTGCCGTAAATGGCAGCTTACACTTAATTGCAAAAATGCAAGGCGATGCGGATAAGTAACAAAAAGAATCAGTTTGTTCACGAGTACAAAATAAACAATTTAGTTGTTGACACGGTTGACTCCCAGAAGTATCTACGCGTAACAGTACAAAGTAACATGAAATGGGACTTGCACATAACATTCCGTCGTAGGCAAAGCTAATTCTAAATTACGATTCATAGGACGTATTCTGGGGAATTGTAATGCTCATAAGAAAGGAGATAGCGTATAAAACATTAGTGCGTCCGCATCTGGATTACTGTTGTGGGGTTTGGGATCCGTATCGCAAGGTTCTGATTGACTCAGTGGAGAGGGTGCAGAGGAGAGCCGCTAGATTCGTGACTTGTTGTTACAGCCCTTATGAAAGCGTCACAGAATTGATACATAGATTGGGCTGGGATATTTTGGAAGACATACGACGCTGAGTGACATGCAATCCATTACGAGATATACTATAAACGTGTTGTAACCGCAAGTGCAGTTTCTGAATGTCGTGCGGAGCCTACGCGGGTTCGTAAACAGTGATATCTGAGTTGGTGCGATTGCAACACGAGTTCGGGGCTAGGCGGCCAAAGGCGGCTGATTTTATGTCTGTTACAGGAAGTCGTTACAGGGCAGCCGTGTTGGGATACAGACATTGTGTAACACCAGTGTCAAGAACTACCAGTGTCGCAGTATTAAGGTACCTACGGATTCTGTCACAGAAATCGAGCTGAATTGACAAATTAGACAAACACAGAGATCAGTACAAAACTTGGATTTTTAAACATAGTTAATTCATGACTGTCAGTTAAAAGGGATTTAACTCGACCTTTACCTCTGGCACAGCTTATTCTGTACTGTTAACTATAGCAGAACGCTTCGATGGATTTGATACCACGCTAAGCAGTAGGTCTCCTATACCCGGTAGGATTACAGGGTCATGATATTCGGCTACGCAGCGGATAAAATACCCTGACAGCAATTCTTAATAACCACACCATGTTATTATTTTTATTACAGAGGAAGGGAATAATTATTGGGTAACAATAAATAAAAATTTAACGACCATAATTGGATAAATGAAAGGAGGCATGGTAAATAAAATGACTCTAAGTGATCGGAGAAAGCACCAAGAAATGATAATTCGTTTCTACTGAGAACAGACAGCCTCTAAAGATCACAATGCATCTGAAATGAACACTCCTTTATGAAATATCTACCAAAGATGAAACTATAACTGAGTTAAACACATCATTCTTTGGTTTTTATTAATATATACAGGGTGTTACAAAAAGGTACGGCCAAACTTTCAGGAAACATTCCTCACACACAAACAAAGAAAATATGCCATGTGGACATGTGTCCGGAAACGCTTACTTTCCATGTTAGAGCTCATTTTATTACTTCTCTTCAAATCACATTAAACATGGAATGGAAACACACAGCAACAGAACGTACCAGCGTGACTTCAAACACTTTGTTACAGGAAATGTTAAAAATGTCCTCCGTTAGCGAAGATACATGCATCCACCCTCCGTCGCATGGAATCCCTGATGCGCTGATGCAGCCCTGGAGAATGGCGTATTGTATCACAGCCGTCCACAATACGAGCACGAAGAGTCTTTACATTTGGTATCGGGGTTGCGTAGACAAGGGCTTTCAAATGCCCCCATAAATGGAAGTCAAGAGGGTTGAGGTCAGGAGAGCGTGGGGGCCATGGAATTGGTCCGCCTCTACCAATCCATCGGCCACTGAATCTGATGAGCTCTAACATGGAAAGTAAGCGTTTCCGGACACGTGTCCACATAACATATTTTCTTTGTTTGTGTGTGAGGAATGTTTCCTGAAAGTTTGGCCGTACCTTTTTGTAACACCCTGTATATATATATTGTACTTATTCTTTCATTTCTTCAGTTAGAATACACGGAAGAAGTTAGTTGAACCACAAGATAAAGAGTAAAACTACAATAACTACAACGAAATTGTGAAGTTTAAGTTAACCGCCGATGCTGCAGTACTAGAAGAAACAGAAAAGGCGCAAGTGAAGCATTGGAGAAATGTTATAGCCCGTTCAGTTAACACTGGCGCTTCAAGGTCAGTTTATCTCTACATCACATGTCCACCTGGACACAGCTGTTTTAGGTAGGAATGGTGGAGGCGGTGTGCTGAGGAGGGCGCCAGGGGAACACGAAATTGAGCCGCTAGTTTGAAGTGAACAGGGTATAGCAGGATACGTCATGTCACAGTATGTCTTGCCTATCTTCACGTGCAGAAGAGCTAGGTGAACTAATAAATTAAATCATATTTTCTGCTCATGTTTTGAAATGAAAGGTAAATAAAACCGATTTGATAGATGTTCTTCTGGCAAGCGAGGGTTTTCTTCCACCACCATTCCAGCTGCGCAGAAAAGGTAAAAGTCTACTTGAGGCTCCAACCCCCGAAAACACTGATCGAAATAACAGATTTCTGCCTCAGATAATCTGTTGGTTTGAAACCAGAAACGACAGTGGCTGATTTCCCGTACCTTACGACTTTTTTTTTTTTTTTTTTTTTTTTTTTTTTTTTTTTTTTTTTAATGGCATTCGGCAACGGAGGCCATACAGCCAGCTCAATGTGTATTTTTTTCCAATGTATGGACACCACAGGACATTCACACAGACACACAACACTTAACATCCATGCCCGCGGCCGGATTCGAACCGGCGGCCTTCGGCACGCGGAGCCAGCACTCTAGCCCCTACGCTTACCTTACGACTTCTGCAGCCCAACCGTGCTTGAACAGATTAAAGTGAAAATTAGTGTCAATTCTTCACTTTTCTCCCCCTAAAAGAAACTGCTGCAGATATCACATATATTATTTCTAAAAGATGCTTTTTTGTGACATATTTTTCCCTTCTTACTTAGCGAAAATGGATAAATTCTTTATGATTTTAAAGAATAAGTTCTCAGGTTTGGTAACATTATTAATTAAGAAAGGATATTTCGAAATTCCTTACATTACTGGCAAAATTATGAACAGTCAAGATGACGCGTATGCAGTAGTTCACAGCCACGCTGCTAGGCTTCGCTGGCGTCGATTGAGAGTGATTTCATTACCACTAGATAGCTGAACAACATCCCGAAATTTTCACACGAGTTGCGATCGCATTAGTGCTACTTATTTCAGTTGAAGAATGAACAACTGTCGCTACAAAATGAGACGGTTCAGAACCTAGTCGCTGGTATCGATAAGGATGATCTCATAACCGTTAGATAGCAGCACTACATATCACAGAGACATGAATAAACTGTATGTGTTTTGTAGAGTAAGGAGCTTTTCGGATATTTTTGTTCCTGTTCGCGAAACATTTCATCACTTCTGATTGTTTCGTTAGATCTTGTGTTTTGCTATTTAGTTCATAAACAAAGAATTGTCACGAAAAAGATGATTCTTCTTTGATATTACAACAAACAACAATCCTCGCTATTCATCGTATATCATTTTTTAAATGGGCACTTAGTTTTAACTTATTTCGATCGAACCTGTAATACTTGTGCACATTTTATTTTGAACTAAAAAGAAAGATAAAGAAAAATTGCACAGTTTAATTAATGGCAATATCTGAACATCATGATATATCGATAGGTTGATACAGTATAAGTAATATCATCTTCGCCAGTCTCAGCATTAAAGCTGGTCGGTTGGGGGTTGTTGTCCTGAGACATTTCCTCCCTCAGTCTTCTCTTGAGTGGTCTTCTCTTCACTTCTGATTGGTCGTCTTGGTGGCGTATTATTAGTTGGTCCTTAGCGCTCCGTCAGCACCAATGGCCTGCTATGTTTGTCAGCGGCAGTTTCATATTCGCCGAGACAACTGACCAGTGGATTGGCAGAGTGATGTGCTGCTCTGTAGAATTTATAGGCATGTTGCCGGAACCTGTCAATGAGCTTCTCTGTTCCCGACGCCTCATGGACTGCGACGGTGGGGAAACGGTTGGGCAGATGTAGTGCCCGCTTCAGTGTTCTGTTTTGCAGCACCTGCAACTTTCTCAGGTGGCAATTAGCAGCGTACCCCCAGACGGGGCAAGCATATTCAATTACCGGCCTAATCAAGGAGCAATAAATGGCAACTCCTAGGTGAGGTACCAACGAACTTTCCCGGTTAAGTATAGGGTAAAGAGAATGGAGCCGAGCACTTACCCTTTGCCTGATGTCCTTGATGTGAGCTCGCCATGTCAGCTTACAGTCAAGTGTTACACCAAGGTAACGAGCAGTTGGTGCCCAGGGAATGGTTTTACCTCTGAGCTGAAGTTGCGGGTGAGGTAGTTGCTCACTACGGCGTCCTAGGCGTCGCGTCAGCATAATCGCTTGCGTTTTGACAGGGTTTATACTTATCCGCCACCTTCTGGCCCAGGCTATCGTCTGCTGAAGAGCTTCCTGCAATCGTCTCGTCGCGATGGCTCTGCTACGGCTGGATGTAAAGAATGCCGTATCGTCGGCGTACGTGGCTGTTTTCACATTCACAGGTGCTGGAATGTCGGCTGTGTACAGGTTATAAAGAACTGGTCCCAGCACTGAACCCTGTGGTACACCTGCACGAATGCGCCGTCGTGTTGACATGGCATCACCAACCCTGACGCAGAATGTGCGCCTTGACAGATAGCTGCGGATCAATTTTACGTAGGGTCCAGGCAAGCCCCATTCGTACAACTTGCAGAGCAGACCCGTATGCCACACTGAGTCGAATGCACGGGCGACATCGAGCAACACCAAACCACAATAGCTTCTCTCGTTGAAGGCCCTTGTGGCTGCCTCTATAACACGCATCAACTGCTGCGTTGTGGAGTGCCCTCTACGGAACCCAAATTGATGATCGGGTATGACGCCTGCAGCCTGGATGTAGGTGTCAATACGCTTCAGCAGAATTCGCTCGAACACTTTGCTGAGCGCGGGTAGCAGGCTGATTGGCCGGTAATGCTGGGGAAAGATTGGATCTTTCCCAGCCTTATGAATACCGACCACGATGGCATGCTTCCATGCTCTCGGGAAAGTCTGATGTCGCAGGATGGTATTGAAGAGCCGCGTCAAGTAGTTGATGGCTTCTGGTGGTAGATTTCTGAGTGCTCGATTGTCCACTTGGTCATGCCCAGGTGCCTTTCGCGGATACAACCCGGCGATGTAGCTAGCTACCTCCTGCGGCTCAATCGCAATGATGTCATGGTCATCATTGGCTGACATGTACCGTCGCAGTCGGCGACGTACTGCTACAATGTGGCGGTCGTCAACGTCGTCATCGACGGGCTGGAAATTTTTCTCAAAACTGTCAGCGAGCGCGTTAGCCTTGTCTTCCGGTAGAAATACAAGACCACGTTCGCCGTGGAGTGGTGGTATCGGCTTCCTCCGGCGGGTGAGTCGCCTAGTTTCGTTCCACATGCTGCCATCGTTTGGTCGCAGCATTGCAACACGTGCGGACCACTCACGATTTCTGTGTTCTACCAACGCTGCCTTCAGCTCTCGCTGCAGTTGATTGAGGAGGCGGCGAGTGGCACGGTTCCTCGTTAGTTTCCACTCCTTGGCGATCCGATTTTTGTTTCTGATCTGCGCAATGAGGTGCGGTGGAAGCTGGCAGGAACGTTCTATGCGTGTATGAACCAGTGGTGTGGCGACTTTTGTAGCTTCATTTACGGTGTTGGTGAAGAATCTCAGAGCCTCCTCAACATTTCCTTCCACTGTACCGCTTTCCAGTTTAGTCGCTACGACTTCCCTAAACCGGTCCCAGTCGGTCCGCTTGTAATCAGGAATTGGGTGATTGTTTGGCTGCCACTCCCCAACGTCGACCTCAAGTAGCACAGGAGAGTGGTCCGAAGATAGTCTGTTAAGGGTTGTTGCCGAAACAAAACCTGTGATTCCCTTTGTTATAACAATATCAAGAACATCAGGCCGGTTTCCATTTGCAGGATGATGCGTTGGTTCTTCAGGTGCCCATACACATAGGTTGTGGCAGTGGGCCAGGCGTCTTAAGAGGTTACCAGCCGGATTGGCAGTTCTGCTATGCCAATCCTGGTGCTTTGCATTCATATCTCCACCAATCAGGATTTTACCAGGAAGTGTGATAAGGGCGGCGATGTCTGCTTCTTCAAGCACTCTGCGTGGTGGTCGGTAGGCTGCGACGACGGTGATAGCGCCTGAGGATGTTTTCACCTGAACCGCGACAGCCTCTACCTGCTGAAGAGGAGGAAGAGGGACTTCACAGTGAGGAATACCGCGTTTAATGTACAGCGCAACACCCCCACCGGCCGTCAGTCGGTCTTTCCGGTAGCAGCAGTAGTTTGGTGCTGCCGCCCGTAGGCAAGGTTTCAAGTGGGACTCGCTGACGAGGCAAATGTCCACATCTTCTTCCCGCAAAAATTGTCTAAACTCAAGTAATTGTCCATGAATGCCGTTAGCATTCCACACACAGAAAGTGAGGCTATGAATGTGAGGCCTCCTATTCATGGTTGCGTTGCTGGGTTATGGAGGTGTTGGCAAGCGCCGACGTCACTGCAGCTGTGATGTCCGAAGACATTCTATCGAGCCGCGTTAGGAGGCTGACCATCATGCTAAGTATATTCTCAAGCATATTGACTAGTCTCCCGAGGTTTGTCCCGTTCGTCTCTGCTGCTTCATCTGGATGCTGGTGTGGTAGACCTTGTCTTTTCTGACGCTTTGGTGGTACAGTCTGCAACGCCATCGGTTGTTCGGACTTTGCAACTGGGCCTTGCTTCACCGGCTGAGTCGAAGTGTCTTGGTGCTGTGGCTGTTTGGGGGGAGAAACATGAATCACATCTTTGGTTACTTCAGCGAAGGATAAGTCTGATTGCACTTTGGATGATGCCAGTTTCTTGCCCTTCTGCTTCTTCGTTTTCTTCAATTTCTGTGGATTCGGTTTCGTTGATTTTGATATTTCACTGATCTCCGACATTTGTTGTTGGTTTGACTGCTGTTGTAGATGCCTCTGAGGAGCCTCTGTCCCCACTCCTCTTTGACGATCGCGGGCTCGCTTATAGGCTGGACAGCCTTTCCAACTGGCAACGTGGTTGCCGTGGCAGTTTCCACAGATTGGTGGGTCACGGCCCTTCTGCGTGTGGCAGTCTTTTGCGTCGTGTTGCCCTGCACACTTGACGCACACCGGGCGCATTTTGCAATGGCGTGCCACATGGCCAAACAACTGACAATTGAAACATTGCTGCGGTCCAGCCGACGATCGCAGTTTCTCTGTCGATACTCTGAGGTGGCACAGCTTGTCAACCTCAAATATTGTGCGATTTAAGGGCAGGTCTGGTAATACTACTAGGAAAAGCGGCATTACATCGTTACTGCCGGGGCGACGAAGTTGAGCAACAGACCTCACTTCGTAGCCCATTTCTGTCAGCTCTTCTTTCAATGTCTCTGTTGGCAGAGTCCTGGGAATGCCACGAAACACCACCTTCAACAGTTTCACCGCTCCGGTCGGAAAAGTGTAGTACGGGATATTGCACTGTTGAAGGAGAGAAGTGACGGCCACAAAGTCTTCGGTAGTAGTCATGCTGAATTTGATTTTGTCGCCACCTGCGGTTTTCGCAGCGAATGGACTCTTGATGACATCTGCCACCCGATCATGAAGGGTCTTGTAGTTTTCTGCGAATTCCACTACTATAGGTGGAATGGAGTCGCATCTCGTCTCCTTTCGCGGCGTGTCGTCAACAGTCAAGGCAGTGAAACGATTTTCTACTTCCATCGCAGCTGGGTCCAATGAAGGTGGGGGCTTTGCTGTCTTCTTCGGCATTATGAAACCTTCCTGGTCTGGCTGCCAATTCTGGGTGCGAGAACGACGCCCTTTGACTCCATTCCGCCCGGAGACCGAGGCTGCAGTATTGTCAGCGGCTTCGATAGGTCTTCTTCTTTTGTACCTTGGCATTCTTTGGTTTCTTGGCTGAACCAAGTTTCGTCACTGCCAGGCTGACTCCAGTAGATTTACGCGTCTCATCCTTCCTGTAGTTGACGGCGCGTGGCTGTTTATTGTTGGTCCTCTCTGGTGGAGTAGTGGAACGCTTTCTTGGGTTTAAATCTTTGCTCACCGCATACACGTCACCATGTATACGCTGAATGTTGAACACAGCGGCTGGCATAACATCTTCATCCATTTCGATATCCTTATCCATTTGCTGATTCGTTGCACTTGTCACAACGTCCGCTGGCAAAGACGAGTTCAATGAGGCACTCGACGTGCATGGCGCTGAAGTGCAGAGCGGCCTTTCCTCGTCACCCATCCGTGCGATCCCTCTGGGCACTAACTGATGGGTGGCCGAGCTTAATTCGCTGCCTGCAGTCGCGAATCAGTTATTCAACTTCGACACACAGGTGATTTCTTGTCACTTTTGTAAACAATACCTATATTTAACAATCACACATTCACTCAAAAATGCACACACGTAGTCAATTATTTTCAAAAGTCATCACCAATAATCACACTCACAAAAATCTCACGATACTAATGTGAATACTCATCGATCACCAATCATTAGTATAAGTAATAAGCGTATTGGACTTTTTATATAATAAGCTATGAATATTTCGACTGCGGGAAAAAATCTGTACGATAAGCTCGATTAATATACAAACTAATGGATTTTCATGGCTTTTCAAATATTGTTTAACCCAGGGCGGATGACTGAAACAAGGCATAATTTACCTTCACTTGGCACCTGAAAGCTGAGAAATACGTACTTTTCAGTTCGTGTGCGTGTTTCATCTACATCTACATATATACTCTGCAATTCACAAAATTATGGGTGGCAGAGGGTGCTCAGCACCAAAGCTAATCTCATTGTTGTGCATTCCAATCCCTAATGGTACGAGGGAAAAAAGAATTCATATAAGAATCATTGCGGCACCTTATTTCCCTAATTTTATCTTTCCTGTCCTTCCGACTCAAATAGGTTGGTGGAACAAGTATTTCACTACACTCAAAAGTGAAAGTGGGAGTACGCATGTTTACCAATAAGTTTATACGAAACGTGTGTCGTCTATCTACCAGAGACTCCCAGCCTAGTCTACTAATCAGTTCTGTGACGCTTTCATAAGGACTGCAGCAAGCGGTCACGAATCGAGCGGCTCTTCTCTATACTTTCGATCAACCCCTTACGAAACGGGTCCCAAATGGCACAACAATAATCCAAATGTGGACGCACAAGAGATTTGTACGCTATCTCCTTTGTATGTTCATTACAATTTTTCAAGATTCGACCTATGAATCGCAGCCTAGAATTTGCTCTACCTACTAACGAATTAATGTCCCATTTCATGTTCCTTTGTACTGTTACTCCCAAATATTTAATAGAATCGACCATATCAATAACTGTATTGTTTAACTCGTATTTCTGAACAATTGGATTCTTTTTGTTAGTTATGCTCATTGTCTTGCACTTTTTACAATTTAGAGTAAGTTGCCACTCAGCGCACCAAGCCAAAATAGCATCCAGATCGCGCTGAATTTCTAAGCAATCGGCCAAATTTCTTACTTCCCTATAAATAACCGCATCATCAGCAAACAATCTAAAAAGGCTTTTCACTTTGTCTCCTAGATCGTTTATAAAAATTAAGATTTTGATGGGATTTCGAACAATGTGCAGCCCATGGTCCCGGAAAATAAAATAGGATACTTTTATTTTGATATGATGTCGAAAAGGTGAGAAATTTAAATAGTTATTATCTATTTTTCGTTGAACGTGATTTATGTAAAACCCTATTCGTCGGGTTTTAATGGGGTTTCGACTAATTTACATCCAGTAGACTTTGTAGTGCGTCCAGTCAACATTGACGGTTCAAAGGTCAGTCTGGTCTATCCCCACTCCACTACCCTTATCCCTAGATGGAAGGGGAAGTTTACCACCTGCGAACCTGGACACAGTGGTGAGTTCTGGGAGTTAGGAAGGAAGGGATGGTGAGGCGAGGAGGGGGGGGAGGGGCAGAGGAACATAACGAGCTGCCAGTTCGGGGTGAATAGGATACTGTAACACCAGAAAAAAGGAAAATAGAAGCGCTAGAAGTGTCGAGCTACAGAAAAATGTAAATCAACAATATTTACAGAGTCAGAATAAGATATAAAAAAGAGCGACTTGGGAAATAGTGTTACAGAAAATAATGGTGACAATGAAGCTGTCCTTAAGCACCGAAATTAAGAGGGGATACTGGACATAACCCGTCACTTGCCTCAGGAGGGCCAGAGGAACACAAAATCACATACACACTTCACAATATTTCGTTTAAGTTTACTGATGCAGGGGGCGAGGCGGTAAGATGTTTACACATCAAGACCTACCTCATGAATGAAGAATGATGGAAGAGTAGGGATTGAAACGGTGGCGGGGGAAGGGGGGAGGGGAGAGAGAGAAAATTGACCAACGATAATTGTAGGACAGAATAATCTCTGTGACGATCAGAGGAAATAAGATCATATTATTGAAAAAAAAATTGAAGTGTGTTTTGTTTCTTTATGTGTTCGTCTAGCACGTGTTTTATTAACTGTGGTAAGAGATGGGTTATTTTCGGTATCCTATCTTATATTTGTAAAGTATTTTAAGACATGCGGGTTTGGTTAACATATTCCTGGAGAGAACAATAAATAATTGTGGAAAGACGAAGGTTAGAAAATATAAAGCAGACAGCTGGAAATAAAGTATGCTGAGATACCGTAATTGACTAGGGATAGGAAGAGATGAAGGGCTGCATCAAACCAGTCGGGAGAATAATTACAGGAAGAAAACTTTCAGCATTTACAAAAGAAAACCCGGACGGGGATTCGAACCCGCTTCTTTCCACATGCGAGGCCAGAGCGTTACCGGTGAATGATTCATTTTATATATATATATATATCACTGCTCTGTTACCTACAGAATCGCTAAATGATTTCCTTTTCGCTATTCTGCTTAGCTATCACTGCCTCGCAATATACACACAAATGTATCAACACGAATCAATACCTTGAGATTAATGAATGTAAAATAAAAGGCCATTATCGAACAAACCAAAAAATTATAAAAGCAATCTGCTAAAGAAAAATTGCAAATATCGTAAAAAAACAGTTTATGATATATTTCACCAATACACCACAAAATCTTAAAATAAATAACAACACAGTATCTAAAACTAAATTCAGTTAACAAGAAACATATAATAAAAAGACACTATCCTGGAATGGAAAACTATGGCACTATCAAACAGTAGTTAGGCCATAAATACTTCATGCAGTATTGGAAATCTTGAAACACTACACAAAATTGAAAGAAGAATTTTGAGAAAATACTAGAGCGTAAAATCAATAGTGAATCAGAATACAAATTAGGATTGAACAAAGAAATATATTTTAAAATTGATGAACTAACATATGAAATGAAGAAAAGAATACAGCGATTCTATAAACACATACACAAATTAAACAACGAAATATTGAGCCAACAGATATTTGACTTGATAAACAACTACAAATCCAAACCCACATGGTTCTATCAAATAGAAAAAGAAATACAATATACTGGAATCAACAAAGACTCTTTAAATAATACAACACTTTTTAGGTTTGAAACTCAAAGAACATGTTTTCAGGAAAGATGAAATAATCAACCATTGGAAGAAAGTGGATATAGAAAGAGGAAGAAAGATACTCGGGGAGGATGGAAGAAGTATGAGCGCAAAGAACACTGAAGACAACAAAGCATACATGTAGTTGATTTATTAGTTATTCCAAGAAAGTAGGAATAAAGAAAATATCATCAAAGGCGACCAGATAAGTTATTTTTGAAATGCAGGAAGGAAGTAATACATCGGATTAAAAATTTTTTATTTTTTTTACTTATGGATTTACGCCTCGTCGACGGCTAAGATCTTTAGAGGCGCGATAGGACTGGGGACAAGGAACGGGAAGGAATTCGGCCATGGCCTTTTGAAGGAAGCATTCCGGCATTGAGGAAGAAACTCGTCCCTAAGGCTCCCTTCACACTAAACGAATCTGAATGAATCAGAATAAATCCGAATGAAGGTGAATTCGATTTGTGATCTGGAAATCTTCACACGAGCCGAGTCGAACCCAGTCAATGCGAATCAACCCTCTCTTTTTTCCAAAAGTTCCACATCCGTCATGTCTGGTTCTTGATTCATGATTCATGATTGCTTGAAGGAAGAAAAATCTGGCCAGCCGAATCACCTGCGAAATTGAATCAATGGGGATTGAAATGGGTTGAACTGGTGAGAAGGCGGGAATAGAGCCTGGGAATTTTGACTGGTGGAGACTAACCGAATATTGGTTAGACTCGCCTTGATTCGGAGTGATTCTGATTTGTTAACAAGTAGGCGGCATACTCTTCATCACCGATTTCATCAAAATTTACGGTTTTCGAGGGGATACCAATAAAAAAAACCGGAATTATTTTTTAGAAGCTATACATTTTCAATTATTTTATAAAACAACCTTATCCCCTTCAAAATATTCTCCATTAAAAATAATGCATTTGTCCCACCGGTGCTTCCACTGTTCGAAACATTTTCTGTAGTCATCTTTATAAATGGCTGACAGCTCTTCTCTCGTTGTTTATTTTTTTTTTTTTTTTTTTTTTTTTTTTTTTTTTTTTTTTTTTTTTTTTTTTGACCTTATCAATGTTTCATGCTTTGAAATAAGAAACAGTCGCACGGAGCCGAGTCAGGCGAGTAAGGTGCGTGGGGCAGCATTTTTACTGAGTAGAAAAAAAATTTCTCAGCTGCACGTTGTTCACTTAAACTTGCCATCATCAAAAACGAATTAATAACAAAACAGTACTAGCAAAAACAATCGCTGCAGATTATCAGAACAAGCCAGGTCGACAACACAGGTGGCACTGAACTGACAATGAGTTGCGCTGCCAACGCCTAGCGGCAGAAACGCGTACTACACAAGCTCCGCCCACGGCAATGCTATTCCGGTTATATTTTGGTATCTCCTTGTATGTAGTGCTTGACTATAAATGAAAGTAACCCCATTAGGAGCTCTAGATGAACAAGCGTTTTCGAAAAAAAAATATATACTTAAGTCTTTTAGGTTAACGTCAGTTGCAAAGGCGAGAGTTCGGATTTGTGATGGTCGCAGGTTCGAGTCTGTTGGCTTATTTTAAATATTTCCTTTTTTATTTATTTGTTGTATTTTTACTTTTAAATATTGTATTTATTTACATTTTTTAAAAAAAAGGCATATGATGTCATGATTTTAACAGCAATCATGGAAAATTAGACAATTTTAGTATCATACAGACCATGAATCGTATGTACTGGGGTGATACTCATCCTAGAAACGTCGGAAGCAATAATTGTGTCGGCAGCTTTCACGTGTTATAAACGCCGCACTTTTCCAATTACAGGTTGTTTTAAAGGATCCACACAAAAACAGATTTGATTTGTATTCTTAAAAGGTTTTCTCTCCTATCACACACATACAAGCTGGTAGCGAACCACGTGTAACGTTCCATGTTGCCGAATATTGGCGAGGATCAGTACCGGATTAACCACGTAGCAGGAGGCTACGGGCCTCGCGCCTTCTAGGGGGCCTCGCGCCTCCTAGGGGGCCCCGCACCTAGGCTAGATGGGCGACCTTTTATTAGCTCTAAAATTTTCCCCCGAACGTCAAAAATCAAGGACCTCTTCTCCACATTTGCTACGGGCCTCGCGCTGTCTTAATCCGGCCCTGGCGAGGATAGCTGCTGATGTATCGTAGAATGTATTTTAATGCAGTGTTCCCGGATGAGATTTCTTTTTCTCTCTCGATGAGATAAGAGGATTGTTGAATGATTCTGATAAAGCTCTTTGCCTGATGATCAAAATATGCATGGCAGGGTTGCACTTGCATTTGGGAAGAATCACATTGATTCTGCACGTTGGCAATCATTCTTCATTTTGTAAAACCTCTTGTATAACTGTGGATTTGTTTGACCTCCACATGAATCAATTACTATTGATATGTACAGGTACAGGAGGCTGCTCGAAGGTCAAAATAAAACTTTTTTTTAGTTCTGGCTTCACGCCTCGTCGACGTCGAGGTCATTAGAGGCGGGATAGGACTGGGAACAAGGAATTTGGCGTGGCCTTTTTAAGGAGGCATCCCGGCATTCGCCTGGAGTGATTTGGGGAAACCATGGAAACCCCAAATCTGGATGCCCGGATGGGGATTCGAACCGGCGTCTCACGAATGTAAAATAAATCGAACGGGTTAGAATTCCTCGTGTACACTTATATTACAGTTCCTTCTTGGAAAGTTATTCGCAATAAATAAATATAATGCATCATCAAGTATAAAATTTATAGTTATACAACAAAATTTAAAAGAAGCCAACAACAAAAAAACAATATCGCTTGGAGACTCGAACCCATAACCCACTGCGAAAATACAGCTTGGAAGTTGTGGTAACGTTAAAAATTTATCTATTGCACGATCCGCGAAAAACCTTTCTTTTTTCGAAAATGCTTGGTCATCTGGAGCTGCCACAGGGGGTCATTTTCATTTCTAGTCAAGCCCTGCGCATAAATTTGGATGAAACCGGTGATGGCTAGTAGGCGCCCTCTCATTGTCAGAATCGTTCATCTACATCTACATATATACTCTGCAAATCACAAAACTGTGGGTGGCAGAGGGTGCTCAGCACCAAACCTAATCTCTTTGTTGTGCATTCCAATCCCTAATGGTACGAGGAAAAAAGGAATTCATATAAGAATCAGTCCGGCACCTTATTTCTCTAATTTTAGGGAGCCTAAGACCGCAGTTGTTCTGCTTCCTCCCAGAGTCACCTTGTTTACGTTTGAGAATGCCATAACTCGAAGAGCAGCAACAAGTGGGTCAGTGAAAACCTCGCCGCCACTCCACGCAATAGTGAAACGGACGGGGTGGTGGCAAGGCTGGGGCGACGGCTTGGCCACTCACGGCTAGACCAACAGAGGCTTCCACTGATCACTGTACTAGTCCCGGAACACAATGAGACATAAAAGGCCTGGAAAGAAAGTTCCCCCAACTTTACAAATGAAAGTGAAGAACAAGTTTGTTTTACAACACATACATCAAAATCTCAAAAGGTGGCGATCAAATTCAAACAACTCGAGGAGTGAGGCAAGAT
>CM061918.1:112811946-112848672 GCA_031002005.1 Vandiemenella viatica
AGTTAGCCTGGGATATGACGTTCTCTGTCTTCCGTCTGCAGGAGCTGGTCTCTGAAGCGGCGTCTAGAGACGGCGAGGTGAAGACCATCCTGGACTCTGTGAAGGCGCTGCTGAGGCGCATGGCCCAGGCCAGACACGACGTCCGTTCCCTCGTCATCGTCTTCGGCCTCATGTGCTTCAGGCAGATCATTGGCATCAACGCCATCGTCTTCTACACTGTGGACATCTTCCAGGCGGCCCAGGCGAACCTGTCTCCCTCTGCAGAGACCATCATCGTCGGCATGGTCCAGGTAACACACTCACCAGTAATTGCATTTCAGTAACTATGGTCGATACGAAGGAAAATTTCCAACGTTCTACTGTTTCCGCGTCATTATCAGGGATGAACACCCGAAATATAGTGTGCAACCAAGTTTCAAGACTGATCTCAGAAGAAAGAATTTACAATTTTTTTGTACACTGAACTAGAAGTCTTCGAAATATGAGCCTAAAGTCCCATTCACACTAGCGGTCAGCTCAGCTAATCTTAGCTCAGGTCAAAAATCGCTATACACGTAATCCAATGGCAGTATTCACAGTACGCAGTCTGCTCAGGTCAGGATAAAAAAGGCCCATTCACACTAGCGGTCAGCTCAGCTCAGGTCAAGGCAGGTCAAACTGATGATCGCGCCACCACCGATCAACAACGGTCAAGACCTGAGCTGAGCTGAGCTGACCACTGGTGTGAATGAGCAATGGTCAGGTCAGGTCAGGTCAAATGGGCGGCGAACGTATGAAAACTTTGCTCGTAATCAATAAAAAAGAGTAATAAATAAGAAAATAAATATTTTAACAGTATGTTATTTCTGTTTATTATAAAGTCACAAAATTTAATATAAATTCAAATATTATTACACATTTTATTACTGCCAAGGTACAGATCCTGTTTCCGAATTTTAAAAAAAAAAATATTGTGAATTTATGTGTAAAAATTAATTTGTAAAATAGGGTTTCTCTCGTTCATCCTGCAATTCACTTTCTACATGGCATGAAATTTTATCCTTCCGTACATAATTGTGAAAAATACTTGTTGGATAAATTATGTTATCAATTAATCCTGGAACAGAATTACTTTTTCTAAAATAAATTCGAAATTTTTGAGCCCTAAAATATCAAAAGCGTGTCCCAACATTCGTCTCGCATGGCATAGCCGGTACTTAACATTCACAACAAGCAACGAAGCTACGAAAGAAACTCTTCCTACACCCTTGTGCCTGAAATCGAGTGACAGCTTGTGGTCATGGTCTTTTCCCTTCCATGCATTACTTTTAATTCTTACAACAATATCTTTCCATGCCTCATCACCAATATAAGCCTTATACACTCTAATGACTCTCTTTCTGTCTTGCAATGAATCCAAATCCAGTTCTTTTATCATGTCGTTTACTGATTGTGTTCTGTGGGTTTCAGAGACAAATCTGGCAGCCTTTCTTTGCACCCTGTCCAACTTCTGTATTTTATATCCAAAATGTGGATCCCATACTACATCACCATATTCAAGCAATGACAAAATTTTTGCACCCAAATTGCTTTACTTTTCTCGTATATCCCCTCATCACTCTCTCTGAATAGAAATGCTCATTACTTCCTATGTATGAAGCAACCACTTGTTTACTCAAGTCAGGTGCATGCAGTACTCATTTGTTGTGTATGGCCCACAGGTGATATCCACCGTCATCTCGTCCAGACTGGTGGATCGAGCCGGCAGACGGACGATGCTCCTGGTGTCTGCGACGGGCACCGCTGTCTGTCACTCAGTCCTCTTCACGTACTTCCTGCTGGGACAGACTCTCGGCTGGGACCTGAAGGACATCAGCTGGCTGCCCCTACTAGCGCTCACCCTCTTCATGGTCGTCTTCGCTGCTGGATTTGGACCTCTGCCCTGGCTAATGATCGCAGAGCTACTGCCGTCCCAACACAAACGCTGGGCTGCTGGGGTTAGTATGACCACTCAAAAGCTGTGTTCCCACTATCTCTTGTAATGGAGGCGGCACCTCATTAGCAGAAGTGTAGGAAGGAGCGCGCGCCGCAGGTTGGGCCTCCCTACCTCGCCACCACCTCCTCAGCAAGTTGCCTAATGTTGTTTGGCACAGAGCACTTTACAGCAACAGAAGGGGTGCGCATCTCTGCTGCAAACCGATGGCAACAGTGCACCACTACAAACGCCTGTGATGTTTACCGACATAGAGTGGGTAGCTACGTCTTGTCCCCACTAGCAGAGGTTGCCCTGTTCCCATGGCGCGTTGTTGAGTATCCATCCTGTCCCGTCCAGTCCCGCCTTCATTGCAAGACGTCGTGGGAATGCGGATTAAGGGCGTTACCTCACCGGGCGCCATGCCAGCTATGTATCCAATATTGAAATATATGTCAGCTAACTCACTTGGCGACTGTCTGGTGACGTCACAACGCCGCCGCCATGAGGTTCCCCGTGGGCACCGGGCAACATTCCCGGTGGCTAAAGGTACTTCTCCCACAGGAAAGTCCGACCTTCCCCCTAAAGATTTGGGGAGGGGGGTGGGGTGATTCTTCCAGCTCAATCCCAAGGCGGGCATGTAGCGAAGTAGTACGATAGGATGGTGTGATCGGGGTTGCAGTAGGCCAAACATCTGCTCTCATGTCTGGTGACGTCACCAATTTGGAGGCGTAGCCATGATCAATGGCTCTCTGTGTCATACCTGGATACTCTGGCGCGCGGGCGACGTCGCCAATAAAATACACACATGTAAGCAACACCTCAATCACATAACGGCCATTCAGCTGCCAACTTTGATGCTCACCGAATTTTAGCACAATATTATTTTTAAAAAGTGTGATTTGTGTTGTGAAAATGAGTTTTCATACAGAAATTCAAAACTGTCTGTGTTTATGGGATAGTGCATCACAAGATTATTCAGACCGTTGTTTAAAACTTAGATGTTGGGACAAAATAGTTAATTTATTCAAAGAAAAAGACTGATGATGAGCAAAAAAAATAACAATTTTTAAATGTAAGTTTCATTTAAACACCCATTGTAATGGGTTTTCAGTCACAAAATATTCTGTTATTTTGTCATGAGCTGTGAGTGCCATTCTTCCTCTATCATGATGCTGATCTCTAGCAGGTTCAAATTCCATTACCATCAGTGTATCTTCGTAAGAAATTCCATCTCTGGAACGTATGGAATTGTGCAAAATTCAACATGCCTGTACAACCTTTTTTGCTAAATCTATATGTATATTCATTGGCCTGTGAAATATCCTCCACTTGTTGGATAATATACCAAATGTGCATTTGATGTAAAGGTGTGTTCTTGATAATTGGTAATTGAATATTTGTGTCTCGTAACTGAGATTATGTCCTCTGCATAGTCTAACGAGGTTTCCTTCTAAGCCAAAAGCTTCATCTCCAACTATCATGTATGGAATATTGTCACCATTTTCTGTGAGAGGTTTGGCCTCAGGAATATTTATTGATCCCACAAAAACAATTCTTGTAAAAAATAGGCTAAGTCTCATGTTCATGTAGTGACGAAAAGTTATGAGATCTTCTTCTGAGCCAAGTCTACACTTACAGTGTGTATTCAGTTCACTTTGTGAAACAGAACGGTTTCTCTCGGTGTCATAGATCGTATTTTTTTAGGATTTAAAAAGTCTGATGACTTGGCCACTATGTTATCTGTTATCAAGATTAGTTTAAGAAGCACTGTCTTCAAAAATAGCTAAATCACTCCTTTTCCCATACGCTTCATCGTCTATATAAGTGAAATTGTAAAGAGAATCACACAGAAAACTAATGATCTGGTATGCATAGGTTGAATAACTCTCATGTGTTTGTCATCAATGGCATCAATGCATTGGGGGAAGTTGGCGCCTACTGACTAGGCACTCGACATTCATGGCTTGGCTACTCTGTTTGGCGGCCTTTGGTTGCCAGAGGTAGTCAAAAGTAAACAAGTAAACTACTGGCCACATTGCCATTGCCCCCCCAGTGAGGTAAGGTCCTAAGGGTTCCTGATACTGTAATTCTACTACTTAGCTTCTGATCTACCAATACATTGTAGTACCCTGGCTACTAGAGATACTGAGAACCTAATCAGGTCTGCCAATCATCTGGAGGTCATCAATCTTATGCAAGAATATTGCTTCTAATATTCTTTAATGTGGCTCCTCTCAACCTTTAACACTACTGACTCAAAATGGTTATTATTATTGTATGTCAAATACCCCCAAAGTAAGAATAACAGGTAACTATATCTAGGGATTCAAACCATCTTCCGGCAGCTGGTCCAGTTTGATGCAGTGTGGTCATACCAGTCCATCACAATGTGGCCAGTGGTTTGGAACTGCCACAATCACACAGGACATCTTCACGGAGTTTACTCATATGTGCTGCTGCATTACACACTCAAGGAACTGTGCAAAATTTATTCAGTCAGCTTCAAAGTCAAGTCAAAGTTGTTATTTATAAGCTTGGATTCTCCCATTTAGGTGGGTCTCTTTTACCCGTATGTGAAGCAGGTTGAGGAGGTATGCAGAGGTATCATGCTGTTTTCCTCCAATCTTTCCAACTCTCTAAGCAGCGTCGATTTTTCACCGCAGGTGTGGTGAAGGAATTTTTGAAAATACAGGCAGCCAGAGTACCAGGATAAACCTAAAGACACCACTCAATGTTCTCATAGTGATGTTGACCTAGGTCTCAATTTTGGCATTGTGATCACTGTAGCACCTGTATTCTGCTGCATAGAATGCCAGGCCAATGACTGCTCCTCAAGGAAGAGTAAACCAGCACCCTATTAAGTACGAGCCAGTCTTTTATGTGGGATTCACTGGATATGCTAGAAGTGATAATGAAATTTTAACTAATTTAAGAGAATTCTTACTTCATCCTCACGTTGTTGTGATCATGCTTATAGAATCATACACAGCTTCATCTCCTCTACATACCATCTCTTGCTCTTTGAATTAATTCCTCCCAAAATCAACCACTCTGTATTTTTCTTGATCTAATCAGTCTTTTCAGAGGGAATAAAATCTAGCATCCTGATCGGCCACCAACTTATCATGTTCTAATATCTGTGCTCGAAATCTGTTCAAAAGATACCTATATTGAAGCATTCATCAACTCATTGTTACTTTTTCTATTATTTATGTCATGTAATATTCACTGATCAGCCAAAGCATAATGACCAGCTGCTTATTAGTAGGTTGGTACATCTTTGGAGTGCAATACAGCAGTGATTTGGCATGGCATGGATTCGAAAAGTCCTTGTTGGGTTTCTGGAGTTTTCTGCCACCAGATGTCTATGTACAGGTCACATAATTCCCTTAAACTACAGGTCAGTGTTTTGGGAGCGCCGCTCTTCACATGAGCATCTTGAAAATGGAGGCACTGGTCGGCTGTTCCTGTGCTACTGTAGTGAGCATCTACGCAGAGTAGTTGACGGATTGTGACACCATGACTGGGTGACAAGGTGGTGGACGTCCACACATCATCACAGAATGTGGAGATCGGAGGCTCAACCGCTCTGTAAAGTGGGATAGATGGTGATCTGTGGCAGATCTAACAGCAGAGTACAATGTTGGTATATGCACAAGTGTTTCAAACCACACTCTGCTGTCAGATCTGCCACAGATTGCCCAAGCCAACAAACCCCACATTCTGTGATGAAACGTGGACATCCACCACCTTGTCGCCCAGTTGTGATTTCACTGTCCTTCAACCACTCTACATAGATGCTCTCTATAGTAGCAAATGAACAACCAATTAGACTCGCCGTTTCCGAGATGCTCGTCCCATGCACTGCACCACCTTACCACCAGCCCATAACTTAAGGGACTTGTGTGACCTGTGCATAGACATCTGATGTCAGACAACTCCAGAAACCTAACAAGGTGTTTTTGAATCTATGCCACACAAAATCATTGCTGTATTGCACTCCAAAGGTGAACCAACCCACTAATAAGCAGGTAGTCATAATATTTTGGCTGATTCAGTGTATTCCGATATTTTATCTACCTTGACATCTTGATCGAATGTCCCATCTGCCATATCATTCTCACCAGGAACAAGGTATCATGCAGAATGACTGGCTACCTGTAGTGTAGGCCTACTGTATCATTAGGTGTCACTTCATTTTACTGCCCCCAGAACACGAGTCTTCACTTAAGACACCAAAAGCAATCAAATTAATGCTGGGATTTCTTATCTGTCTAGTGCAGCAAACAAAGTTTAGTTGCAGCAGATGGATTAAACAAAAAACCAGCTTTAGTATAGCAACTAAGTATTCAAAATGTTAAATGAAATTAATTTTGGAAATTTGCCAAAAATATGTAAAATTTTGTCTAGTTATGAAGATATGGTGGTGTAATTTCTTACTGGTTGTGCAGTCTACCTGTTGAGCAATATGCCTGCCAAAATCACCAACCATACAAGGTAAATGTGACGTATAGAGTTGTATGGAATTGCACATCACATATTCAAAGTAATTATTTTCTGAGGTGAAAGATGAGTTAAGGGCCTTAAAAAATCCTGCCCAAAGTGGAATTCAAACTGGAGTACATTTAGTTCCCAATTATAAACCTTACCACAGTTCTTCGAGATTGTTTATGTCATGTGATGTTTCTATGCTGCAACCATTCAGAAGTCTTAATGTCTTTCCCCATTTTCTCACAGACTAAAATATCTATGAACTAACCAATTCAGTCAAGTCAGCTGAGTGAAGTATATTAAAATTTATTTTCCTCCAACAGGTGGCAGGACTGCTGAACTGGTTGGGGATGTTCACGGTGACACGTTCCTTCGGTCTGGTGCAGTCACGAGTCGGTGTTGCGGGCTGTTTTGGAGGCTTTATGATGTCATCACTGCTCGCGGCAGCCTTCGTGTACTTCCTGGTGCCAGAGACAGCCAAAAAGACTCTGCAAGAGATCCAGGCTGAGCTCAGGAATAGAAAGAAAAAGCAACAGAGTCCTGAGAATGGGATTATAACTATTTTGCCACCAACAAAAGAGTTCCCAGACATGTTGTCATTAGGAAGGTTTAAGTATTTGCCACCTGAAGAGATGCACATGTGAGCTGGGAAATCTGGAACACTTCTGTATCAATCCAGATACAGCCTTTTTCTTCCTGATTGACTGGCATGAAGTGATTATACTGCAATGTTGTATAATGGTGCTATATGTCTGCAGTAACGCTGTTCTATTGATCATTCACTCTTTGACAACTGCTTTTTACAGTTTCTCATGCTAAAACTGCATTTTTAAACAATACAGCATTTTTATTTTTCTCAGCGCAGAAACACGTAATGTTGTCATTCAGTGTAACAAGTGATACATCAACGTGTTTTGACTTGCTCTTACTGAAAATGGTAAGATCTACAACATGGCTGAAGTGGTGCAAGATTAATAGACAATTTTAAACTCATAAACTTGTGCGAAAGACATGGAGATGGAGTTATTAATACTGCAAGTACAGTGAAATGTATTAGTTTTGTATTTTTAGTTTTCATAATACTATGCTCACTGTTATTGTACATCAAAAAACTATCAGAACAGGGACATTCAGATACTGACAAATAGTTTTTCAATTAAAACCAGGGTTCTATGTAAAAAGTTCTGAAGTGTCACTTTTCCCCTGACACTTCAAGTTACTAGAATGATGTGAGACTTTTGCTATGTTTCAGATTCTCTGGAAATAATTCATATATGCAGAATCTAGCTTTCAAAATGAATAGAAGCATAAGTAGGCTATTTATTTGCCATCTCAGCAGTTATTTAATATTTTTACAGCGTTAAGTAACACATTTAATATTGTTTTGTAGAAACTCGTGTGCTAGCTAGGAATATATATGGAAAATATACCGTATAATATCAAACAGTCACAAGTATTATGTCAATTCTGCAGTCCAACCTGGATTTTTAATTCAGTACTGTTGTTTTTATGATTAATGAGACATTTATCAACAACTTCAACCATCTAAGGGTGTTCTGTTTTGTAGTTGTTTCAGGAAAAGTTGGCAAGTTCACTGACCGGAAAAAAATTTATTTGACTGGTCAAGAATTTTGTATCAAAATCTGATGTTTCTGAAGTGTTGATGAGACATTTATTTAGTCACTTCTGTACAATGTGTCACCGAATACTTTACGTTGAAATAATAAAGTATATTTGGACTACAATGCTCTCTACTCCAATGCGTATCACTAAAACCACATTCAGATAATGGAGTCTTTACCGGTGTATCAACTGTATAAAATGTTTTCAGGCCTCCTGCCAGGAAAGCATCTCAAGCTGATGCAATATTTCAGAGCCTATCTCTGACTTCAGCTTCTGGCAAAGTGTCGAGTTCCTGCAGTGGTCATCCTTGTAAAACTCGCACCTGTCATCAGCTGCTGATAACTCCAGCAAGTCAGCACTTCATTGCCAAATTAAGTCAGAGATCGGCTTTAAAATGTCACATCGAAATGATGCAAGAAAAATGCTAGGTAAATTAACTGTGGGAAGTCAAATCCTGATGCCGCTGAGAGTTTTTCCCTCAACGTCAAACATCAGTTCTTGAAGCATCAGTCTGTAGCGCATCCTCTGAGAATGCTTCTTGGTATTGAATTTGTTTTAAAATATTATTTACAAAGTTTATCTTGAGAAAGATTGAAATTAGTGCAGCCATATTAATATTGTCATATATTTGTATCTGAAGATACATTATACTAATACTATGTCAATATAAATGCATTATGTACAATGTAACTAGGAGCATGCACTTGGCACATGTTATGTTTTAGCCATATCTGTGTTCTAACAGATAACCCATGTTTTCTTTATTATATATTATTTCTCTATTGTGTGTTTTAAAAAATAAACAAAGTTGAAAAAATACTTCTTCTTTTTTGTCTTAAGGTAATCAGTTTTTACTTTATCTTGACAACATTAAATTCAGTGATTATTTGTCATGTAATATGATTCTAGCAAACTGTTTGACAATATAACTAATTTTGGGAGATCATTATTTGATATTCCCTTTTTTTGGCATTAGAGGTGGGAGGGACTGGGGGTAAATTCAACCATGGTTTTTGGAAGGAACCATCATGGCATTCATGTTGAATGATTTGGAGAAACAACATGCTCTTGGTAAACTTTAAACTTCAGGTTTTCTGGCTTGTTCACTTTTCACCTGAAGATGACAACAAAGTGTACAGTAAAAATATTGTGTGTAAACAACATTTTTGTTTGGTTTCCCATCAAGAATGTATCAGCTAGAAAGATTACTTTGCCTTGTAAAGATTCCCCACCTCACTAATGTGTTTGCAAATCTTTTCCTGCTCAAATAGAATAACTCCCACACTTCAGATTTTCACATGTTATATCAGAAAACTGTAGTAGTTACCAGTATTAGTAAAATATTTTTCCCATCAATCTCCTTCATATTTATCATATATTCAGTGACTGTGATGAAACACTACCTCTTTCCTTCAACCAAGACTTTCTACTATTTGAGCGAACTTGATAATATTGCTTATTATACTTCAAAAAATTTCAGTAGTAGTATAACAACTGTTGCATATTCTCATCATTACCTTTCACCTTCATTTTTTGTTGTTCCTTTTCTAATTTGTTGAGGATTAATATTTTGTCTTACTGTATATGTAATCCTTTTCCCTTTTGTCATCTATTATCATATCCTGATCAGCACCCTCTAATCTAAAACAGATACAGTACTAATCCCTTCATCATTACAAGTGTTGCCTTCGCAATTAACATAATACTGACTGCACCTTTGGAAACATATGCTTCCCTTCCAAATGATTTTGTCCTATCAATAGTGAACTTACCCCAGAAAATTCCACTGTGCTTTCTGTTTTTGAATGAAATTACACTGATCTGCTCAGAGGCACGGCTATTATAGGGCTAGGCGGTACAGTGCACCAGGGCCCTATCAATCAGGTGGCTCCCAAGCGCATCTCAGGGGGCCCCTAGTAGCAACTTGGCAGAGCTAAAAAAAGAAAAAAATCGCCCATCAGGCCTGAGGGCCCAAAATAATTTTATTTTGCACCAGGGCCCTTGTTGACCTAGCTACGCCACTGGTCCTGCTGTTACTTATGATAAATGATTTAATTTTCCTTTCTCCTAGCATATCTGCACATTTCATCATTTCTGAAATCAATAACATATGGAAAATCATGATAAAGGTAAATTCAAGATGGAAGATTTTTAAATGCAGCAAAATTATCTCCCTTTGTCTTTTTAAGGACAAAACATTGTTCTTTATTATTATTATGTGCCAGATTACAGCACAATTATTGCTATCAAGTTTTCAAATGGAAGGATTGTTTTTAGAAAATTATTTTGTATATAATATGGCTAACTTAACATAACCTGGTAATCTTACTAGGTAAATGGGACCCACAAATTATCATGGAATAAAAACCTTGGGAGTATTCAGTATTTGATATGATAAATGAGCTTGATTGGGAGGCATTGTAGGACAGGAGGATGGGGGAGAGAGTGCTGGGAATGTACAAGTCGTATGTTGGTGATGGGGCTTGGAGGGATATTGGTCGAAGAATTAGGAATAGCGTGTGGAAGGGGAAAGATGACCAAGACCACAAGCTGGCACTCAATTTCATGCACAAGGAAATGGGAAAATTTTCTTTTGTGGGTAAGGGTGTCAGGGTTGGGAACAAATTACCGAGTGAAGTGATGAATAATTTACCAAAATCTCTGAAGGAATTTAAAATTAAAATTTGTAAATCACAAAAGAAGATTGGAGAGGGATTAAAAAATCAAATTATATATGATAATTTGAAAAAATAAAATGAAAAAGGCGTAGTTAGATGACTAAGAGAATTGCCACTGGAGCGTGTGCTCCATTGCAATTAAATTAAATTCTGGCATACTTCAAATTACACAGCAGGTTTTACCAGAGAGGAAAAGGGCTTAGTAAAATCCCAAACAAGACAGGGATTTGAAACGGGGACCTATCAAGTATCAGTCAGATGCTCTAAGTGGTGAACCACCAGGCCAATCATCTAAAATTATCGTAGCCAGAGACTGATTGACAGTAATCACTCTAAAACATAGCTAGTTAATAAGTGACTGGATGTAGATGAAATTAAAGTTATTGGAAGTGCAAGGTACGTCAAAAGTAGAATTTTTGTGTAGCACATCAATTGTTTCTACAATCCACAGTTCAGTCAAGAGAAATTAATGATAATAAAAGTAAAAATAATGATCATGAGAGCTGATAAAAATGCCTGGAATATTTTTGGAAGTTGTAGCAACGAAATTTGTCAGTCGTGAAATCAAAAAACCTCTTGACTGGAAGGTCACTCAAAAAGTAATGTGTCAACAGTAATAAAGTAAACTGAAGGAAGAAATATTAGAGAATATTCCCATCGTCATTGAAATTCTACAACTTTAGCAGAAGCAGAAACAGTTGCTACAGGAGAAGAGACAACAGAAGTTGATGGCTCATCTTTCCCAGCAACAGAAGCAAAAGAGCTTTACAAGACCAGAAATGAGAGCAGTTACTAGGTTAACATTATCCATTCCAAAGAAACAAGCCATTAGAAACGAAAATTTTTATGTTGCAAAAGAGTATAGAAGCAATCTATAAGACCAATTTTCATGTATGGGTGGATAGGAATCATTGGAGAGACTTTTGCTCCAAGCAGACCTGGGCATTGGTTGGAATTCAAGATAATGGTGATGAGGATCCTGTTTAAAGTTGAAATTTGTAGAGGGCAAAAGTAAATGGTTACAGGAAAGGGGAAATATGAGTGTGTAGGGAAATTGCCACCAGAGTGTGGACTCGATAACAGTATTTTTTTTTTTTTTTTAATCCTGGTATCAAAAAAAAAAAAGCAACTGCTGAGTACAGTTTCAAGAACACGGTATATAATTCCACAATTGGGTATCTATTTTTAGAAAATAGAAACAGAGTTGTAAAACATGCTAAAAATGAGAAAGTTTGAGAGGCAGCAATTATATTTATATCTAAAGAAGTAACTAAATTTAGCATGGTTATACTTTACGTTTGGTATTCTATTTAAAAATAAAAATTAAATGATTTCAAACATTTTTTTATTTAATAAAAATTGCAATAACATAGCAGCCAGTAAAAAAATAACTTAGCCTTAATCTACAAAAATTAAATAAATAACCCTAATTAATTAATAAATTAAAATATAAATAATCATGGGTCAATGTAGCTATTTCTCAGTTCTTTTTTGCTGTTTCATGTGCATTGAACAGGCAATAACATTTATGTAATACACAACTGGAAAAAAAAACTTAATGTAGCGGACTTTTTGAAACATACGCATATATCAGATGTGACTCATATAAAGGAACAGAAACAATCTTAAGGCCAATTTGAATAAATAGGAATAAAAATGCAGATGGTAAATTCATCACATACAAAAGCTGAAGGCAGTATTATTTTGACAAAATGAAACAAGATGATTCTTTAATTACATCAGTAAAAAACATGTGATGACTAGTGGATGCAACAATATCTGAGGCTGCAGATTATAATATTGTATATTTCATCTTGTTCTTTATATGACCAGTTCTGCTGCCAACAGCTATCTTAAGCAACAACATAAATAATACAGATTTAACACACAAGTTGCTTTTCTCTACTGTAAATGTTTGGGGTATGATTCCTAATTATTCCAAAATTCATATTATTCAGAAAATTGTATCAGTTTTAAATATTTCAGCTCTTCTGCATTTTGTAGTAAATGTTAAGGTAGACAGTGTCTAACATTTAACATGCCAGGATATGGTGTGCTGTAACTATTGTCAGCATCATCTCTTCTCAGCAACAGAAGTGACAATTCACAATCACCTCCTCCTTCATCATGCAGCTTCATTCTCCTCCTCAGCCGGTTCTGGAGTTTCTGCAGGCTCAGACGGAGCAGCAGTAGTCATGGTCAGGTTGGCAACACTGGCTGTGGTGCTGACCACTTTGGAGACCTCACAGTTTCGGCCGGTAAAACCCTCGGTACACAGGCAGCGGTAGTTTCCATCCTCCTCTGTCAAGCTGATACAAGTGGCGCCATTCTCACACAAGCCGTCATTTTGCTCGCAGTATGTGAGCTCTGCAAAATTGAAAAGAGAATTCTTTTTGAGAAGCTTAACTCAGCAGCCAAACTTAAGGACAAATTGAAGCTACACAGTTAATGTTTACAAACAATATTTTTTAAACGAACTTACTGCAATGTTGTTCAATGTTCAATAATTTTCTAAAATGGGGCACTCTGAATTTTATAAAAGATTCCAATCTCTAAAAATAACATATTATTTTTTAAAAAATGGTGTAATATAAATAAGAAAAGAAAGGGAAATTAACCCACCACATACCAAAGTGGACGGATGCGATGAGAGGGAACACTAATGCTGACAAACACCTACACAATATTTCGGCATCTGCCTTGTTCACAAATAGAAAAACGGGTCATTAGGCTCAGAACGTGTGTGCACAACGAACATTACCTAGTCATTAGGCTCGGAACGTGTGTGCACAACAAACGTTACCTAGTCGTTAGGTAATGTTCATTGTGCACACACGTTCCGAGCCTAATGCCCGTTTTTCTATTTGTGAACAAGGCAGATGCCGAAATATTGTGTAGTTGTTTGTCAGCATAAGTGTTCCCTCTCATCGCATCTGTCCACTTTGGTATGTGGTGGGTTAATTTCCCTTTCTTTTCTTATTTATATCGCCTAGTAGCCGCTTCCATTTTCCTTAGTTGCATCAAAAATTGGTGTAAGATTTGCCCAATTGATGGATACAATAATTTTCATATATTCCAGACAAACCTGCACAGTAGATTTGCTGTAATAATGATTTAGCAATGGTCGCAATATGCTACGCTGTGGCACTCACATTTTTACTTCCATTTCTTTTGATACTGCATTTCCTACCCTAACTTTCTGTTTTCTACTTATTAAAAACGATTCTATGCAGCAAATCACTTTTTCATCCACTCCAATAGTTTTTACCTTATTTATTACCATTTTATGGCTCACTCTGTCAAAAGATTTATATGACCTTCCCTCGAATAAATCATGGGAACTTAGTAATGTTGTCAAAATTAAATAAGTTCAGTAAATTAAAAACAGAGGTTATAGTGTCTCAACGTCACAAAGTAAATCACGCTACCGTCTTTAGAGATATGAGTGGTCAGATGTGTTTTGGTGCTGACCTTGGTCACAGAGAAGTCCTCCCCACCCGGGCTCGCAGTTGCATTCCCAGGGCCGTCGACAGCTGCCGTGCACGCATCCGGGGTACGGGTGGCACTTGTCACAGCGCTCGCCCATCCAGCCTGTCTTGCACCTGGTGACATAACATACACCAGGTGTTATGCCTAGATTCACTAACTGGACAGTTTATTTTAGAAATTCCCACCTCTCCAGAACAACTAATAACAGAAGCTTAAATTATGCAAACGAGATACAAAATTTTAAATATTTAGTGGTAAAAGGTAAATTTAATATACAAATTAAGAAATGTGTCATCTAAACCAGGTAAACAGCTGTTGTTTAAAGCAATTGTTCTCCCTCACATAAGATACTGCTCCACAGTATTAACCACGGCAAGCAAAAGAGATATTATGAAATGGAAAAATAATTTTAATAATGGAATGAGGGCTGTTCTAAATAAAAGACGAACTGAAAATGTCAGTAAGATGCTTAAGGACTTAGGATATTTACATATTGAAAAGGAAATAATTAGAGATGTACTGACTTTTTTTTATGGGTTGGAAATTGGATTATGTATCTAGATTAGTACAAAAGAATAATGATGTACATAATTATAAGACAAGGAAGGCAAATCATTTCCATTCGACTTACAATAGAAGTAGTAAAGCACAGAAAACAGTGTTGCACAAAGGTTTAAAATTATATAACAAATTATATGGACCAGAACTGTTGCAAGTTTCAGAGAAAAGCTGGGTAAATAGCTTGAGGTGAGAGATTGCAATAGTTTTTTTTTTTTTTTTTTTTTTTTTTTTTTTTTTTTTTTTTTTTTTTTTTTTTTTTTTTTTGTGAAGGATTCAATGAAATCATCACCTTGTTTGCTTTTGTTTTTTAATGTGTTGTATGAATTGCGATTGTATGTATATTTTGCCATAGGCTATTTGAAAATAAATAAATAAATAGTGCCTGTCTGGAGGATAAGAGATTGCTTAAATTCATTACTTCTAATACATATAATTCTCTTGTTTTCATTAGTTTGAAATAGGCATTAGCCTTCTTTCTTATTAAGAGCTCATTGCTACAGTTATATGAATTAATTTCAGAACACAACAAAAAAGTAATGCTGGACTAGTATTTTCACATGTGCCATTTCATTTCATCCTTCCTTTTACAAAATGGAGACAACTAGAATCAAAGTTTACAGCTACAAAACAACTGAAGAGTGCCCCTTTCAAATTCAAGGCAACTCACTGGCCAGTCAAAAATGGTTGCCAGTCTATTTTGAGTATCATGGCCTTCTAGTGTAGCTGCAAGCATTAAGATGCCACTACATGTGATTGGGGAGCTCTAGGGTCAAATTGCAGACCCGGCATAGCAGTCATTCTAATTGCAGTCATTGAGTGTAAACATTCTAACCTGGTAATAAAATAACATATGAAGTTCCTCATCATAAAAAGAATAATGTATCAAATAAAAGTAAGGATATGACTATGTTTTGCTTGGTGTTGTGACAATAATAATAAAAAGGAATATCTTCAAGCCAAGGTCAATACGAACAATGAATTACAAGAGCTGTATCAGGTGCTTTATTTCTTCTACCACATCACTAAGAAGTGATTCAAAACACTAAGTACCTGTGATTTTCTTAATTTTATCTAACAGTGGCATATTTCCACTACTTCACCATACAGCCCTAGGTGTGCATAGAAAAACATTACCTTTTGTTTTTCTTCTATTTGTAAACCATAAATGTTTGTAACATTGTATCTTCATAATGTATACTGTAAATGAGATTTTGCAATTTTGTTACACCTATTGAAATGTTAATCTTTGATGTAGAGGTTTGGTTAATATTTTCCATATGTTCCAATGTACTATAATTCAGAAAACTGAGGAAATCAAGAAGCAAAGTTAAATAGTTAAAAACAATTTTAAAAGAATCAAAATGGTAGAGTGTTTATTTGTGTCATGGCGTAATCTTTGGTGGGTATTTTGTAGGGGAGTCTTCTTCTGAGATGCAATGTGATCTGTGGCACATATCTGTTCTTGAATTATCATTTTCTTGTGCATAGCATCATATGATATATGCATATTTTAAGCTAGACCTAAAAGCCTTCAAACTGTGAAGACCACATTAAAATTGGTTTGCATTTTTTTCATAATACATTAACAATGTGCCAGACAGACACAACCTGCTTACAGATTTACAACAGTGTAGAATAGATGCAGACAATTATATCAGAAGAATATTACAGTATTTTCTTCACTGAATATATTCAACCAAAAATGAAACTTAAACATAAAATGGTTGGTTGTTCCTATTTGACTTACCTACATTCCCCAGGTTTCCTGCAATATCCTCTATCCTTATGACATGACTCTGCACAAATTGCTGCAATTAGAAAAAACAAAATCAGCATTTGTAGTATGAGTGGATAATGGAGTACCATGTCATTGTGATAAAAATAATCAAAATAAGGAATAACAATAAGCATTTTGTAAATAAATGCTAATGCATTAAGTCACACTTACATGGATTTAATGGGGATAAGGAGCTTTTCAGCAGATATTATAATAAACAGAACAACCATCATGTTTCATAGGTGAACAATCCTCAGTGGCCATGAATTTTGGTATTATTCATATCTGATCATTCATGCTAAGCTCTCATACCTTCTGAAATTAATAACTTCTTTATCCTTCTAAGCTTCTTTGCTTCTTCTTCCCTAACAGAAACTAGTATCTGGCATATCAAAGTATTGTGATTTCTAAGAGCAGGAAAATGCTTAAGGCAATGAAACTAAAGAAGGGTAGAGAAATAATACCCAACACTCACCACAGATCCCAGCTACCATCATATGTCTCATTCCTTCCTTAGTTTTATTTTTTTTTCTATTTATTTAATTATTTGCAATTATCTTTCAGACTGTACCCCATCAACGTTTCTGTTGTTTTGTATTGAGTCTATCTGATACCTACACACTCTCTCAAAGAAACTGAAAACACTGATACCAATTTTTAGACCGCTCTGCTTGTCACTCAGTGTACAAGAAGCACTTCTGCTGGTGAAGAGTTCATGAACACACACATACACAAATACATATACACACACACAAAATATTTCTACATTTATATCTTTGTTTTTTCATTATTTTTTATTTATTTATTTATTGCTCTCTAGTAAACAAGTGATACTATCTCAATTGTATTTGTACAGTAAATTGGAATTTTATCCAATTTACTCCATAAACAAATAAAATTAATATAAATAAACAAAAAGCAACTACAAATATTGGTGTATGTATCAGTGAGCAATAATCACAACTCCTCTGATTGTAAAGATACCGTCTTACTTTGTAACGTGATTTTGAATAAGTATTAAAGCAATTTAATCTTTAAAATTTTTGATACAGGGCGTTCGCCGGAAAACGCAACCCTCCCAGTCTGTTGCCGTCGGCAACTTGCTCGGACAGTGGAGCCAGCAGTTTCCGCCACACGCCACCGTGAATCACCGCACTGTTTAACACCTCCGCTGCCCCAACAGTGCAGTGCAGTGGCCCTTACATTGTTAAGAACGGTTTCTTTGCATTGTAGCTAGTTTGTGACTTCAGTCTCTTATTAATCAGTGTTGTGAATAAACGTTTCTTTGCGGTTTGGCTGGTTTGGGGCTTCATATTCTTACTAATCTGTACCGTGTTTGAGTGTGAGTAAAATTATGGTACGTTACAGTTTGCAACAAAGAATATTTCTCTACGATACATATGTGAAGAAGAAGTCGTTTAAAAAGTGTCGCAGTAAATTTCGTCGCGAATATCCTGGCGCTTTACTGCCAGCTAAATCAACAATTCAGCGGCTGGTTAAAAAAGTAAGAGAAACGGGTTCATTTTTTAACAAAAAGAGACTGTCGGTCAACCGTATTCTCACAGAGGAGAAAATTGACGATATCGCTTTTCGACTAGAACAGTCACCCAAAAAATCATTAAGTCAGTTAGGGCAGCGTGTGTCTCGAAATATGTTCAGAAGATGTGAAATGTGCATTACACAAGAGTGTCAACACTTCCAGCATCTTTTATAAGGTAAGCTAATGAATTACGTCACATTTAAATGCTTAGCACATACAAGTTTATGAAATAGTCTGCGGCCGACGGTCGAACAATGCCGGGAGCTGACCGCTCGCTCGCCGCGAGCAGTTTCTTCCTTGTAGCGCTAACAGTGGGTTGCGTTTCCCGGCGAACGCCCTGTACATTGCAGGTATACTCCTGAAATGCATATATTTATACTTATACACACTTGTATTGAAAATATAATGCATAATACAAACTAACTCAAAATGATGTAGTGAATACCCACTGTTTAATATGAGCTTAAGTGACAGCAGGCAATATCTTAGCCAGGAAAGTCTTCATTCTTACAACAATATCTTAGCTGCTTGCATCTGTAATGTAACACAGTGACAGAGATGGTGCATCTGTTGTTTTGGAGATGGATATATTTGTGGATGAGGTAGTGAGTGTTTAAAATCAGCTTGCTGTGGTCTGGACTGTACCTGGACAGGGCAGCTGTTGGCCACCCTCCCACATTCCAGGGATATAAAAGAGGGTAGGACAATATACGGTAGAGTGTGTGGCCGGAGGAGACTTGAGAACAGGCAGCCGACACGGACAGGTGTGAGTGCAAAGTGTCGCAAGCATCCAACCATAGTGCTCCGAGCTCCACGACGTCGAGAAAAGTGACACAAGAGCATATTCTGACTGCCGTCCGATGCCATGTTGCAACAGCCGATAATCGCACCACCACCACTCCTCATCATGGTAATGAATGAATATTGAATTGCATCAGCATACCACACTTAAAATTCTGTCACCCAGTAACAGCCATGAGATAAAGAGAACTCAAAGTCTATTTAAAGCCACAATCAATTAGGATTAATTTTTGAATGTTTTGTGTTAAATTAATAATGTATACCTTCTCTATATGCCTTCTCTAAATTCCTTTAATGTTAATTTATTCATGTTTCAATGATTTATGTCACAAGAATAGTAGTTGTAAATCAGGCAATTCAAAAAAAATTAATTGTGATTCTATTCAGTGGTAAATTGAAGGCAAAATAAATATTTAATGACAATAATTGCTCCTCCAGTTCGCCTTTCAAAAGTGATAATTTATATCGATGTTGATAAAATTAAATTTAATCTTTGTGAAAGGTTTTTCACCGGCGCCCAATTAAAAATCCCTGGTTAATGATAAATGAATTCTTGAAAGTTATAAAGTTTCATTTGAAAAGAATGGTACACCTCACACTGAAGTATCATTAAGTGCACATGTGAAGAATGTAATGTTCATGCACACTTAATGTGTAATGCTATCCAATTTTTTCCTACCATGTCCAAGGAAGTTTTACTTCAAAAACCAATACCTTCTGTTTTGTCATCTTTTGTATATCTGTGTAATCCTGTGATGATTGTTAAAACAATTGTTTCTTTTATTCAACCTTACATGTTTATAACAGTTAGAATGGTTTTGTGTATGAATTACCATGTAAAATATTATCACATTGGGTGCTCTGGTACTTCTGTGTCTACTCACGAGTCTGACACAGCAGTCCGGTGTAGCCCTCGTGGCAGCGACACTCGAGTGGCCGAGTGCAGTAGCCGTGCTGACAGCCGGGCAGCACCTGGCAGTCGTGGCAGGTCTCTCCCGCCCAGCCCAGGCGACAGCGACACTCGCCCGGGTTGTCGCAGTAGCCACGGTTCGGGTGGCAGTCACGACGACAGATTGCTGTAAAGTGAGTGATAGTGTAAGACTACCAATGCAGTATCTAGGAAAATTCATGTAGAAAGATACAGGAAATAATCAAAGCAAGTGCTGAATCAATCAAAATTGTTTTCATATAAAAAGAAAAGATAAAAATACATCCACCACTTAGAAAACTTAAAGGCAGGAAAGCTACAGCAACAAAAAAAAATACTACATTAACACGAGATATACAATATTTTTGACACAGTTCTTACTGATGATTGTAGAAGATTAAGAACATGGTTTGTTCACACAATCCATTTGCTTTAATGAATTTCAACAGTGCTTTGCAGAAAGGTGTCAGGAATAGAAATTAGACAGGAAATGGTAACTACAGAATTGAATGAATGGTGTCTTTCCGTGTGTATCAACTCCTGGTGGTGGAACCAAGTATATTTCATACAGTGATTATATCAATGCTGTTATTTCCAAATCAACTTTAAGAGATATTTTAAATATCAAATTTTTAGTAATTTGATGTACCTATTCAACTACAGAAAAACTTCAAAGATGCTGAAGCTTTCCTCATTCAATTAAGTGATTTTATCATTCACTGTAAAGATAGGTTCTTATATTTATACTCAGAATTCTTGTTTTAAAAATATTTACAGTATATTCTTTTGAATTAATACTAACTCTATTAGTTTTGAATTAACAGGTGTTGTAATAAACAGCACTCTTTTTTTAGTGTGATACAAATAGGAGTAGTTTACATTGTGATACATGTCATTAACATGGCACTCATGAAAGCAGCATATGAATTACAATCACTAAATTCCTTATGCCTTATACTGCAACAAGAACCTTTCAGTCCAGGCTGCATTTCAACCTAACCGTTATCTCTGCTATTATTTCCGGTATAAAATCAGAAAAACCGTCGCTCAACTAGCCTAGGTGCGGGGGCTGGGGGGAGGGAGGGGAGAGGGGGGAGGGGCCCTAGTAGGCGCAAAGCCCCCTAGAAGGCGTGAGGCCCACAGCATTTGCTACCTCCTGCTACGTGGTTAATCCAGCACTGCATATCTTATCACATTAGATATACTGTGAACAACATTTTGAGAAACAGCAACAGTTTCTAAATCAGGATTCCTAGTTTGGTTAGGATAAATTACCGTATTTAATTTCATCATATGCCTTCAATAAGAACTGCAACTGGGCATATAATAATACAACCACTGCAACATGATTCAAACATTACCAATTTAATTTACTGTCAGAATGGTCTGTTACATCTAACACAGTTTCCAAAGATCAATCAATAAAATAATATTTCACAATTAGTTTTAATAAATTCAAATTTTCGTATAAGAGCAATATTAACTGTAGATTTGTAGAGCACAGAGAAACATAACATTCTTACGTTCAGAACAAAATATTCCATCCCAGCCCTCTTCACAGAGACATTCGAAGCTGTTATTGCAATAGCCGTGCTGGCAGCCAAACATTGTTATACATTTGTTGCATAAATCACCATAGAAACCTGTAACATGAAAAGTTTTTCTCAGTTCTTTGTCACATAGCATCCCATTAAAATAATAAGTTATACAGAAATTTATATTACAATTTAAGTAAAGTAATATAACAAGGAAGGGTAGTTTGTACTATCTGTGATATTATGCTAAGATCTGACAGTCAAATTACAGTTATGGGCTATTGTTAATAACTCAAGTCCACAACTTGATAAACAATTTGGTAATATGCTGTTAATTTTTTTTTCTTTTAATATAAACGTTTACTCTTAAAAATAAGGAAGAATAGGTAAAATAAGCCCATCAATCACCACCGATGAAGGCAGTGGGATTGAACAAATGAACACAAAAACACTTTATAATATTTTGGTATAAAATTTAATCATTTTTGGAGGTGAGACATAGATACCATTACTATAACTATTACTATTACTCCACGATTCACTAAAAGTGTGTGGCGGATGGTGCATTGCACAAGGTAATGGTTTGGAAGGGATATACAGGATATGGCAGGAGGCGCCCATGGGCTATTGTTAGGAACCATCCCACCATTTGCATGGAGCAATCTGGGGAAACCATGGAAAACCAAGATCAGGATGGCCAGAGTACTTTATCGAAAGCTACTCCTGTCGGATTTTATGTTTAGTCACCCAGTAAATCCTTTCTATTCCACTCCCTAATCACTCGTGGAAAAAATGAGTACAGAAATGAATCGGTTCTGACCCTGAATTCTCTTATCTTATTTTCGCGGTCATTCCGAAATATGAATGTTGCTGGTAGGAATATTTGCTGGCTGTCATTCCGAAATACATCAGTCGAGAATTTTTCAATTAGCTTCTGTCGAGAGCAATGCCTTCAGTGTTCCAGGTCTTCCCAACCTAACTCCTTCAACATCGCACTTACGCTCTCCCTCCAACTATATATACCTGTCACGAATTGGGCAGCTCTTCTTTGGATCATCTCTATTGCCTCCATTAATCCCTTTTGATTAGGAGATCTGGTGTTTACATGAGACTCACTACATGACTAAAGCTAGAGATGAACAAGGTTTGAAGGGCAATGGTGGTGAGAGAACTACACAGTTAATAATTAAGGTATAGTCTATGGAAATGCTGAGCAAAGTAAAATAAAAAAGAAATGATCATAAAAAGTTATATATAATATGAAAATAATTAAGAAATAAAATACAGAAAGATAGGGAAAATAAACGCATCACTCATTACAGATGAAGATAGGAGAGCCTGCTATAGTCTATGGAAATGCTGAGCAAAGTAAAATAAAAAAGAAATGATCATAAAAAGTTATATATAATATGAAAATAATTAAGAAATAAAATACAGAAAGATAGGGAAAATAAACGCATCACTCATTACAGATGAAGATAGGAGAGCCTGCTCTATTCATACTGAAATATTATAAAATGAGTTCATATTTTTGTGTTAGTCATGTCCATGCTGCCTACATCTGTCGTGAGTGACAGGTCTATTTTATTTATTGTGTGTAAGCAAAAGATTTACAGGACGGGTATTACTGAAGGTTACAGCCAGATTAATGCTTGGTGTCCAGAACATGTTGGCTGTAGTTCACATCCACAGAGCTCAAAATGAGTAATACAATCAGTAATATTCTAGCAGATCTTAATGTGAAACAGCTATTGATACTGTTAAAGTTGTGTGAACTGGCACTAGGGTAGTCTTGCTTGCCAGTATAAACTGTTTGCTTGTGGCCATTCATCTTGATGTACATATAGCTAGTGGTGAGGCCAATATAAGAAGACAAGCAGAGGAAACAAGTACGCTGGTAAATATGGTGCTTAGCTGTGCAAGTGTCAACACTAAGTAAATAGTCCCTTATTGTAGGGTTGGTAGTGATAAGGGAGACTGGATGCATGCTGCAAGTATTCCCCCAAATCAGCTTTAATCAGCCAATGACAGGAGCAAGAGCAGAATTAAAAATTCTGTCTTTTTGGTCTGGTCACTATTTTGTTGTGTGTAAAGGTGGGTACACACCAGAACAAGGCAATGCACGTTCGAATCTGAGGCGAGCGTACCAGTGTGTACGTGTAGCAGAGGCATGGCAAACCGCCTGGGGCCTTTCACTGAACGACCGAGGCAGTACGAACGCCAGCCACTCCGAGTCGGTATTTCAATGAGTCATCGTTTAAACACACTGTTCATTGGAATTAAATAAAACAACTATATTATAGTTAAGAAGTTTTTCGTAATTGTTTCGTTTTTTCTATTTTTAATCATGAGTTGGGGCAATGAAAGGGTGCAATTTTTTATGAAAGAGTATGAAAGATGGCCCATGTTGTGGAATAAGTGTAATAAAATTTATCATAATGAGATAAAAAAAATAAGATTGCTGCTACGAAATAAGTGCATTTATTGGAAAGGAGAATGACGTTTTGATAAAAAGAAAAAAATGTATATATTACGACTAAACACAAGATTCGTATTATCAAAATATCAAACATAACAACGAATCACAAAGTACGGCTAGCACTCTTATGGAAACAACAACGCTTCCAATGTGAGTCGGCATTATTCTCCATTTTTATAATTATAAAATATTTATGTACCTCTGCATACTTCTGGTATAATTCTTGATATCAGCCTCTTTGATACGTTGAAAACACATTGGAAGCTAATAAATGAATCACCAGTTGACAAGTAATTCAGTGTCATTGCTAACCTTTCTTCAGCTATTACTGCTTTTCGAAAATTTGTATAATTCTTCGAAATTTTTCCCTAAATCGACACTAATAAAAATATAGCCTATAGTCAGCAGATGACATTATTGCAAAGTTTTTCGAAAATGGCCAATCTCTTCTTCTTCCATTCTACTGTTTAAACATAATTTAACACTAATGAGCATACTATTCCAATAAAGTCTAGCTGCCCACCACAGTCTTTTGTTTCTTTTTTTAACTAAGCTAGCAATCCCTATGAATGCAGCACTATAACCACTGCTAAATTGTAATCTCAATCCATATGTACGCTCTAACTTCACAACACTACCAACCAGTATCAGTTCCATGATTTTGGTTTGGGGGGTGGGAACTTGTGCGGATTTCATTGAGGGGGGTGGGCGCTTGAGTCGGGCAGGGGTAGGCTTAACAGTTATGCCGATCCCTCCGAAAAAAAGATTATTAGAGATAAAAAATGTCTCCAAAATTATGATGTCGGTGTAGACCTAGATACTTTTTTGGTGGGGTTGGGCTTTAGCCCCCTAGACCTCCCCTCTTTGATCCACTACTGCTGCCGACTCGTCAGGACAAACGAATGGACGGATACCTGTCTTGTTCGATGCCTCGGCGAACTACGTTCGTGGAACCAAAGTGTACATAAGTTCCGCCTCGCCTCGCCTCACCCCGCCCCGCCTCGGTCCCCGTTCATGCATTGCCTTGTATTGATGTGTACCCGCCTTTAGCAACATGATGTAAATTCTGGAAGCTTGTGCTTGTTGTAGCTCACCCATCTTGCAGCGACACTCGCCGGGCCTCTTGCAGTAGCCCTGCAGAGGGTCGCAGCCCTTGCGGCAGATGGGCACGTCACACATGTCCCCCGTCCAGCCGTGCTGACAGCTCAGCTCTCCAGAGTCGCTACACGTGTAGTGACTGTGTTCGTTCTGGCTCGCTGGAACCTCACAGGCCTGCAACACAGTGATTCACAATGTTAGTGCTACAGGGGTTTGAGTGCATTCATTTTAAGACATTAGTCTTTGAAAGACTTCATCTGAACATCGTGCTGGAGAAAGCATTTAAAAGTAAACTTATGAGGGTAACAATTTTACATTGTCACAGAGGAAGAAAAAAAGTTGTTTGTTAATCATATATTTGTTCCCTGAATGTAAAATATGCAAGTAAATGTATAGTTTCCAGGTCCATATTAAACTGTAGAAAATTTCAAAGTCTCTAAACTTTTTTTTTTCTTTCAGTTGCCACTTTATCATTGAAAAATTTAACTAATGCTACTATGTATCACCAATGTGCAGGGCCGGCGTTAGGGGGGGTTAAGCGGGGCAAAAGTACCCGGGGCCCGAGCCACCAAAGGGGGGCCCGATGGCCTAAGTGTCTAAATAAATTGAAATCAAACACAAATTTTAAAATCTGCACCAATAATTTTGAATATTTTTGCATTAAAATTTTCTGAGTTTATCGAAAGAAAAGTGTAAATTAAAAATATTGGGGGGGGGGGGTTCTAAGGTCACTTACCCGGGGCCTGAGAATCCTAGCGCCGGCCCATGCCAATGTGTAGCCTTGTCCAAAATCAAAACGCTGAAGTTGCAACTTTATGACTGAGTGGTAGTAATGGGGTTTCATTAATTATGCAAGGTGAAATGGGGGAGGGGGTCCAGCGAAATCTCACCAGAGAGGAGGGGGGGGGGGGAATGGGTCTGATTGAAATCTCAAGTCAGCTTTTTAATTCCTTCAAGAACATTAGAGCTAAACCGAGAAAATTATCTACACATGATGACGATCCCCAGTTTGGGGGGGGGGGGTATAACCGCCCTTGGAAACAGGATAGCTAAGAAAAGAAGTTCTCCAAACCTTATGAGGTCATCAACTTGGGAGGTGGGGGTCCATCTAAGTCTCACCTCCCCATAGGAAAGGGAGGGGGGATAGAGCCAGCACATCTTACCACAAGGGGAGGGGGTCCAGATTTCCAAGAAAAAAGCACCTCACGTAATTAAGAGTCACCCCCAAACTATCGAAGTTTGCTCGCTGAACAATAGATGTAAATATACTTGAGGCATCCACGTTCTTTACTGTACCTATATTCTTGTGTTAGTATGCCCGTATTGTACCAAGATATACTGTAAGTCTAAAGTAGCTTGAAGCTATCGTATTTAGGAATACAAATTGTGTAATGAATTCTAATACCCTTGATTTCGTGGATTATGATGCAGCTAGCCGTATTCTGGACTTCTATATATTCCAGAAATCATCCCTAGAATGGTTGTTTGACATAGAACTTGACTGAATTCATCTCCTAACCTTGTTAATAAGCCTCAGCCTCATGGATTTAATCTCACCGAGATCAGAAATCAAATCCATTCCACAATTACGGAAGTGTAGTTCAATATCCTGGATCGTGTTTGGCAAGAAACTGATTTCCTGTGAGATATCTACAACATCACTGCTGGCAGTTATATCGAACCAAAATGATATTTTTATATAAAACTTGAGGTCTCATGGATCAGTTCTGCTTCTATATGCTGTGATCTGCTTTCGGAAGCACCGTTTCTGATAGTAAGAGAACAATTTCTTTGAAGTTGAGAACAAAAGTGGATGGTCATATATTTTCAAAAAAAAAATTAAATTCGTTATTCTGAACCTCTGAATCAACTCGTCATATCTTCGTAAGGGCTATAGCCATTGGCGTATCTAGGTCAACAAGGGCACCGGTGCAAAAAAAATTATTTTTGGCCCTCAGGCCAGATGGGCGACCTTTTTTTGCTTTGTGTTGCTGGTCAGGGCCCCCTGAGCTGAGGATGGGGCCCTTGAGTTGTGCTTAGGGGCCCCCTGAGCAGTGGCTGGGTGCCTCCCTGAGCAGTGGCTGGGGGCCCCCCTGAGCAGTGAGAGGGCTCTTAGTGAAGGGCTGTAGAGCTAAAAAAAATAAAGTCGCCAGTTTGTCATGAAGGCTAGTGGGAATCTGAACTGCTCTTGGGGGCCTCCATAGGTGCGCTTTGGGGCCCCCAGAGGTATGCTTGGGGGCCCCCTGAGCGTAGGGGCCCCGATGCACTGCACCGCCTAGCCCCTTAGTAGCTACGCCCCTGGCTATGGCAAACGGTTCTTCTCTGTAATTTCTCTTGCTTTACGAATCCCATAAAGTACGAAGGTAATCTAGCTGACGCAGAACAATGCAGATACAGGCGAATTCATTTGAAGATATGCTGCAGCTCTTCTCACCGTTCCCGGTTTGTGAGCGGAAATGCCCGACTAGGTATTCGGGAAGACGTAGCTTCAAATCCCCGTTCTGCATCCTGAAATCATTTACGCGAATACTGGGATGGTTTTTTCAAAAGATTCAGCCGAATTTCTTCCCGTTTGCCCCCCCCCCCCCTACTTTTCCACCTATAATGAACTGGATGCCGATGAGACACAAACCAATAAAAAATCACAATTGGCAGTGATTGGGGACTGCCGACAGAGGTGAAAACTTGAAAGTATCAATATCATATGGGCAACACGTCATACTTATAGCTACAGATGTACTAAATAACAATAATTCAGCGTGGCTGTAGTGAACTGGTGGCAGGGTTTCTAGTGGCTGTGTGTTCCACCCTTGTCTTAGCCGCCTTAACCTAACCTGGTAGTCCTACCAGGTACAGAGGTCCTACAGTTTAATGTGGAATCCGAACAACGGAAGCGTTCTGGCGACCTTGAAATTACGCATCAAGGTGTGCCCAAGGGGAAGGTCGAGTTATGGGTATATGAAAATCCTCGCCTAGACAGGGATTCGAACCGGTGACCTTCTGTCGCCCAGTCAGACACCTTAACCACTGAACCACCATATAGCAACAGATATACTGTTAACGTTAGTTTGTCAATGACATGAACTCATAAGATTCTTACCCATCCAAAAATCGCTCAACGCGCCCTAAGATTTTTTTACTTCGAAAACTAAAAATCTAACTTAGTCCATTCCCCGCAAGTTGGGTGAATCTTACGAAGGAGATGTACAAAGCTATTGTCAGAGGCGATAACGCCACTTCCTTTCCTCAGGGGCCTAAAGTTTAACGTGGAATCAAAACCACGGAACGGCCCGGCGTAGTTCATATTATCAAACATAACACCTAAAAATTTCTACTGTCCATAGGATCTGAACCCGCGGCCACAGAAAGCAGTCAGCGCCTTAACCGATGACCTACCTCACCGCTCTGTTTCGCAGTGTGTGCTAAGTACTATCAAAATCGGATTAAATACTGTGTGTTTGTATGAACAGCGTTGACAGAAATTAAGGAGAGAGTTTAGATTTTCGTAAATCAAACGTAAACAGCATTTTTCTATTTGTTTAAAAGTATTCGTATGCACAGTTCCATCAAAATCTGATAAAAACTGTGTGTTCATATAAAGAACATTCTTTAAAAAAAACACACATTTTTATATATTAGATACGAGTATAAACATTCATGGCTGTCCAAGTGCAACACGTATATACTTACATCTACAGATATACTGTTAACATTAGCATGTTGTTGAAACGAACTCATAATGTTTTGCCCATCCATAAAGAGTGCAACGCGCGTATCAGACGCGCAACACGTCCTAGCGTGACGGTGACGGCATGTCGGTGACGAAAGTTATGAATTCATAGATTTACCCCGTTCAAACACCACCTAACTTCAAAAATTTCTGCCAAACATTTAGCCAGTGTCTTCCCACGTGTATTTATTGCTTAATCACAAGTGTTATTGGTTCTTATAATAAGGACAGCACTGAACGAAGGCAACAATAAAGTAAAAACATGTATGTTCCTGGCCGGACTTGAACCGTTGAGCCGGGATAAGCACCGATTCCTGACGCTACGGCAGTAGGCAATATGCGCCTTCCAGTTCCTTCGAGATCCCAGCCTTGACCGTGACTTTCCTGCTGCCGAGAGTTCCGTGAAGACAACTCTCGACACAACGGTTTGGCCGGCAGACCCACTTCTCCGCGACCGACATAACCGGCTTTCCCTTCCGCTCAGAGGCCGAGCTAACTGTGTGACTCTACGGCAATGACAAGCAGTCTAGGGAGTGTTGTAGAACAGTACGGGATATCATCCTGAAACCAGATGATACTCTCACCACATCAGATAGTTGAGGTACGGTGATAGAATTTGACGCGGACATGGTGTACCTTAGTTTTAGACCCACAGTGGAAGTAATCAATATATATTATAAAACTAAGTGTACAACAATGTGCGTGGCGCTAAAACTCAAAAACGAGTCCAGGTACGATCAAGGGAGTTATATGGTTTGGTAGCCCTCTATCTCTTATCCATGAAGAAGGTTTCCGGTTTTACCTGAAGCGCGTGATTTTGAAGATTGAAGGGCTGGCAGTTTCGCCCTCTAGAACAGCGAGAAAACGAAACAGTCGAAGAGCGCGAGGCACGTTTACGTTGCCAACGAACGAAACAAAAAGAACAGCGAAGAAACGAAACAGTCGAAGAGCGCGAGGCACGTGTATGTTCTCAGCGAATGTGTTCTGACCTCGCATTCGGGAGGACGGCGGTTTGAATCCCCTTCCGGGCATCCAGATTTGTGTTTTACATGGTTTCCCAAATCCTCCAGGCAAATGCCGGGATGCTTCCTTCAAAAGGCCATGGCCGAATTCCTTCCCATCCCTTGTCCCCCATCCTTTCCCGTCTCTAAAGACCTCGCTGTTAAGAGACGTTAAGCAATTAAAAAAAAAAAAATAACCTCGGCGAATGTGAACGAGTACCGTGAGAAGCAGAGAAACCGAAGAACAACGAAATGAACGAATTAAAGAATCAAGGATTGCGACACAATGTTGTAATAGAAGATTGCGAACGGAAGCCGCCCATGAAAAAATCATCCTACGAGAAACGCGAACGAGGACAAGTAAACAGTATAACCTGACAAATGAAGCATTCCACTGCGACCCAACAAAACAATGTAACAAAAATAACCACGTCATAATCAGAAAAATGGGTAACATCTATCATTTTTGCAACGCGAAAACATTTCTATGGTTTCTTGAAACCATTCCAGGAGAATGTCGAGATGCTGCCTTCAAATAGGCGAAGGCCTTAATTGGTTCCCGTTCCTCGACCCCTGAGTTTTCCCACCTCTTAACGGCCTCTACATCGACTAAGCGTACATAAAGAATACTAGAGGAAAACTGCTTCGATTCCGGCAGTCACCGGATATAGCGATCATTGCTAATTAGAACACACGAGATATATATATCTCTCTATATTTTTATTTTTTTAAATTGTATTTGGCCATCTCAGCAACACAGCCACCTGTGAGTGTATTTCTGTTTCTTCTAATTTTTACGTAAAATATTATCATTTTACTCTCCAATCGTGACAACACAACACGGTTAAAACCAGCCATTCCCTCCACAGGACACGAACTGGAGACCACAGCAACTTGAGGCCAACTCGCTAGCCCCTACGCTGCCAAGGCCGGCATGTCTTTCACTTATGTACCCACATACTGGTTGGTAACAGCTGTTTTGAGAATTTCTGTACAGTTAATAGACGAATCGTAATTCATGCCTTTCTTCATGTGACTCGAAAATGCTCGGAAGAAACGCTCTTTTTATTTGTTTAGGGTTTTGCGCCTGGTCTACGTCAAGGTCATTAGACGCGGAAGAGAAGTGGGCACAAGGATTGGGAAGGAATGGAAAGGAATTCGACCATGGCTTTCTTAAAGGAAGCATACCGACATTCGCCTTGATTAATTTGGGGATAACATGGAAAAACTAAAATCCGGACTAGGATTCGAACCCGCGTCCTTCTGAATGTCAGACCGCGCTCTACCACTGCAGTCTCATGCTTGTAACGGTTGTACCTGGCTCCTTTCTTTCCACCTAATTCTTTCGTTACGTAATATTCCTAAGAAGATATTTTACTTGATATTGTCGAGTGCTTTTTCTAATATCGGCATCGTACTTCATGCAAAAATGCTGAAAGCTCACGGCTTCCAGGTCGAGGCATGAAATACTAGTAACCAACTTCAGGAAAGATTGAATCAACACGTCATCAGGCGTGAATCCGTCAGGGAAACAGTTATTCGAATTGGAACGGATCGTGAAAGTGAAAAGTTTGTTTGTCACCTGCTCCGAACACAGGCAACCTAGATGCGTAAGTAACCAAAGATGAACTAAATATGGTGTGATAGCTAAGTTGCAACTCATATACATGTGCTAGTATTTTCCCATTGTTTCGCCCGCGCGGACCTCGGTGTGCGTAGTAAATCATTTGTCTTTTATTTTCCTTCTGGCAACAAGTCATAGACGTTTATCATGTTGTATCCAGGGGCTTAGCTACCATAGGACTAGGCGGTGCAGTGCACCGGGGTCCTCATGCTCAGGGGGCCGCGGAGCGCATCCCAGGGGGCCCCCGAGCGCATCCCAGGGGGCCTCCAAGTGCAGCTCAGAGGGCCCACGGGCCTTCAAGACAAATGGACGACCTTTTTTTTTTTTAGCTCTGAGGGCCAAGTGAACCTAGATACGCTACTGCTCAGGGGACCCCCAAGCACAGTTCAGGGGCCCCAAGCTCATCTCAGAGGGCCCCCAAGCTCTGCTCAGGGGGCCCCAACCAGCAACTTGGCAGAACTAAAAAAAGAAAGTCGCCCATCTGGCCTGAGGGCCCAAAATAATTTTATTTTGCACCGGGGCCCTTGTTGACCTAGCTACGCCACTGGTTGTATCTTTGTAACTGTTACGCTTGTTGGAGTTTGATTAACGTTTTCCGTGTATTCTAACGTACTACATTTTTTTTTTAACTGAGGAAATAAATAATCAGTTTTGAAGTCAAAATCATTATTAACAGAATGCGTAGGGTGGAGTATTTATCTGTATTGTAGCGTGATCTTTGGAGGGTATACCGTAATGGAGTGCTCATCTGAAATGCAATACCATCTGTGTGGCCGGTATGAACGAATTGTTATTTGTTGCTCCGTTGTCTGGTCCCGTAGTCGTCAGGTATACCGCGTATTTTAAGCTATACCATATGCTTTCAGACCATGAAACTCCATCCAAATCGACCCATTAGTTTTTTAGAAATGAAGTAACAAAGGGACATACAGACACAGTTCGCTTACAGATTTATACAGGGTGAGCCAGGAGGAAAACTACATGCTTTGAGGGGTGATACTACTGGTAATTCTGAACAAAAAACTTCTAATAAATATATACCCTTTTCTTAACCGTTTCAGGGTAAACCAATGCGTTGGATCGGTCGCCGTGGAGTCATTGCTTGGCCACCGGGGTCACCCGATCTTACCCCATTAGATTATTGTTTGTGGGGTTAAAACACAAAATCTCTCCATAGTGCAAATGTAGCAAGGTAAGGACAGTATTCTTGGTGGCAGTCCGCATGGTGGAGTCTTGGTCAGTGGCGTAGCTAGGTCAACAATGGCCCCGGTGCAAAAAATTTATTTTGGGCCCTCAGGCCAGATGGGCGACCTTTTTTTTGGTTTGTGTTGCTGGTAAGGCCCCCTGAGCTGAGGATGGGGCCCTTGAGTTGTGGGCCCCCTGAGCAGTGGTTGGAGCCCCCCTTAACAGTGAAAGGGCCCTTAGTGAGGGGCTTCCTGTGTCTCAGGGGCCCCCTTAGAGCCCCCCAGAGGTATGCTTGGGGCCCCCTGAGCGTTGGGGCCCCGGTGCACTGCACCGCCTAGCCCCATAGTAGCTACGCCTATTTTAAAAAGAGAAGACCTGAATGGATCAGGTTTCACCTTCTTTCAACTCTGACCAGTAGCGGATCTACAAAATTTCTGAGCCGCGACAAAAACTTGAGATTTCCGCCCCTTCAAACAAGAATTTACAGCCCGGGAAAGTATTGAAATGTTCTTCGATTTTGCCGCACCCCTGATGGTTGCTGCTATGGAAAAAAAGAAGTTTGCTGCCACGCGAATTTGCTGGGATTCGAACCCGCGTACTCCCGAATGCGAGAACAGACCGTTCACCACGTAGCCACCACGCTCGGTTTGTGCTCTGCATGATAAGTATTTATTTTATCTGTGAAATGTCCAATGTTTGTGGCTGAAATTAGATAGCAACCCAACAATTACCTAGATGGCTATGGGAGACCGCCGGAAATCCGTAATCACACGTCAACGGTGTGGGAGGGGGCTGTACAGAACGTGTATCATTGCATCACGAGGGGGAAACTGAGTAATAAGCTTTATCACGTCACACTGAAAGTGGTTTTTACTGAAGCTCTGAATGTAAATTGCAAAATATGTGATTTCACAACGTAAAGGGAAGAGGGAAATTGTAATCAGGATATGATATGATATAACAAGCAAGGGGAGGGGACAAAAAAATTGTTTTTTTTTTGTATGACTTTACGCCTCGTCGATGTCGAGGTCATTAGATACCGGAAGGGACTAGGTGCAAGGGAAGGAATTCGGCCATATCCTTTTGAAGGAACCATCCCGGCAATCGCCTGGAGTGATTTGGGGAAATGCGGAAAACACAAATCTGGATGACCAGACGGGGATTCGAACCAATGTCCTCCCGAATGCGAGGCCGGAGTATTACCGCTTACTCACCATGCCCGATTGATCAGAAAACCATTAAATTGGTATTGCGTAATATATAGCTGGCCAAGAGCGGGATTTGAACCTGGGACAGTTGTTCCTTCCCCGTCAAATGAGGTAGCGCTTTAACGCATGATGTCCTAGAATGCTGGTGAAGCGACTGCTGGGAGTTTGTATGGTGATGAGCCAGAAACAGTATTGACCAAGGATCAGAAGTCGTGTGTGTGAGAAAGAAGAGAACCGAAACCAGAAATTGTTACTTGTTTTTAGACAGCGAGTGTTGGAATAAGTTATCATGGGGGTACTGAATAGTCTACGAGTATTTGCAGTAGTATATGTGCTTGGAATGCGTACGTATACCTACGGATACATTTCAGCTGTATTACATTTTATATGGGAGCGTGCATAAACCACGTAGCTCCTTTTTTGCCTCCTGTGAACCTCCCCACCCCCTCACGTAGCCCTACGTGTCTTTTTGCCTCTACCCCCCCCCCCCCTCCACGTAGCACGTAGCTTTTTTCCCTTTTGATTCCAGAAGACATTTTGTACTGTTTTCTCTTGTCAGACTATCGTGAATTACATATAGAGATAATTAACTGAGGAAAATAAATATTCACATGCTGATTTTAACTGTGAAAAATGTTATGAAAGGAAAGCTACGTTCCCTGACTTGGAACCCCCCCTCCCCCCACGTAGTCCAGCGTAGCCTCCCAGCCAACCCCTCTCCTCCCTGTACCGAGCCACGTAGTTTGTGCACGGTCCTTTACACCATGTTCACTTTGATCTGGCGACTCAAGGTCACATCCCCCCGGCCCCGCTCTTCACCTGACCACCCCGTCTCTTCCTACGTTTGGGGGCATCCATAAATTACGTGAAGTGAAATAGGGGGGTCCAGCGAAATCTCACCAAGAGGGGGGGAGGGGTCTACGGAAATTTCACGTGAGGTTTTGGACTGTAGAGCTAAAAAAAAAGGTCTACAAATTGCATGTAGTTGATTTTAGGGGGGTTTTTCGTCGAAAAGTGGGGATGAAACCGGATTTTGAAGGGTGTGACCTAAGAAAAAAGGTCTCCAAAAGTTTCGAGGGTGATTTCTAGGGGGGGGTGGGAACTCTCACGGACCAGATCTCACCAGGGGGGGGGGGGGGGGTCCGGATATCCGGAAAAACACCTCACGCTATTTATGGATGCCCCCTTTCTGTGCCGTATGCTGTTTCAGGTAGACGAGTGATAAATTTCCCCTTCGCATGTAGGGATAAGGGCAGTGGAGTAGGGATAAAGCACACTAACCCCGAGCCGCCTCTGTTAACTCAACGGGCTATAACAACTATGACAGCGATGCCACAATCTTTACATAGACTACTGTTTAAAACTTCGAAGAGGATTTTCATATGGGATCACAGACGTTTTACCGTAGACTAGGGATCGTCCATAAACTACGTGGCTCGGTTTAAACATGGAGGATAGGTAGAGAGCTACGTTGGGCTACGTTGGGCTACGTGGGGGGGGAGGGGGTTTCAGAGCCACGAAACGCAGCTTTTGTTTCATGTTATTTGCCACAGTTAAAATAAGGTACAGAACACACAACAGCATGTGAATAGTTATTTAATTACCTCCGTATGTAATTTACGATAGTCTCACAGGAGGAAATAACACAAAACGTCTATTGGAATCAATAAGGATAATGCTACGTGCCATGCGGAGGGGGGTGGGGGAGGTTGTGCCGGCAAAGGCCACGTCAGGCTACATCGGAGGGGGGGGGGGAGGGTGGTTCACAGGAAGCCAAATTGGCGCTACGTGGTTTATGAACGTCCCCCTGCCACTGCAATAGATCGAGTGTGGTGAGTGAGCGGTAGCGCCCTGTCCTTGGGTTCAGGTGGACGCAGGTTTGAATCCGTCCAGCCATCCAGATTTTTGTTTTACCTAGTTTCCCGAAATTACTCCATTCGGTATCTATTTCATGATCGCAGCAAACATATTTTACTACCAGCAACATTCGTATTTGGGAATTACCGAGAAAATAAAATAAGAGACATCAGGACCAGAACCGATTGTTTTTTTATAGTAATTTTTTTGTCCTCTCGTGATTAGAGAATGGAATAGGAAGGATTTATAGAGCGAGAAAACTTAGAATCCAACAGAATAGGTCTCGGAAGACAGCCCCGGCCATCTTGATCTCGGTTTTCCGTGATTGCTTAGATCGGTCCTGGCGAATGCCGGAAATGCTCCTTAAAGTAGGCCATGGTCGCCTCTTGCCATATCCCTTTTGATGCATAAAGGATTGCACATTAGGATAGGTGCAACGCACTCTCCGCCACCCACTTTAAGTGAATCACGGAGTAATAGTACTAGTAGTAATAGTAGTAGATGGTTCCTTTAAAATGCCATGACCGAATTCCTTCCCCCCCTGTCTCTTTCAGCAACTAATGACCTCGACGTCAACAAGGCGTAAAGTATATACATAGTCTGTCATTCAGCTTCAAACAAGAGGAAGCAATCAAGTTGACTCCCTCACATATGTCTAAATTGTTTTTTTGCGTCCCAAGAAACCACATTCCTGCGCCACTCCTAATAGCCTGCGTGGTGAACATCATGTCAGGAACTGCAGTTTTCGCTGTCGTTTTATCTCCGTTGGGCCTGCCCAGGGCCGGCGTTGGGGGGGGGGGGGGAGTAAGCGGGTCAAATGTACCCGGGCCCCATATTACCCTGGGCCTGAAATACCTAGCGCCGGCCATGGGCCTGCCACAGGGCGGTACCAGAAAGCGTTGAGTTGGCTAGCGTCCTTATCATTTACCGAAAACGTTGAAAGAATTTAACGACAAAATTTGTAGAGTGCAAATGTAGGTGGCTGCAGGATAGGGGGAAGATGGGGGTGCAGGGAAATTGCCACCGGAGCCTGTACTCCATTGCAATTAAATTAAATTAAATTTACTTTTGCCATAAATGATAATAACGAGAAAGAGTCGTAACATCAAATAATAAATCCACATCAATTCTTATGCTTCCGAAGCCGTCTTCGTTCATAAGAACTGG
>CM061918.1:112849672-112932251 GCA_031002005.1 Vandiemenella viatica
TTGTTCTTTCTGAAATATGTCAGTTTGTTATTTAATTAGTTGAAAAGAATTAAAATAGCAATCTTTTTAAAATAAGAAATCGTAAATAATTTATTACTGTTGTTTATATCAGGAAGAACAATATCAACATCAATCATAGAGGTTCGATTGTAGAGCCAACCTTTGAAATTAGAAGCGTAAGTTATATTTATTGACTGGTTCGATATTAAATATTAGACTTTCATATTTAATTATATTAAAGTATCAAAAAAGCAACTCTTTATTAAAAATAAATATGTTTCACCTACTTATTAAATTCAGTAGGGTGATTTAAGACAATCGGTTTAGCCTGCTATAAAATACAAAAATGTTAAACATAAAGTTAGTTAGACTGCTCTGTGGAATAAATTGAAGATTATACAGTATTGCTTTTAATACTTCAGGTTCGTTTAGAACAGGGGTGGCCAACCCAAATGGTCTTGTGGGCCACTTTGGAAATGCATCATAATTCCGCAGGCCGCATACAAAATTATATAACTCCATATTAGATGTAGACCCACTATAGACTTTTTTTTGAGTGAAAAAATGAAACATAATAAGTTATTATTATCTTGTTTACTATTATTTTTGCATGTAAAGATAAATAATATAATAATAATTATACTAAATGCACATTGTAAAGAAATATATAACACTAAAAATGGTATATAAAAAATATTTTATGAATCTCGCGGGCTGAAAAAATGTTCAAGGCCGGCCGATGCGGCCCACGGGTTGGCTACCCCTCGTTTAGGTTGTACTAGAAGTATTTGGAAAAAATAATTCCTGGAAAGTGTGATGCCTGTCGCAGGTTTGTTGCGAATGGTGTTGGTTGCAGTGAGTGTTGTTCACAGGCATACCGAGCGTGGTGGTGTAACGGATAGCGTTCTGGCCTCGCATTCGGGAGGACGGCGGTTCGAATCCCCGTCCGGGCATCCAGATCTGGGTTTTCCATGGTTTCCCCAAATCACTCCAGGCGAATGCCGGGATGCTTCCTTCAAAAGGCCATGGCCAAATTCCTTCCCATTCCTTGCCCCCATCCTTTCCCGTCTCTAAAGACCACGTTGTTAAAAAGGGACGTTAAACTGTTACAAAAAAAAAAAAAAACAAAAAAAAAAAATCCACAGGCATAAACTAAAGACAATACCTTCCGTTTCCAGGTTTACCCCCCCTCATAGCGTGTTCCAGCTCTGGCCAAGGTTCCCCGCAACCCCACCATCACTACTTTATTCCCATTAGTGAAACCCCTACAAAGTGATCCTATATCAAGCTCGGCTGTCTTCATCAGGTATCGGTGTCTGCTGGCTGTCGTAAGCTGGCTGTCACCGCGTCCACAGCCACCTTACGACAGCCAGCAGACACCGATACCTGATGAAGACAGCCGAGCTTGCTGTCGAAACGTCGTGCTACTTTGACACCATCCGGCTGAACACCCGTGAAGATTATATTTCATCACTACATCGGGAAAGTCTCCACTCACACATGATCCTATATCCTCTATTACTTGACCTTATATTGCAGTAGGTTCGAAGAAACCGGCTAGGTAGTAGCCTGTGTCTAACTAATCCTGCAGTAGAGGGCCGACACCTCTCCCATGGCTACTTCCTTTTTTTCCTGCACACTCTGTTCCTAAAAATCTACTGCGCCTTACCTTCTCCTACATCTACACGAGGCTAGACCAGTCTAACAAAAATTACATTATGCGCTTAACTGATTTGTTTGCTTATTTAATGGTAGATTAAAGTGTTATTCCTCAATCACCTTACTCTAATTAATAATTAAATAAAAACACTTAAAAACGCCAATAAAAATAACTTACGCTTATGAATTTCAAAATTAAACATCCAATACTATTATACCATAATACTAATCAGTCTATTGCGAATATATTTTTGTTATTAGCAAATTGTTATCTTAATATTTTACAAATATTAAGCATCAGACTGTTATATTTACTACTGAAGAGTCCAATAAGTATTACTTAAGCTTATGGATTTCAAAGTTGACCCTAAAATGTGATTCTAAGGATCGATACTATTGAAGTCCTAATACGACCAGCAGGATCAGTTATTTATGTATAATATTTTTTATTAGTACCCTTAAAAACATCCCATAAATAATTTTTGCTCCAGGTTATTGTCTTCTGTCCTATCACATCCATATCTGTTTTTTTTTTAACTGCTTTAGGTCTCTCAACAGCGAGGTCTTTAGAGACGGGAAAGGATGGGGGCAAGGAATGGGAAGGAATTCGGCAACGGCCTTTTTAAGGAAGCATCCCGCCATTTGCCTGGAGTGATTTGGGAAACCATGGAAAACCCAAATCTGGATGCCCGGGCGGGGATTCGAACCGCCGTCCTCCCGAATGCGAGGCCAGAATGCTATCCGTTACACCACCACGCTCGGTCCCATATCTGTTAACGTAATACTGTAATTACTCGAGGCTTGACGTGAATTTATGTAAGTAGGTACATAGTTGGCAAACATTCTTTTTGCCAGTTCGGAGGGAAATAGCGCGTGATTTCACTTTCAACTTCACTACCAACCTTTGTGATATACACCATGAAAGTGCCAAGACTAACTTCGTCATTTACAAACAAGTCCCCATTAACACTGTGGCATTCCCTCTGTCCGCACGTATTGTCATGAAATTTGGAATTTAACTTAGGCCTCTGGTTATCAGGTATGATATAACTACTATTTTTCACTGCTGGCCTTGTATCAAATAGTGAAAAATTTCTTCTATCTCCGGGATTCAAAAGCTTTGGGATCTGGGTTACGAAGTAGAAAGAGTTCCAACCGTTTTCAGATACCACCTGGCTGTTCCTTAATATATATATAGAGGACAATCTTATGCTTCTGCGCAGCGAACTATTAAAACCTCTAACTTAGTCCATCACTGCGTCTGTTGTTGCTGGCAGACGGTTCATACGAACTGTTTGAAGGCCGCTGAGTCACAGAGTTCACTGGCCTACCAGCTGACCGGGTTTCTGGGCCTCATAACGGGAACATGGCGACTATGAGGGGGCGTCGCACAACAAAAACGTCATCACATTGACCAAAACGAATTTTTAGCGAAGTTAAACACGACTCTAGCTAGCAACTACGGATTTACCACAAGGATCAACACAAGCTGCACTACTGCTCAACACCTACAACGCATAACTACCCTCCTCCAATGCTAGGAAGTTGGTTTTCCTGATAACATAGCTATGACAGCTCAATTTTCGTAAAATCTGAGGAAGATCTCACAGAAGATCTCCATAAACTAAAAACTTCTACGGTACTGGCGCATGAAATTAAGTATGTGGTATATATGACAGAGCTGGGCTCCTTTCACTTGACTAACATAGACCTCAAATAATAATCAAAAACAATTACTTAAATACAATCCTCATCTAAAATATTTAGGAGACTGATTACTGACATCCAAAGAACATATTGCTAAGGTACTCGGAACTTAGTGCTTTATGCCAGTGGTTCCCCATTAGTGCTAAGTGTACTCCAAACGCGTAATCTCTTGGCTAAAGTAATCACTAAGACAATGGAAAAATAATTATTCAAACATTACTATTGCCAAAATATATTTTAATACAGTTAAACATTGTGTGTGAAAGCTAATCATATTTTTTGGATGAATTAAAAGATGTTTATCGTGCTAGAAAAAGAGCAATAACATTTTTTACTGCCATCTTGTACGACGTATGAGACCTTTGCGAGAGCGGTTTTGGGCCATGACATAAATTAAAATCAAACATCACCACCGATAAAATGATTTAAGGTTGAAGCTCGGTAAAAATCAATCAAATTTCTTTCTTTATTTATTTTACTTATTGCTTCACGCCTCGTCGACGGCTAAGGTCATTAGAGGAGGGATGGGACTGGGGACAAGGAACGGGAAGGAATTTGGCCATTGCGTTTTTGAAGGAAGCATCCCGGCATTCGCCTGGAGTGATTTGGGGAAACCATGGAAAACCCAAATCTGGATGCCCGGACGGGGATTCGAACCGGTGTCCTCCCGAATGCGAGACCAGATCAAATTTCTTAGATCTGTGCAAAGAAAAACGCGTACATTTGTCCATTTAACTTAAATAAATTTTAGTGATTTTCACTAAATTAGAATTTTTATAGTAACACTGTTGGACATTTGTCGATTTTTTGTGATGTTTGTTATTGGATTAAAATTTAATAAATCTCGAAAATCTTATCTCATTTTTTATTTATCATTTCAGTTATAAGGGGACCCGAACTTGAGTTTTTTCTTGAAGGCGTACTCGGTAGAAGCTAATTAGAAACCACTTCTTTGTACTGTATGAAGATAAGCTGATTTATCCTGAGTTATTCTGAAGTTGTTTATTGTTCCTCTACAGTATGTTAATATTCAATTTCTTGAACTTTAAAATGACAGGTAGCTTCTCAAATAAAATCGCGGTTAATAAATTTTTATTTGACTTTTATTTAGTTAAAACAATTAGGAAAACATAAGGAACTTCGTTTTTAAACATTAAATCACATTACCATAAACAAATGACGTAAAGTCCTTCCTATTCGGATCGAGCTTGTTCGAGAAAATATCCTGAAGGAAGAATGAAAGATCATGAGGAAAATTCTTGGTCCAAAGAATCAGAAGATGGGTACAGACTACAATCCTGAACAGTAACAGAGAAATTATGATATCTAACCTTGCAGCAATCAGAAAACGATGATTAAAAGTCTGTGAACACGATCCAAAGACAGGTAATACGCCGAAAAGCGGAAGAGTATACCGTGAATTCAACAAGTCAGAAAGGAACTAGAGAGGGCTCAAATAGACACTTCGGAAATTTTAGACAGCAACCTATACGGCAAAAAAGGTCAACAGATCGGTAGTGCGGCCATAGAATGAAGTTCCAATGATAATAGGAACCAAGTGGACTGAAGAAAGTGAGATAGCACATGGAGAGAAAAAGAGAGCCATATGGAAGATTAGCAAGGCGTGATCCAACTGGGTCGTTAAGCCCATAATAATAATAATAAAGGCGTGGTGTAACATTCTAGCAGCGCTAACGAATGCGTTAACAATCACACCAGACTCAAGTGATAGGTGTGCAGTGGGTGCGGACAGGTGAGTAGTTCTCGACAACTGGAGCGCAGCCGGCGGGAAGTGTGCCGGGGAACAGTTACCCCGCGGAGTGGAGTGTGGGTCCCTCAGTCGTCAGTCTGCAGACATGGACGGCAGACGCAGATCCCTCGTCTTCCTCGCTGCGGCCATCTGGCTGGGCTCCTGCCTCGCCGCCGCGGGGTACGTCCCCAAGTGGAAGAAGCAGGTACGACCTCGACTCCTATCTGTACTCAGTAGATCACTCAACCGGGTATATGTATCATCACAATCACTATAATTCATACAATACGAGGGTGGTCTTAAAAGTTTCCGACCTAACAAAGATAACTAACAAAAAGAATCCGATTGTTCAGAAATACGAGGTAAACAGTTCAGTTATTGATATGGTCGATTCTATGAAATATTTGGGAGTAACAGTACAAAGGAACATGAAATGGGACATACACATTAATTCGTTAGTAGGTAGAGCAAATTGTAGGCTGCGATTCATAGGTCGAATCTTGAAAAATTGTAATGAACAAACAAAGGAGATAGCGTACAAATCTCTTGTGCGTCCACATTTGGATTATTGTTGTGCCATTTGGGACCCGTTTCGTAAGGGATTGATCGAAAGTACAGAGAAGAGCCGCTCGATTCGTGACCGCTTGCTACAGTCCTTATGAAAGCGTCACAGAACTGATTAGTAGATTAGGTTGGGAGTCTCTGGTAGGTAGACGACACACGTTTCGTTTAAACTTATTGGAAAACATGCGTAATCCAACTTTCACTTTTGAGTGTAGTGAAATACTTCTTCCACCAACCTATTTGAGTCGGAAGGACAGGAAAGATAAAATTAGAGAAATAAGGTGCCGGACTGATTCTTATATGAATTCTTTTTTCCCTCGTACCATTAGGGATTGGAACGCACAGCAAAGAGATTAGCTTTGGTACTGAGCACCCTCTGCCACCCACAATTTTGTGAATTGCAGAGTATATATGTAGATGTAGATATACGACATTTTTTCTGATTTTTTATTTTTCAACATAGTCTCCTTGTAATTCTAGACACTTCTCCCAGCAATGCTCCCATCTCTGTAATCCGTCCAAATAGTACTCGGCGTTTTTCTCTGCAAAATAATTGTTCACGAAAATCTCTGTCCTCCGAGAGCAATTTATAGATAAGGGAACGAAAAGACGTCACTTGGGGCTAGATCTGGTGAGTAAGGTGGATGGTCAAGCAGTTCAAACCGTAATTCGTGAATTTTCGCCATGGTAACCGCTGAGGTGTGAGACGGTGCGTTGTCTTGGTGAAACAGGATTTTCTTTTTCTGCAAATGTGGGCGTTTTTCCGCAAGTTCTGCCTTCAGCTTGTCAAGTAATGATGCGTAGTATGCTCCTGTAATGGTTTTTCCTTTTTGAAGGTAATCGATTACAATAACTCCATGACTATCCCAAAAAACAGCCGCCAGCACTTTCCCAGCCGAAAAAACAGTTTTTGCTTTTTTTGGATCCGATTACCCCTTTGGAGTCCACTGTTTGGACTATATTTTTGTTTCGGATGTATAATGGTGTATCCAAGTTTCATCTACAGTAATTAATCGGCGCCAAAACTGGGATTTATTGCGCCTAAACTGCGCCAACAGAGCGTTGGAAATGTTCATTCGAACACGTTTTTGGTCTAATGTGAGCAAACGCGGCACACAACGCGCGAACAGCTTTCTCATACCTAAATGTTGTTTTAATGTGAAACAAACACATTCTTTTGAAATGTTCATAGCCTCTGCTATCTCTCTCACTTTAATTCGGTTGGCGATGTTTTCGTCGGTAGTTGCAGTGTTTTGACGTCCCGAACGTTCGTCGTCTCCCAAGCTCTTACGGCCACGTTTAAATTCATCTGCCCAAAATTACACTGTGGTAAGTGATGGTGCAGACTCCCCAGACACAGAATCAAACTCATCTTTGATTTGCGTAGGTGTATTGCCTTTCAAAAACAAATATTTAATGACAGCTCGATACTCGATTTTGTCAATTTTCACAAAAGCACTCACATCAACTCACGCAAACGACTGTTACATAACAACTGTGCGTCCAAAATAGCTGAATCTTTGGTGAGTAACTGTCAACAGATAAACAACGAAATTCACTAGCTTTTATTTACGATTGCTGCCATCTTCACGTTGAGGTCGGAAACTTTTCAGACCACCCTCATAAAATCATACTCCCACACTCAGCAAACAAGTGAATAATCTGTCGCAACAATAGTGTTGTAAATTGAAAAAAGTTTTTTTTCTTTTCTTTTCTTAAACATGATAAAAATTAGGCGCCATTGTTTTTTTTCTATTTTTTTTCTTTCTTTCAGAAAAAACAATATATCTGATAAGTTATAGTTTTATTTACATGTGAGTTTTAAACCTTACTGAATCATATAATGTCATATAAAGTACGTAATGATTGATCAATGTATTTATATAGGTAACAAAACTTTATTCATCCTCTATGTCAGTACCACATTCACTAGTATCAGTGGTCGGAATTTTCTGTTTCTTCTTCTGTCTCCTCTAGATCCATAACTTCAGAAATAGTCACAGTTCTTCTCCTGGTTGTTCTTGTATTGTATGCAAAAGATTTTGAGATTGCAATTTTAAATTGTGAGCAAAGTACACTATTTTGCTAGCTCTGTAATTTGTCTGTCGGTCTATTAAGGTTTTTTTTTTTTTTTTTTTTTTGAATGAACGTCACTGGAAGTACTAAATGTTCTCTCAACTGCTGCCAATGTAAGTGGAAGGGACCGAGCGTGGTGGGTGAGCGGTTAACGTTGTGGCCTCGCATTCGGGAGGACGCGGGTTCGAATCGCCGTCCGGGTATCCAATTTTTGGTTTTCCATGGTTTCCCCAAATCACTTCAGGTGAATGCTCGGAAGCTTCCTTCAAAAAGCTCATGGCCGAATTCCTTCCCGTTCCTTGTCACCAGTCCCATCCCGCCTCTAATGACCTTAGCCGTCGACGAGGCGTAAACCTGCAAAAAAAGAAAAAAAAAAGTTTGAAGGGTTAGAACTCTGATGGCTACTTTAGATAAGGCAGTCGACTTGCAAAGTCCTGCCCACCAAGCTGTAGAACTATCCGTAGATATTTTTAAAAATCATAATTTTTTGAAAAGATCCGTAGATCTACGAATAAATCCGTAGGGCTGGCAGCACTGGTTCAAATAGCGAATATCAAACCAAACAACATTCCTTCTCGCGCTACCTAGGCTCTTCGGGAAGTCCCCGTTCGTAAAAGAAAACTTCAGTCAATGTTACCAATATTATCGTAATTTTTTTGTTCTACTGATCCACAAAAATGACTTACAAATTTGAGATTTAGCAGTTATGGGGAAAAAAACGTGTCCCAGAAAAAAACTTTTTTCCCCCAATCCAGAAAAAAACCGTTTTTTGCATCAATAGGTAAGAATAATTCATCACACTAGTGGACAATCATCTGGTAAACAATATCGGCAATCTTGTTTTCGAAGATGACTTTGTGCTTATATGTGTAACGTTTTTACTCCCTAATTCGATGAACGCAATGTGGATCTTAAAAAACATGATGTTTGCAAGTTTCCGCAGTAAGATGTTTCTCTATTTCCACCATTTTCTGGTAGATCGTGTTTTTATCCAGTCGCATACTGCTTATACGAGACAATGAGATCAATCTTGCCAAGTAAAGAGTTAATGAAAACTATCCCTTGGGGCTAAGAGACACTCCGCACCTGAAAAAAAGGCATTAACCTCTTGAAATCTGGATCAACTGCTGATGTCTTTTTAACTCATTTTTATTTGTTTATAGCTTTACGCCGAGATGACTTCGAGGTCATTAGAGGCGGGCACGTTTTACAGTAACGTTGCTACAAATTAAATTAAAAATGCCGGGGTATCAGTGAATCGCATAGATTTTTTTTTTTTTTTTTTTATTTGTGTTGGCTTTCGGCCTGGTCGGCCATACTGCCAGGTTCTTTACATTTAAATTTTACAATGGTTTATGTTTAATGTTTAGTTAAATTACAATTTCTTACTTTTTATTTTACAATTGTTCATTAGTCCCATGAGAGATGGGTTACAATTTCTTTATAAAATATATCACATTGTTACCTTTACAATTGCACAGTGTGAGTCGTCGCCAACAGCACAGGGCAGCTTTTTGTATATTTTCACCACAATTGAAAGTTCGTGAAATAGTTCCTGTGGTTGCCTGATCTATTTGGATCCTTTGGTGAGAGTAATGTTGCGTACTTATATTAGAATCTATTGTCATTGGGTGTTGCTTTAGTGTGTATGTTCTAGATAATGTGTAGTATTTGTGAAGGGTTAGTGTATCTACTTAGTTTATGGCTGTTGGTCTAGGATTGGCTTATCAGCTTTGTCTTATATTTGAATATTTCCTTCTTTAAAAAAGGACATTATGGTTCTGTATATTGAGTGGTTGTTGGAAGAGAGCAGGATGGCTAAATTAGTTGGGAAAGGGATTTTGCACCTTGTGAGTTCCTTCAACATTTTGTTTTGGATGTTGGTGTATTTTTTACATGAGAATAGCAGGTGGTTGATGTCCCCTATTGCTCGGTCGGCACAGTCACATCTGGGGGTATCTCTTAGTCCTATCCGGTTCTATCGCATAGTTATACTATGTCGGCAGCGCTGAAAAATCAATACAAAGCTCTTAAAATGTTGGTTGTAAAATGTTCTTGGCGCTTCAACTTTTCTCTGTCGTGAAGTTATGTGAAATTTACGAATAACAAAATATTTCACGCTGCCTCGTAACATATATATACGCCAGATAGGATAGATATAGGGAATAATTAACGAACTAAAAGAATTTGATGTTATTAATGGTCATTTCTTCACCTTACAGAAACTTATTTTAAAACCCAAAAACACATGTACCGTTGTACGAAGTAGAACACCGAATACTAATGGAAACTAGGGATGGCAATATGAGATCAAATAATCGAAGAATCGATCTTTTGGACCAAAAATTGATCGTTTTTAAATCGATTTATAGTACTGAACCGATCCAGTTTATCGATATTTCACCCGTGAAAATCGAATGTGAAAAAGCACTTTCTACATGCAATGTACTTGCACATGAAAGTCAGGGTTTGAACGAAGAATTGAAACACTTTATCGCAAGCAGTTGTGCACCTGAAGTATGATGCTATACTTTACTGGCAAGAACAAAAAACATTAATTTATCATCACGTTTACTCAACAGCCAAGAAATATAGTGGCATCATCAGTACCTTGAGAGCGACTTTTTTTTTTTTTATTCCCGGCAACATCGCAAGTGATGAGCGGAACCGTTTGGATCCTAGTAGACTGGACAGACTGTTGTTCCTGAAAAACTTGGAAATTAAGCACCGGGAACTGTAAAGTATATCATTTCAAAACTCTGAGAGCCATTTAAATAAATTAAATATATGTATTTATTTATATATAACCAACAAATTTGTTAAATAAATGTCTTATTGTATACCTGATATTTTGATTTAGTTGTAAAAAAAACTTTAATTATTTTAAAAATGATAAAAGATCAATTATTGTAATGCACAAACAAAACTCTGGTACGTCCACATTTTGACTATACTGCGCCGTTTGGATCCATTTCGTAGGTTGCTGATTGACATTTCAGGTACAGAGAAGAGCCGCTCGATCGTGGCTGCTTGATACAGAATTGATTCGTAGATTGGGCTGGCATACTCTGGTAGACAGACATCGTACACCCACGTTCATTTATGAGGGCGGTGAAATACTTCGTCCACCAAACTATTTGGGCTGCAACGACGAGAGTGATAAGATAAGATAAATAAGATGCCGCAGCCTTGGGAGAATAAATAGCGTAAAAGAACGCCAGTGCGTACTACATGGGACAGCGTGGTGCGTATGCAGACGAAGTTATTGCGGCAGATCAATACTTCTCCACTGTACTGCGGTTTACTGGTATTAATAACGGCCAGGTTTTACTAACATTTAAACATCTCACAGTTAATATGAAGTTTTTTTTTTATCTATTGGTACACTTTGGTACCTTTTGAAGAAGGCGAATTAGATATTTACAGAGAACTCGCTCACTTCGTACTGTGTTTGAGCGTTGCTCCCGTATCTAGCTACGAGAAAACGCAAGCAACACATTTTTTGTTGATGAATAATTGTGTTATACAGTTCCACCTGTGTCTCAGTTTAACGTACGGTATTGACGGCGATGCTATCTTACAAGCCATTCGTCAGTAAGCACGAGCCGTACAGAAACCGACAGAATTTTATCTTACAAGCTTGGTAGAAAAATAAATACTGTACGGTAGTTTGCCTTGTAATAGACGTGTTACATATGCCTAGCTGTACAGAACTACCTTTCTCTTACAAGCTTGACATAAAGAAAAAAAACAATGCTTGCCTCATGATAGACCTTTTACGTATGCCTTGCTGCACAAAATTTACAAGCTTAATAGTGATAAATACTGTACGGTCGTTTTGCATTATGATAGACCTGTCACATACGCCTTGGTATGCAAAAATTACCTTTTTGTAATTACGTATACTGTTTGCTTTAGCCAGATTTTATGATAGCTACTGTACCGCCAAATCATGTTGGCCAGTTATCTTTAAAGTTACTAATAAATAACACAGAAAGTTGCTTTAAAGATTTTATTTTCAGACATTCGGTGACAGGTTCCAGTTTAAAGTTGTTTATAACATTCGTTGAGTCGAATCGAAGTAGGACATGTGTCTTCGCGTTTAAACATCTCCACAGTTAACAAGAAGTTTTTTTTTTTTTTATATCTATTAGTACACTTTTGTACCTTTTGGAGAAGTGTGAATGAGATAGATAATAGAAACACACAATAATTTACAGAGAACTCGCTCACTTTATAGTGTGTTTGAGCGTTGCTCCCGTATCTAGCTGCGAGAAAACGCAAGCAACGCATTTTAGCTGAGGAATAATTGTGTTATATAGTTCCACCTGTGTCTCAGTTTAACGTACGGTATAGACGGCGATGCTATCCTACAAGCCATTCTTCAGTATGCACGAGCCGTACAGAAACCGACAGAATTTTATCTTACAAGCTTGGTAGAAAAATAAATACTGTACGGTAGTTTGCCTTGTCATAGACGTATTACGTATGCCTAGCTGTACAGAGCTACCTTCTCTTACAAGCTTAACATAAAAAAAAACTGCTTGCCTCATGAAAGACCTTTTACGGATGCCTTGCTGCACAAAATTTACAAGCTTAATAGTGATAAATACTGTACGGTCGTTTTGCATTATGATAGACCTGTCACATACGCCTTGGTATGCAAAAATTACCTTTTTGTAATTACGTATACTGTTTGCTTTAGCCAGATTTTATGATAGCTACTGTACCGCCAAATCATGTTGGCCAGTTATCTTTAAAGTTACTAATAAATAACACAGAAAGTTGCTTTAAACATTTTATTTTCACACATTCAGTGACAGGTTCCAGTTTAAAGTTGTTTATAACATTCGTTGAGTGGTATCGAAGTAGGACATGTGTCTTTGGGGAGTGCTGAGGGTCGCCAATAAGACGTATGTAGGCTGCAGGCCGCCGCTGATTCTGTGGCCGTCGCAGTAGCGGAAAGTGGAGAAGAGCCGCTAAGCCGTATTCGTGCTGCAGGACACCACCGCCGGCGATGACCGCTCCTGGTTCTGCAACAGCCTGAAACAGAGGGACGTGAGCACATTCTGTGTGTGCTGGGGACCGCCCCGCCCACCCCCTCCTGCGGCCCCCATACCCCACCCGCTGCCTACCGCGAGTACCCGAGTCACGCACGACCAGCCCGCGGGAGGTGTGGCCCGTGCCCCGTCTCCACACTCAAAGCGGCGACGATTCAGCGAAGGAGGCTGCTGTGCTCGTTTCACCTTCTAGCCGACGTGCTAATGCCCCCAGCCTGCAGGAGCCGTAGTGATGGCCGTATCACAACGGAGGAGAGACGCCGGACGGTCGCGGAGGTTGGCAACGGAAGCGTACAGGCTGCTGGCTAAAGGTTCACGGGACCACTACACGGCACCGGTAATTATTTGGAGCCTTAGTATCGAGTGCGGCCGTTCTTTTAAAGCACCCCATAATTCCCAGATGTCGTGGTCGGTGATCCCGATTCCCTTTTGGCAAACAGACTAACCACAACCGCGCGAACCTCAGCCAACCCCGACGCCGCGCCTGAGTCTTCCACGACCACCCCCTACAAGCATCACCAGACGACAGCTCAGCAGTGACGGACGAGTGCCGCTGCAGCAGTGCGAAAAGGCGTCCAGAGGCGGCTCGAGTCTGATGGCAGACAAATGCACCAAGAACTTCTAGCCGTCGCCCCGCTACGATACGATGCATTCCGAAGCCACTACTTTTTTCCTCCCCGACCACTACAGAAAACACACGGCTGCCGCTACCTCACTGCCGCTGACTTTGCAAGCTCTGCAGCTGCAGGAGTCTTCTAGATGATGATCCGCGCAACGCCGCCTCCCTCGCGCTGAAGAGTCACCTGGAGTGTGGAGGCCGGGCAGGGGACACACCGTGCCCGCTGGCTCGATCGTCCGTGGCTGGAGTACTGAAAAAACACTGTGGCGCGTCGCCTTTTATAGCCTGCCGACAATGCAGGGGACCATTTCCTTGGAAACGCACATTGTTGTCATGCGAACTTAGTGGTTACCCCAGATACGCTGCCACAGTATGCTTCGAAATTTGGTATATTGTCTCAGATTCGTAAGCAGTGCGTGTTCATTACGAGAACTAGATATGGTACAGACCAAAGATAATACTAGAAACATTTACAAATAATCAGTTTTAATCACAGAGACCAGAATGTGACGCTAGATTCAATTGCTGTTAGCATAAAAACCGCATTATGTCTAAACTGAAGAGGAGGTTTACAACGGCGGCGATAAATCTCCAAAGGCGGGATTTTTCAAGAAACAAGACACTTCAAACATCCAGAGATGTTAACGTTTGAACGCAGACTGCAATCACCGATGAAAAGTGAGTGAATTTATCAGCCGCTGAACTGAATTGCAGGTAACGGTCCAGTATCGTCAGTTTGTAAGTGAGCCTTCTTACATCACTTCATGTTTAAAACAAGTAGTAAGTGTTGCACCTGTCATGTATCCTTTTCGATGGGGGGTAAGGATTGGGTACGAATTCTGCAATGCTTTTTGAATGAACCATCCAAGCATTCGCTTGGATTCATTTCGGGAGACCAAAAAAAACGGAAATATGGATGACTGGAAGGGGAATTTGAACCTGCATCCTCCAGAAAGCTCACCAATCATATTCGGTTAAGCTAAGAGTAAAAATCATCGCATTCTGGCCTTCTCGTTGTTTTTTTTAGTCTGAAATAAAATTATTCAGGGTCATTACGAGTCTAGATATAACTCAAGACAACCCCAAAACGTTTTAATATCATTAGCAATATAACGTGGTGAACTTTAACAGAAAACTGCGAGTTTTCCAAGCTATCTGATTACTTTTTATACAGCGTTCAGGGAAAGTAAGAAGGCATCTTGCCCGTCGTCGCTTAAGACAGTGGTCCGCAACCTTTTCCCACTCGCGGCACACCATAAGGATATCCATAAATCTCGCGGCACACCTGACCGGTCGGGCGGCAGTTTTATGTTACTATTAAAGTACGAGGGTGAGTCAAATGTACACCTTAAATATTTTTTTAAATATTATTTACTGTGCAGAAGTGGTACAGAGCTGTATCACTTTTCAACATAATCTCTCCCACGTTCAATGCAAGTCCTCCAGCGCTTACAAAGTACATAAATTCCTTTAAAAAATTCATTTGGTAGTCCGCGCAACCACTCATGCACTTCATCAGAACGGAACTTCTTTCCTCCCATTGCTTCTTTGAGTGGTCCAAACATACGGAAATCAATTGAGGCAAGGTCTGGTGAGTATGGTGGATGAGGAAGACACTCAAAATGCAAGTCTGTGATTGTTGCAACTGTTGTACGGGTAGTGTGGGGTCTTGCATTGTCATGTTGCAAAAGGACACCTGATGACAGCAATGCACGTCGCTTTGATTTGATTGCAGGCCGAAGATGATTTTTTAGGAGATCTGTGTATGATGCACTGGTGACAGTGGTCCCTCTAGACATGTAATGCTCTAAAATGACGCCTTTTTCGTCCCAAAAGAGAGTCAGCATAACCTTCCCTGCTGATGGTTCTGTTCGAAACTTCTTTGGTTTTGGTGATGAGGAATGGCGCCATTACTTGCTCGCTCTCTTCGTTTCCGGTTGGCGGAAGTGAACCCAGGTTTCGTCCCCAGTAACGATTCTTGCAAGGAAGCCATCACCTTCTCGTTCAAAGCGCCGAAGAAGTTCTTCACAAGCATCAACACGTCGTTCTCTTATTTCAGGAGTCCGCTGCCGTGGCACCCATCCTGCAGACACTTTGTGAAACTGGAGCACATCATGCACAATGTGGTGTGCTGAACCATGACTAAACTTTAAACATGCTGCAATGTCATTCAGTGACACTCGGCGGTTTTCCATCACTATGGCTTCAACTGTTCTGTGGAGTCACAACTCGTTGTGCCTGACCTGGACGAGGAGCATCTTCCACTGAAGTCACACTATTTGCGAACTTCCTACTCCATTCGTATACTTTCTGCTGTGACAAACATGCATCACCGTATTGAACCTTCATTCTTCGATGAATTTTAATAGGTTTCACACCTTCACTATTCAAAAACCGAATAACAGAACGCTGTTCTTCCCTGGTGCAAGTCCCAAGTGGGGCAGCCATCTTTATACTGATACTGCGACGGTATTTGTGCATCTACACTATGCTGTCACCTACAGGCCATTCTGCACGCTGCTTGTAGCACGCTTACCAACTTACAGGATAACGGCGCGACATTTCGATTTTTTATTACAAATTTAAGGTTTTCTTTTGACTCACCCTCGTACATAATTGTACAAATACCATCAATTGACACTTGTGCCTGCTTAACTGCACACAGGTGGCTGATTCATGGAGAAATTTCTTCATCGACGGATTTCAATCTTTCCCCTGAGGGATGTTTTAATCTCAGTCAATGCTGAGATGCCCAATTCACATAAATATGTAGTTTGAAATGGCAATAAAACATATACTGTCATGTCGGACATAGCCGGATATTATTGTTTGCCAAAATCTATCTAAAGGAGTTTCAAAGTTTTGTCAGATTTTAAATCTGCGAGTCCCTCTTGAATATTAATTGGAAGTTGTTCCAGATTTGCTACGAATGGATCACGAACCCAGTTTAAATCTTCAACACATTCTCGAAAGAACTTTTTGAATCTCTGCCGCAGGGCTTCTAAATGTTCTATAACTAAGTCCATCACCATTTTATTACCATCATCAATGGACCATTCAGTCTGGACTATCTCACACGACCCATTTTCAATACTCTGTAATCACAAATTCAGCTTATTATCAAATCCTTTAATCTTATCCATACTAATGAGAATATTTTCGTTCCCACCTTGCATTTTGATGTTCAGCTCATTCAAGTGTACGAAAATGTAGGAAAGATATGCCAACTTACATAGGCTACCTATCCACCATTTGCGAATCAATCAGCGTATTTATGTCTTTCAACAGTCTAAATGCCTGGACCTCTTCTCTAAGTTCAAATATTCGCGTTAACACCTTTCGTGACAGCCAGCGTACTTCTGTATGTAGCAGTGTGTTCTGAACCCATTTCCTGACTTAAAACGGAATAAGTCCCGAATTTAGCGGCCGCGATTTTATAAAGTTCAGGACTTTTACTACTTCGTCCACCATATCTTTCAGAGAAGGTGGCAGAGACAACAATGGCTTCGAGTTGAATGAGTCAATGATCACATCGTACATTGGGATTTACTTCGAGTAATTTTGCTGTAAATCCTTTCACTGGGCCTGTCATATCAGCCGCTCCGTCTGTACAACACTAACGCAATCCTTCCATGTTAATTCATTAAGGAGCAAATATTCATCAGTCAAACGAAATATTTCTTCACCGGTAGTTTGCTCAGAAGTTCTTTGCAAAAGAAGAAGTTACTTACAATTATATCTCCATCGAAGTCTGCAGAAGTTGCGCGTGGCGGCTAATATCTGTTACTTGTCGATCTGAAGTGAGAACTTCTGACTGTTGTTGATTTTCTCCTTCGTATCGTCTTCAATATAACGAGACATATCGATAACTCGGCGATTGATTGTGTCGCCAGAAAGAGGAATTTTTGAATTTTCACTAACAGATTCTAAACCCAGAACTATTCTCACCATCTCTTTACAAACAGGTTCTAACAGCGTTTCAATTATTGTATGTGGTTTCTTGGTCTTTACGATAAGTTCGGCTGCCTTATAACTAGCTTCCCGTACTTCTTCCGAAACACGTACTGTAACAGTCATGAACGTTCTTTGTTGTTTACTTATTTTCCAACAACCGACGAAAATAATTGACATCTTTACTTGACAGAGAAGAATATTTTCTTGAGAAATGTCGTTTCAATTTACTGGGAACCATAGTAGTGGTACTGAGTTTTTCATCACAAACGATACACTCGGGAATTGAATACGTTATTTCACCACACACACACACACAAAAAACATAGGGTATGTAATTATCACTATCTTTTCCACTGCATCAACTTTTATTTCTTTCTTTCTGGCTTAACGCTTTCGCTAGTTGCACTCATAGACGGAACACTCCGTTCAAGGAATTTGTCCATCTTGAAGAAATATCATAGTCTGTTAATTGTAATAGAAAATATCAAGACCAATTACTAACACAGTTTTCGGACCACTTCAGAGTACAGCTATGATGGAACTGGAGTAATTGTAAGAAGTGGGATATATACCTGTACATTATACACTTCAAAGAAGTCGCATATATCGTGCCGATTGTTTTTACAGTGATGTCTAACAATGCGTCAGTGCAACGGTACAAAAACAAAGTATTGTTGGAGAAGAACCGACAACGTAATAAAATAATATAAGGCTTGGAAAGTCCTGCTAATCCAAGCAGTTTAGACTGAGAGAAAAGCGCATACACAGTACATGCCGTAACAGAACCTCAAAGATCAGCAATAAAGGCGAGGAATAAAAAAAAATAAAAAATGAATAAACAAAACTAACAGCAACTGTGAGTAAATAAATAACAATTAATATCTTAGAATACGAAAATACGTAACAATTCGCGGCACATGAAACTAAAATATAAATAATTAAAAACTTGACCATTATTTCCTTATAATGGGTAAAATTTCGCGGCACACCTTTTACCTTCTCGCGGCACACCAGTGTGCCGCGGCACACAGGTTGCGGACCACTGGCTTAAGATATCTTGTGGTAGGCGATACGTTTTTAGACGTGGTTGTGTTGTCGACGTACTGCCTGGATTGTAGTACTGTGCTCCTCGGTTATTTATAAAGACTTTTGCAGAATTCATAACGTAGGTTTTAATAGTTTGGAGTCCAATTTCCCTGTGAAGTTGTGAGTTTCGTATAAACTAAGTTGCTTCTAAAATAGTGCGGAGAAGTTTGGAGGACTACGCCACTTTTGGTACCTTCCAGAAACTGGGACTAACCTGTTGAAATTTACATCAGTCGATTCGTCAACATGTCCTCTTCACGTTTTGCGATCGTACATTGCGGAATTTTTAATTAAATTTCTAGCGAATTTTCCGCAATATATGATCGCAAAACGTGAAGAGGACACGTTGACGAAGCGATTGATGTAAATTTCAACAGGTTGGTACCAGTTTCTGAATGGTTACCAAAGTGGTGCAGTCACCGAAGTTTGTTTTGTAGGGACTGTAATCTTTATAGTTTGGATGGAAAAGTAAGAAAATAATTTCACATAGTACGCGAGTTATGTAAGAGGACTGAATACGGTGATCAGAATATTACGAGGAAAAAACCAGTGTATTTCTAGGCTTTTATACGATAACAGACGTCGGCTTTTTTCACAACAAACAGCATTTAAAATATGATGATGGTTTCTTATACACTCGACAAGATAAATCGAAAGTAAAGTATATATTTTTTGATTTCTCTCTTAGTTCTCGAGTTATATAATGTCAAAAGTTACTTACTGTTCTAGTTGTGTGTGCGATTGTTTTTCTGGTCCAGGACGTAATTCAACCTAATTCGCCGTTTATGGTAGAGCTGCCTTCCAAAGGGCTAGTTGTATCTAGAATATTGAAAGGGAGTTATTTTTCACATAATAAAATTGTAATATGAACGATATATAGCTTTATTGAAAATCTTATTCTCGAGTACAAATTAATAAGTTTTTTTTGTTTAACGATAATGGTGTAGGCAACTTCGGAGATGGTATCAGGCAAAACATTTGTCTGTTTGAATACTCTGGCTGAGCATGGAGGGTGCGGGGTAACGTTATGGCCTTGCAGTTTGAATCCCAGTCCGGCTATCCATGATTTCCCGAAATCACTCCAGGCGATTGCCGGGATGCTTCCTTCCCGTTCCTTGCCGGAAGTCCTTTCCCGCCTCGTCACGTGTAGATGTCGACGAGGCGTAAAGCCATAAGAAAAGGAAAAAGTGACTGGAAGCGCGGCATAACAGAACAAGAAAAGGGAAGTAATTCGGTTATAGCCTTTTGAAGTAACCATACCAGCATTCGCCTACAGTGGCTTCGGAAAATCATGGGAAAACCCTAATCTGGATGGCTGCACGGTGATTCGAACCTGCGTCCTTCCGAATGCGAGGCCAGAGCGTTACCGCTCACCCATCACACTCGGTCGGAAGTTGAATAAATGGTTTAACTGTAAATTGAAGATGAATTATTATTTTTTTTAATAAAAAGGTAGAATATAAAATATGAAGAAATTCTAGTACCAGTTATCAGGAAATAATAGGGGAAGATTATCGGCGCTTGCTAAGCCAATATAAAGCATTAATTCTCTCGTTTGGGAGCATCCATAAACTACGTAGCTCCATTTCGTTGTTCTATGAAACCCCCCCCCCCCCTCCATCCCAACCACGTGGCTTTTTTCCTTATTAATTGCAGAGGACATTTTGTACTGTGTTCTCTGTCAGATTATTGTAAATTACATACAGAGATTATTAACTGACGGAATAAACATTGAAATCCTGTTGTGCTTCTGTACCTTGTTTTAACTGGGACAAATAACATGAATGAAAAGTTACGTTGCTTGGCTCGGAAATTCCCCCTCCCCCACATACCCCAGTGTAGCTTTCTACCACCCCCCCTCCCCCCACATCCACCCTAGAGCGAGCGACATAGTTTATGCATGCTCCCTCTGCTCCTACTTTTTTTTTTTTTTACTGATGGCTTTACGTCTCGTCGACGTCGAGATCATTATAGGCGGGATGGCATTGGGACAAGGAACGGGAAGGAATCGGCCAGGCCTTTTGAAAGAAGCATCCCGGCATTCGCCTGGAGTGATTTGGGGAAACGACGGAAAATCCATATCTCGATGCCCGGACGGGAATTCGAACCGCCGTCCTCTCCTCCTGCCTTGAGTGAGGGGGGGGGGGGGGGAATCGAGATGATAACCAGCAATGGTTTGAACGTACATATGTTTAATACTTCTCCAGCGATTCACGACGAAAGTCCGGAATCTTTTTTATAAGGCGTTCTACATTGACCAGTATCAAATATGCCGAAAGAATAACAACGAGAAACTGTGACACGTCGCCACCATTCTCGCCAAATGGGAATCGTTTTAATCGCTGAACACTGCGCTACGCCATTAATCTGCAGTCACGGCACCACCCCATACGCAACCATTTGTGCTGTGATGTTGTTAACGGCAGCCTTCGCATGGCACGGTAATACCCTAGCAGTGCTGCCAACTCTAAAACATACTTTATGCCAATTCCCACGTTTAGAAAATGCCAAAAATGTGGTAAAATTTCCGGAAAATTCTGAAAAAAAAAGGCCAACATTAAAGGGCACATTAACATGACTACCAGAAAAATCTCTACCCAAAATAAATTCTACCACTAAAACGTCTACCATGAACATCATTATCATCCATCACTTCTATCAAAATGAAATCATACAAAAAAATAACTATGCCAATAAACAATTCTACCAAATGTTATTTTATCAAATAACATCTCTACCAATTACGAACCCTGTAGCATGAAAACTGTACCACGGGAATCTTTGCCGAACGTAGTATCTGCCAAGTCGTAAACTTACCAGAATAAAACTTTACGAAAATAATTCTTCTCTCCAAACGTCTTTCTCAAAAAAAAAAAAAAAAAAAAAAAAAAAAAATCTACATGAAGGTACCTTTACCATTTTATAACACTACCGAAAAAACCACACTGCCAGAATTTAAATCTATCAGAAAAACCAGACCTGTCTGTTTCACGCAATGAAAAGAGTAGAAAATATTAAATAGCCTTCGTCTGTAAGACACATATCGCAATATGTAAATTGTATCTTGGAAAATTATTTGAAACAAAACTTACATGTATATTCTAGCTAAAAATAAGAATAAACAATAAGAGTTTAATGTTTTATAACTACTGAATTATTTAAAATTTGTTAAGAAAATTTTCTTTGTTAAATCCCTTTACACTTGTAAAATGTATAAAACAAACAATTTAACATTAACAATATTTAATAATAATTCGTTGCGATAGATTATTAAAATAAATAAATGTAAAACACTAAAATTTTATCTCCCCAAGAAAATCGTTGAGTTATCAGGAAAAAATATGCTAAGTTTATCTATAAAAATGCTAAATTGGCAGCACTGTTCCCTAGTCCGCTGTAATCCATGGAGTTTTTGGAATTCATTAAAATATCTTCTGCCTCCTTCACTTGTCGCGACCATGGAGGAAGGAAATATATGGATACGACGCAAGAGACCTTCACCACGCATTGAAGTGAAGCAGGGCGGAGGAGGAGTGGGGGGCATGGCCGCTTCCATACAGACACGTGGAATATGTACAAAAACCTCAAGGGGACTCTAGGATAAAGGTGACGCCGATATCTGGTGATGGATTATTATGTAACTCGATATGACAAATAAAAAATGAAGAATAAAATTTTTTGATATTCTGCTTAGTTTTCGAGATATTCTGTCCCAAATGTGAAATGGTTTTGGTTGAAATTCAGAAGAAAAAATTGGTTAAAGTCAAATTTGATGATGGATTCTTATTTAAAAAGACGAGACAAATGAAAAATAAATAATAAAAATTTTCGATATCTCACCTAGTTCTAGAGATATACTGTATCAAAAGTGAGGTTTCTGAGTTGAAATGGAGAAGAAAAATTTCGCAAAAGTCAAATTTAATGATCGATTCTTATGTAACACGACGAGACAAATCGAAAATAAAGAATAAAATTTTTCGATATCTTGCTTAGTTTTTGGGATATACTGGGAACATCGCAATGTTTGGAAGCGCAATACCGCTGCTGCCACCATGCGGGAGAGTTTAGTGCCTGCTTCACCGATTTAACGTCACTTCTCCTCCATATATTTCCTTCCTCCATGGTCGCGACCACCATCGAATTGCAGCCGAAAGCTTAGACTGTCAAATAAACAACGCTGTATATCCGCAAAACCCAGTTCTTATCATCGAAGACGGCTTCAGAAGCCTAAGAATTGATTTGGATTTATTATTTGATGTTACGACTCTTTCTCGTTATTATCATTTATGGCAAAAGTAAATTTAAATTAATCTAATTGCAATGGAGCACAGGCTCAGGTGGTAATTTCCCTACACCCCCATTTTCCCCCTATCCTGCAGCCACCTACATTTGCCCTCTACAGATTTTATCTTTAAATTATTTCAAAGTTTTCGGTAAATGATAAGGACGCTAGCCAACTCAACGCTTTCTGGTACCTCCCTGTGGCAGGCCCATGGCCGGCGCTAGGTATTTCAGGCCCAGGGTAAAATGGGCGACTTTTGCGGGGCCCGGGTACATTTGACCCGCTTACCCCCCCCCCCCCTAACGCCGGCCCTGGGCAGGCCCAACGAAGATAGAACGACAGCGAAAACTGCAGTTCCTGACATGGTGTTCACCACGCAGGCTATTAGGAGTAGCGCAGGAATGTGGTTTCTTGGGACGCAAAAAACAATTTAGAGATAAGTGAGGGAGTCAACTTGATTGCTTCCTCTTGTTTGAAGCTGAATGACAGACTATGTATATACTTTTTTTTTGTTATGACTTTACGTTTTGTTGATGTCGAGGTCATTAGTGGCTGAAAGAGACAGGGGGGGAAGGAATTCGGTTATGACCTTTTAAAGGAACCATCTACTACTATTACTACTAGTACTATTACTCCGTGGTTCACTAAAAGTGGGTGGTGGAGAGTGCGTTGCACCTATCCTAATGTGCAATCCTTTATGCATCAAAAGGGATATCAGGGATATGGCAAGAGGCGCCCATGGCCTATATTAATGAGCCAATCCGGCATTCGCCAGGACCGATCTAAGCAAACACGGAAAACCGAGATCAAGATGGCCGGGGCTGTTTTTCGAGATCTATTCTGTCGGATTCTAAGTTTTCTCGCTCTATAAATCCACCTTATTCCATTCTCTAATCACGAGTGGACAAAAAAATTACTATAAAAAAACAATCGGTTCTGGTCCTGATGTCTCATATTTTATTTTCTCGGTAATTCCCAAATACGAATGTTGCTGGTAGTAAAACATGTTTTCTGCGATCATGAAATAGATACAGAATGGAGTAATGTCGGGAAACTATGTAACACAAAAATCTGGATGGCTGGACGGCGATTCAAACCTGCGTCCACCTGAACCCATGGACAGAGCGCTACCGCTCACCCACCACACTCGATCTATCGCAATGGTAGCGGGACGTTCATAAACCACGTAGCTTCAATTTGGCTTCCTGTGAACCCCCCCCCCCCCCGAAGTGGCCTTTGCCGGTACACCCCCCCCCCACCCCCCTCCGCATGGCACGTAGCATTATCCTTATTGATTCCAATAGACGTTTTGTGTTATTTCCTCCTGTGAGACTATCGTAAATTACATACGGAGGTAATTAAATAACTATTCACATGCTGTTATGTGTTCTGTACCTTATTTTAACTGTGGCAAATAACATGAAAGAAAAGCTGCGTTTCGTGGCTCTGAAACCCCCTCCCCCCCCCCCACGTAGCCCAACGTAGCTCTCTACCTATCCTCCATGTTTAAACCGAGCCACGTAGTTTATGGACGATCCCTAGTCTACGGTAAAACGTCTGTGACCCCACATGAAAATCCTCTTCGAAGTTTTAAACAGTATGTAAAGATTGTGGCATCGCTGTCATAGTTGTTATAGCCCGTTGAGTTAACAGAGGCGGCTCGGGGTTAGTGTGCTTTATCCCCACTCCACTGCCCTTATCCCTACATGCGAAGGGGAAATTTATCACTCGTCTACCTGAAACAGCATACGGCACAGAGAGGGGGCATCCATAAATAGCGTGAGGTGTTTTTCCGGATATCCGGACCCCCCCCCCCCCCCCTCTGGTGAGATCTGGTCCGTGAGAGTTCCCACCCCCCCCTAGAAATCACCCTCGAAACTTTTGGAGACCTTTTTTCTTAGGTCACACCCTTCAAAATCCGGTTTCATCCCCACTTTTCGACGAAAAACCCCCCTAAAATCAACTACATGCAATTTGTAGACTTTTTTTTAGCTCTATAGTCCAAAACCTCACGTGAAATTTCCGTAGACCCCTCCCTTCCCCCTTGGTGAGATTTCGCTGGACCCCCCTATTTCACTTCACGTAATTTATGGATGCCCCCAAACGTAGGAAGAGACGGGGTGGTCAGGTGAAGAGCGGGGCCGGGGGGATGTGACCTTGAGTCGCCAGATCAAAGTGAACATGGTGTAAAGGACCGTGCACAAACTACGTGGCTCGGTACAGGGAGGGGAGGGGTTGGCTGGGAGGCTACGCTGGACTACGTGGGGGGAGGGGGAGTTCCAAGTCAGGGAACTTAGCTTTCCTTTCATAACATTTTTCACAGTTAAAATCAGCATGTGAATATTTATTTTCCTCAGTTAATTATCTCTATATGTAATTCACGATAGTCTGACAAGAGAAAACAGTACAAAATGTCTTCTGGAATCAAAAGGGAAAAAGCTACGTGCTACGTGGAGGGGGGGGGGCGGTAGAGGCAAAAGACACGTAGGGCTACGTGAGGGGGTGGGGGGGTTCACAGGAGGCCAAAAAGGAGCTACGTGGTTTATGCACGCTCCCTAATATAAAATGTAATACAGCTGAAATGTATCCGTAGGTATACGTACGCATTCCAAGCACATACAGTATACTACTGCAAATACTCGTAGACTATTCAGTACCCCCGTGATAACTTATTCCAACACTCGCTGTCTAAAAACAAGTAACAATTTCTGGTTTCGGTTCTCTTCTTTCTCACACACACGACTTCTGATCCTTGGTCAATACTGTTTCTGGCTCATCACCATACAAACTCCCAGCAGTCGCTTCACCAGCATTCTAGGACATCATGCGTTAAAGCGCTACCCCATTTGACGGGGAAGGAACAACTGTCCCAGGTTCAAATCCCGCTCTTGGCCAGCTATATATTACGCAATACCAATTTAATGGTTTTCTGATCAGTCGGGCATGGTGAGTAAGCGGTAATGCTCCGGCCTCGCATTCGGGAGGACATTGGTTCAAATCCCCGTCTGGTCATCCAGATTTGTGTTTTCCGCATTTCCCCAAATCACTCCAGGCGATTGCCGGGATGGTTCCTTCAAAAGGATATGGCCGAATTCCTTCCCTTGCGCCTAGTCCCTTCCGGTATCTAATGACCTCGACATCGACGAGGCGTAAAGTCATACAAAAAAAAACAAGTTTTTTGTCCCCTCCCCTTGCTTGTTATATCACATCATATCCTGATTACAATTTCCCTCTTCCCTTTACGTTGTGAAATCACATATTTTGCAATTTACATTCAGAGCTTCAGTAAAAACCACCTTCAGTGTGACGTGATAAAGCTTATTACTCAGTTTCCCCCTCGTGATGCAATGATACACGTTCTGTACAGCCCTTTCCCACACCGTTGACGTGTGATCACGGATTTCCGGCGGTCTCCCATAGCCATCTAGGTAATTGTTGGGTTGCTATCTAATTTCAGCCACAAACATTGGACATTTCACAGATAAAATAAATACTTATCATACAGAACACAAACCGAGCGTGGTGGCTGCGTGGTGAACGGTCTGGTCTCGCATTCGGGAGTACGCGGGTTCGATTCCCAGCAAATTCGCGTGTCAGCAAACTTCTTTTTTTCCATAGCAGCAACCATCAGGGGTGCGGCAAAATCGAAGAACATCTCAATACTTTCCCGGGCTGTAAATTCTTGTTTGAAGCGGCGGAAATCTCAAGTTTTTGTCGCGGCTCAGAAATTTTGTAGATCCGCTACTGGTCAGAGTTGAAAGAAGGTGAAACCTGATCCATTCAGGTCTTCTCTTTTTAAAATACACCAAGACCAGGGGCGTAGCTACTATGGGGCTAGGCGGTGCAGTGCACCGGGGCCCCTACGCTCAGGGGGCCCCAAGCATGCCTCTGGGGGGCTCTAAGGGGGCCCCTGAGACACAGGAAGCCCCTCACTAAGGGCCCTTTCACTGTTAAGGGGGGCTCCAACCACTGCTCAAGGGGCCCACAACTCAAGGGCCCCATCCTCAGCTCAGGGGGCCTTACCAGCAACACAAACCAAGAAAAGGGTCGCCCATCTGGCCTGAGGGCCCAAAATAAATTTTTTGCACCGGGCCATTGTTGACCTAGCTACGCCACTGACCAAGACTCCACCATGCGGACTGCCACCAAGAATACTGTCCTCACCTTGCTACATTTGCACTATAGAGAGATTTTGTGTTTTAACCCCACAAACAGTAATCTAATGGGGTAAGATCCGGTGACCCCGGTGGCCAAGCAATGACTCCACGGCGACCGATCCAACGCATTGGTTTACCCTGAAACGGTTAAGAAAAGGGTATATATTTATTAGAAGTTTTTTGTTCAGAATTACCAGTAGTATCACCTCTCAAAGCATGTACTTTTCCTCCTGGCTCACCCTGTATAAATCTGTAAGCGAACTGTGTCTGTATGTCCCTTTGTTACTGCATTTCTAAAAAAATAATGGGTCGATTTGGATGGAGTTTCATGTTCTGAAAGCTTATAGTATAGCTTAAAATACGCGGTATACCTGACGACTACGGCCACGGGACCAGACAACGGAGCAAGAAATAACAATTCGTTCATACCGGCCACACAGATGATATTGCATTTCAGATGAGCACTCCATTACGGTATACCCTCCAAAGATCACGCTACAACACAGATAAATACTCCATCCTACGCATTCTGTTAATATTTATTTCGACTACAAAACTGATTATTTAATTCATCAGGGTTTTTTTTTTTTTTTTTGAAATATAGTACGTTAGAATACACGGAAAACGTTAATAAGCCTCCAACAAGCGTAGCAGTTACAAAGATACGACATGATAAACATCTATGACTTGCTGCCAGAAGAAAAATAAAAGGCAAACGATTTACTACGCACACCGAGGTCCGCGAGAGTGAAACAATGGGAAAATATTAGCACATGTATATGAGTTGCAACTCAGCTATCACACCATATTTAGTGCATCTTTGGTTACTTACGCATCTAGGTTGCCGGTGCTTGGGGCAGGTGACAAACAAACATTTCACCTTCACGATCCGTTCCAATTCGAATAACTGTTTCCGTGACGGATCCACACCGGATGACGTGTTGATTCAGTCTTTCCTGAAGTTGGTCACTAGTATTTCATGCCTCGACCTGGAAGCCGTGAGCTTTCAGCATTTTTGCATGAAGTACGATGCCGATATTAGAAAAAGCACTCGACAATATCAAGTAAAATATCTTCTTAGGAATATTACGTAACGAAAGAATTAGGTGGAAAGAAAGGAGCCAGGTACAACCGTTACAAGCATGAGACTGCAGTGGTAGAGCGCGGTCTGACATTCAGGAGGACGCGGGTTCGAATCCTAGTCCGGATTTTAGTTTTTCCTTGTTATCCCCAAATTAATCAAGGCGAATGTCGGGATGCTTCCTTTAAGAAGGCCATGGTTGAATTCCTTTCCATTCCTTCCCTATCCTTGTGCCCACTTCTCTTCCGCGTCTAATGCCCCTTGACGTAGACCAGGCGCAAAACCCTAAACAAATAAAAAGAGCGTTTCTTTTCTTCCGAGCATTTTTTCGAGTCAAATGAAGAAAGATATGAACTACGATTCGTATTGTAACTGTACAGAAATTCTCAAAACAGCTGTTACCAACCAGTAAGTGGGTTCATAAGAGATAGACATGCCGGCCTTGGCAGCGGAGGGGCTAGCGAGCTGGCCTCAAGTTGCTGTGGTCGCCAGTTCGAGTCCTGCGGAGGGAATGGTTGGTTTTAAGTGTTGTGTTGTCACGATTGGAGAGTAAAATGGCAATATTTTACGTAAAAATTCGAAGAAACAGAAATATCCTCACAGGTGGCTGTGTGGCTGAAATGACCAAATACAATTTAAAAAACTGAAAATAAAAATAGAGAGAGATATATATATCGTGTGTTTTAATTAGCAATGATCGCTATATCCGGTGACTGCCGGAATCGTAGCAGTTTTCCTCTAGTCTTCTTTCTGTACGCTTAGTCGATGTGGAGGCCGTTAAGAGGAGGGAAAGCTCAGGGGTCGAGGAACGGGCAGGAATTACGGGACATCCATTAATTACGTTTTCCGTGAGATCTGGCCGGACCCCCCCTCCCCCCCCCCCCTCTGGTGAGATCTGGTACGTGAGAACCCCCACCTAGTAATCGCCCTCGAAACTTTTGGAGACCTTTTTCTTCTTAGGTCTCACCCTTCTAAATCCGGTCACAAACCCACTTTTAGCCGAAACACCCCTAAAATCACCTATTTGAAGAAAACATCCCGACATTCTCATGGAGTGATTTCAAGAAACCATAGAAAACTGAATGGTTCGACGGGGTTGCGAGGCCAGAGCGTTACCGCTTTTTGCCCCATGATAACTGTCTTGGGAAATTTTGGCGGGGTTGGTTTTCCTCCTCATCCGCAATGATTAATGAAAGAATTAATTTTTTTGTGAGGGTGATTGTGAAGTGTGTATAGTTCAGTATGTTGTTTGCATTGTGAATGAAATCACGAAACCCGTTGCCGTCCAATTCAGGTATAGTCTTGCCACAGTCACCAGGTTCCCCGCCATGATTAACGTTCCCATCCAAAGAAACTCTTTTTTTTTTTTAACTCCTTAACGTCACTTAACAGCGAGGTCTTTAGAGAAGGGAAAGGATGGGGGACAATTCGGACATGGCCTTTTGAAGGAAGCATCCCGGCATTTGCCTGGAGTGATTTTGGAAACAGCGGAAAACCCAAATATGGATGCCCGGACGGGGATTGGAACCGCGTCCTCCCGAATGCGAGGCCAGAACGCTAACCGTTACACCACCACTCTCGGTATCCGAAGAACGCATGACTACCAACAGCATCGTATGTTTTCACTCCATACGCACTGCAAATCGTGAATCGTGTACCGCCACCTCTCCTATCATTTTGGCCAAGCCCAATTATATCGAGCATAGTGGGAGAACGGTAACGCTCTGGCCTCGCATTCGGGAGCACGTGGGCTCGAATCCCCGCCCGGCCATTGAAATTTGGGTTTTCGATGTTTTCCCCAAATCACTCCAGGTGAATGCCTGGATAGTTCCTTCATCATTCCAGGGCCCAAATCACTCACATTCCTTGCTTTCAGTCCTTTCTCGTCTCTCGACGTCATTGAGGCTTAAGGCCAGATGCAAAAAAAGCAACAAAAAGCCTTATATATTTAAAACTAGCTGAGGTACCCGGCTTCTCTCAGGGAGTTGATATGAGATTGTGTGGTAGTTGGAATAAAAGGATAAACTTTAAAATGTAGGAGGTAATTTTTCTATTGAAAAGATATTCTAACTTTTGCAATACTTGTTTATAGTCAACATTTTTCATTTAGTTATCTGTGGTATACATGTACAAATTTTTAGGATTTTCTACTCGATAGCAAGCTACATATGGTTGACCGTGAGAGAAACAGGAGTCTTTGGGGTTGATGCCGCATTGTTTTAAAGTTTGTCCTAGCACTTTGTTAATTGTAAAACTACAGGCTAATTTGTTGGAAATTGCAGTCTTTTAAATTCGAATATCAGTCCAGTAGAGATCTGGATTTTCCCCGGTCATATAAAGTAGAAATTCCTGTGAAGGTGCTTCCAGTGGTGGTAATCGAATTTTTCCATTCATGCAATAGAATCCTGATGTTTCTCCACTGAATTTTTTCGCGTTGCAAAAATGGTAGATGTTACCGATTTTTCTGATTATGACGTGGTTATTTTTGTTACATTGTCTTGTTGGGTCGCAGTGGAATGCTTCATTTGTCAGGTTATACTGTTTACTTGTCCTCGTTCGCGTTTCTCGTAGGATGATTTTTTCATGGGCGGCTTCCGTTCGCAGTCATCTATTACAACATTGAGTCGCAATCCTTGATTCTTTAATTCGTTCATTTCGTTGTTCTTCGGTTTCTCTGCTTCTCACGGTACTCGTTCACATTCACTGAGAGTTTTTTTTTTTTTTTTTTTTTTTTTTTTTTTTTTTTTTTTTTTTAACTGCTTAACGTCTCTTAACAGCGAGGTCTTTAGAGACGGGAAACGATGGGGGTCAAGGGATGGGAAGGAATTCGGCCATGGCCTTTTGAAGGAAGCATCCCGGCATTTGCCTGGAGTGATTTGGGAAACCATGGAAACCCAAATCTGGATGCCCGGACGGGGATTCAAACCGCCGTCCACCCGAATGCGAGGCCAGAACACATTCGCTGAGAACATACACGTGCCTCGCGCTCTTCGACTGTTTCGTTTTTTCGCCGTTCTTTTTGTTTCGTTCGTTGGCAACGTAAACGTGCCTCGCGCTCTTCGACTGTTTCGTTTTCTCGCTGTTCTAGAGGGTGAAACTTCCAGCCCTTCTATCTTCAAAATTATACCATTCAGGTAAAAATGGAAACCTTCTTCATGGATAAGAGATAGAGGGCTACTACACCATATAACTCCCTTGATAGTACCTGGACTCGTTTTTTAGTTTTAGCGCCACGCACATTGTTGTACACTTAGTTTTATAATATATATTGATTACTTCCACGGTGGGTCTAAAACTATGGTACACCATGTCCGCGTCAAATTCTGTCACCGTACCTCAACTATCTGATGTGGTGAGAGTATCATCTGGTTTCAGGATGAGATCCCGTACTGTTCTACAACACTCCCTAGACTGCTTGTCATTGCCCTAGAGTCACACAGTTAGCTCGGCCTCTGGGCGGAAGGGAAAGCCGGTTATGTCGGTCACAAAGAAGTGGGTCTGCCGGCCAAACCGTTGTGTCGAGAGTTGTCTTCGCGGAACTCTCGGCAGCAGGAAAGTCACGGTCAAGGCTGGGATCTCGAAGGAACTGGAAGGCGCTTATTCCCTACTGCCGTAGCGTCAGGAATCGGTGCTTATCCCGGCTCAACGGTCCAAGTCCGGCCAGCAACACGGTTGTTTTTACTTTAGTGTTGCTTTCGTTGAGTGCTGTCCTTATTATAGGAACCAATAACACTTGTGATTAAGCAATAAATACACGTGGGAAAACACTGGCTAAATGTTTGGCAGAAATTTTTGAAGTTAGGTGGTGTTTGAACGGGGCAAATCTATGAATTCGTAACTTTCGTCACCGACATGCCGTCACCGTCACGCTAGGACGTGTTGCGCGTCTGATACGCGCGTTGCACTCTTTATGGATGGGCAAAACATTATGAGTTCGTTTCACCAACATGCTAATGTTAACAGTATATCTGTAGCTGTAAGTATATACGTGTTGTGCTTGGACAGCCATGAATGTTTATACTCGTATCTAATATATAAAACTGATTTTTTTAATAAGAATGTTCTTTATATGAAGACACAGCTTTATCAGATTTCGATGGAACTGTGCATACGAATACTTTTAAACAAATAGAAAAATAATGTTTACGTTTGATTTAGACAAATCTAAACTCTCTCCTTAATTTCTGTCAACGCTGTTCATACAAACACACAGTATTTAATCCGATTTTGATAGTACTTAGCACACACTGCGAAACAGAGCGGTGAGGTAGGTCATCGGTTAAGGCGCTGACTGCTTTCTGTGGCCGCGGGTTCAGATCCTATGGACAGTAGAAATTTTTAGGTGTTATGTTTGATAATATGAACTACGCCGGGCCGTTCCGTGGTTTTGATTCCACGTTAAACTTTAGGCCCCTGAGGAAAGGAAGTGGCGTTATCGCCTCTGACAATAGCTTTGTACATCTCCTTCGTAAGATTCACCCAACTTGCGGGGAATGGACTAAGTTAGATTTTTAGTTTTCGAAGTAAAAAAATCTTAGGGCGCGTTGAGCGATTTTTGGATGGGTAAGAATCTTATCAGTTCATGTCACCGACATGCTAACGTTAACAGTATATCTGTTGCTACAATGTGGTTCAGTGGTTAAGGTGTCTGACTGGGCGACAGAAGGTCACCGGTTCGAATCCCTGTCTAGGCGAGGATTTTCATATACCCATAACTTGACCTTCCCCTTGGGCACACCTTGATGCGTAATTTCAAGGTCGCCAGAACGCTTCCGTGGTTCGACTTCCATGTTAAACTGTAGGTACTCTGTACCTGATAGGACTACCAGGTTAGGTTAAGGCGGCTAAGACACGAGCGGAATGCGCAGCCACTAGAAAGCCTGCCACCAATTCACTACAACCACGCCGAATTATTGTTATTTAGTATATCTGTAGCTACAAGTATGAGGTGTTGCGCGTATGATATTCATAGTTCAAGTTTTCACCTCTGTCGGCAGTCCCCAATCACTGCCAATTCTGATTTGTTATTGGTTTATGTCTCATCGGCGTCGAGTTCAATATAGGTGGAAAATTACTGGGGGCAAACGGCAAGAAATTCGGCCGAGCCATTTTGAAGAAACCATACCAGTATTAGCGTAAATGATTTCGGGATGGCAGGACGGGGATTTGAAGCCACATCTTCCCAATTACCTAGCTTGATAATTTCCGCTCACCAACCGGGTACGGCTTGAAGAGCTGGAGCATATCTTCAAATGAATTCGCCTGTATCTTCGTTGTTCTGCGTCACCTAGATTACTTTCGCACTGTATGGGATTCGTAAAGCAAGATAAAGTACAGAGAAGAACCGTTTGATTTAGCCTTATGAAGATGTGACGAGTTGATTCAGAGGTATAGCAAAACAAATTGGAATTTATTGGAAAATATATGATCATCCAATTTTGTTCTCAACTGCAAAGAAATTGTTCTCCTACTTTCAGAAACGGTCTTCCGAAAGCAGATCACAGCATATAGAAACAGGACTGATCCATGATACCTCGAGTTTTATATAAAAATATCATTTTCGTTTGATATAACTGCCCACAGTGATGTGGTAGACATCTCACAGGAAATCAGTTCCTTGCCAAACACGATCCAGGATATTGAACTACACTTCTGTAATTGTGGAATGGATTTGATTTCTGATCTCAGTGAGATTAAATCCATGAGGCTGAGGCTTATTAACAAGGTTAGGAGATGAATTCAGTCAAGTTCTGTATCAAACAACCATTCTAGGGATGATTTCTGGAATCTATAGAAGTCCAGAATAGGACTGACTGTGCCCTAAACCACGAAATCAAGAGTATTAGAAGAGTGTATTACATAATTCGTATTCCTAAATACCATAGCTTCAAGTTACTTTAGACGTACAGTATATCTTGGTACAACACGTACATACTAACACATGAATACAGGTCCAGTAGAGACGTGGATGCCTCAAGTATATTTACATCTGTTATCGTCATAATCATCAGTCTAATAACCATCTGGAAAATGAATCACTTCTCACAAAGAAAGAATAAATCACTGCTATTGATAGTGGACCATAAGCAAATGCAATAGACCTAAAAATGTAAGTAGATTATAATTTAGATAATAATTCCACTGTACATAATACGACAACAAAAACCAATTTGTAACATTTGTACATAATTATCAGGAGAACCCGCTGAAGATGCTCCGAGTGAAATGCATTCGGTAGTTCCATAAATACTAAAACATTATTTATTTATCAATTTATATCTATTATTCAGGGAGCAAACTTTGATGGTTAGGGAGTGAAAATTAATTACGTGAGGATTTTTTCGGAAATCTTGATCCCCTCCCCCCTTGTGGTGAAATTTGTTGAGATGTGGTGGTTCCCCCCCTCCCCCCCTATAGTGAGGTGAGACTTAGAGGAACCCCCACTTTTCCCTGCTTGGAGAACTTCATTTTTTAGCTCTCCTTTTTTTAACAGCTGTTATACCTCCCTAACCTTGGAATCATCATCGTGTGTAGATAATTTTTTGTTTGTTTATTTCTACTGTTCTTGAATGAATTAAAAAGATGACTTGAGATTTCTAACGGATCCATCCTTCCCTGGTGAGATTTCGCGTGACCACGTCCCCCTTTTCACCTCGCGTTATTATTGGAACCCCATTACTACCACTCAGTCATAAAGTTGCAACTTCAGTGTTTTAATTTTGGACAAGGCTACACATTGGTAATACATAGTTGCAGTAGTTAAATCCTCTGGGGAAAAATTTAATTTTTGAATGGTAAAGTGGCAAACTGAAAGAAAAAAAAAAGTTTAGAGACTTGATATCTCCTACAGTTTAATATGGACCTGGAAAGTATAAATTTAATTGCATATTTTACATCTGGGGAACAATTATATGGTTAACAAACCACTTTTTTTCTTCTTCTGTGACAATGATAAATTGTTACCCTCATAAGTTTACTTTTAAGTGCTTTCACTAGCATGATGTTCAGACGAAGTCTTCCAAAGATTGATGTCTTAAAATGAATCCACTCAAACCCCTGTAGCACTAACATTGTAAGTCACTGTGTTGCAGGCCTGTGAGGTTCCAGCGAGCCAGAATGAACACAGTCACTACACGTGTAGTGACTCAGGGGAGCTGAGCTGTCAGCACGGCTGGACGGGGGACATGTGTGACGTGCCCATCTGCCGCAAGGGCTGCGACCCTCTGCAGGGCTACTGCAAGAGGCCCGGGGAGTGTCGCTGCAAGATGGGTGAGCTACAACAAGCACAAGCTTCCAGAATTTAGATCACCTTGCTAAAGGCCGGTACACATCAGTACGAGGCAACGCACGAATGAGACGAAGGTGAGGCGTGACGGAGGCGAGGCGAGGCAGGACTGAGGCGAGGCGAGGCGAGGCGAGGCGGGACCGAGGCGAGGCGAGGCTGGACTGAGGCGAGGCGAGGCGAGGCGGGACTGAGGCGAGGCGAGGGGGGACTGAGGCGAGGCGGGACGGAGGCGAGGTGAGGCGGGACGGAGGTGAGGCGAGGCGGGACTGAGGCGAGGCGAAACGTATGTACACTTTGGTTGCACGAACGCAGTGCGCCGAGGCATCGTACGAGACAGGTATCCGTGCATTCGTTTGTTCTGACGAGTTGGCAGTGCTGTGAATTTAGAGCTTCGATATGGGTCGTGATGAAAATTTAGCAGTGATTAGTGCTGCATTCATGCTAGCTTAGTTAAAAAGACAAGACTGTGGTGGGCAGCTATACTTTATTGGAATAGTATGCTCACTAGTGGTAAATTATTTTTAAACAGTATGATGGAAGAAGAAGAGATTGGCCATTTTCGAAACTTTGCAAGAATGTCATCCGCTGACAATATATTTTTATTAGAGTCGATTTGGGGAAAAATTTCGAAGAATGATACAAATTTTCGAAAAGCAGTAACAGCGGAAGAAAGGTTAGCCATAGCACTGAATTACTTGGCAACTGGTGATTCATTTATTAGCATGCAATGTGTTTTCAATGTATGGGAACAACTGATTTCAAGAATTATACCAGAAGTATGCAGAGCTATATAAATATTTTACAATTGTAAAAATGGAGAATAATGCCAACTCACATTGGAAGTGTAGCAGTTTCCATAATAGTGCTAGACATTCAGAGATACTGTCATTTGTGATTCGTTGTTATGTTTGATATTTTGAGAATACGAATCATGTGTTTAGTTGTAACATATCAATTCTTTTTTTAATTTTTTTTATCAAAACATCATTCTCTTCTCCGATAAATGCATTTATTTCGTGCCAAGCATCCTCTTTTTTTAATCGCATTATGATAAAGTTTATTATACTTCTTCCACAATGTGGGACGTCTTTCATAATCTTTCACAAAAGATAGCACCCTTTCATTGTCCCAACTCATTATTAAAAAATAGAACAAAACAAAACAATTATGAAAAACTTCTTAACTATAATATAGTGGTTTTATTTAATTCCAACGAACAGTGTGTTTAAACGATGACTCATTGAAGTACCGACTCGGAGTGGCTGGCGTTTGTACCACCTCGGTCGTTCAGCGAAAGGCCCCAGGCAGTTTGCCATGCCTCTGCTACACGTACACACTGGTATGATCACCTCGCCTCGGATTCGTACGTGCTTTGCCTCGTTCTGGTGTGTACCCGCCTTTACACACAACAAAATAGTGACCAGACCAAAATGACAGAATTTTTAATTCTGCTCTGGTGCTCCTGCCATTGGCTGATTAAAGCTGATTTGGGGGAATACTTGCAGCATGCATCCAGTCTCCCCTATCACTACCAACCCTACAATAAGGGACTATTTACTTAGTGTTGGACATGACACTTGCACAGCTATGCACCATATTTACCAGCGTACTTGTTTCCTCTGCTTGTCTTCTTATATTGGCCTCACCACTAGCTATATGTACATCAAGATGAATGGCCACAAGCAAACAGTTTATACTGGCAACCAAGACTACCCTAGTGCCAGTTCACACAACTTTAACAATGTCAATAGCTGTTTCACATTAAGATCTGCTAGAATATTACTGATTGTATCACTCATTTTGAGCTCTGTGGATGTGAACTACAGCCAACATGTTCTGGACACCAAGCATTAATCTGACTGTAACCTTCAGTAATACCCCTCCTGTAAATCTTTTGCTTACACACAATAAATAAAATAAACCTGTCACTGGTGACAGATGTAGGCAGCATGGACATGACTAACACAAAAACATGAACTCATTTTATAATATTTCAGTATGAATAGAGCAGGCTCTCCTGTCTTCATCTGTGGTGAGTAATGGGTTTATTTTCCCTATCTTCCTGTATTTTATTTATTAATTATTTTCATATTATATATAACTTTTTATGATCATTTCTTTTTTATTTTACTTTGCTCAGCATTTCCAGAGACTATACTTTTCCTTAATTATTAACTGTCTAGTTCTCTCACCACCATTGCCCTTCAAACCTTGTTCATCTCTAGCTTTAGTCATGTAGTGAGTCTCGTGTAAACACGAGATCTCCTAATCAAAGGGGATTAATGGAGGCAATAGAGATGGTCCAAAGAAGAGCCGCCCAATTCGTGACAGGTATATATAGTTGGAGGGAAAGCGTAAGTGCGATGTTGAAGGAGTTAGGTTGGGAATACCTGGAACACCGAAGGCGTTGCTCTTGACAGAAGCGAATTGAAAAATTCTCTACTGATGTATTTCGGAATGACAGCCAGCAAATATTGCTACCAGCAACATTCATATCTCGGAATGACCGCGAAAATAAGATAAGAGAACTCAGGGTCAGAACCGATTCATTTCTGTACTCATTTTTTCCACGAGCAATTAGGGAGTGGAATAGAAAGGATTTACTGGGTGACTAAACATAAAATCCGACAGGAGTAGCTTTCGATAAAGCACTCCGACCATCCTGATCTGGGTTTTCCGTGGTTTCCCCAGATCGCTCCATGCGAATGCTGGGATGGTTCCTCACAATAGCCCATGGGCGCCTCCTGCCATATCCTGTATATCCCTTCCAAACCATTACCTTGTGCAATGCACCCTCCGCCACACACTTTTAGTGAATCGTGGAGTAATAGTAATAGTTATAGTAATGGTATCTATGTCTCACCTCCAAAAATGATTAAAGATTATACTAAAATATTATAAAGTGTTTTTGTATTTATTTGTTCAATGCAATCCCACTGCCTTCATCGGTGGTGATTGATGGGCTTATTTTTAAGAGTAAACGTTTATATCAAAAGAAAAAAAAATTAACAGCATATTACCAAATTGTTTATCAAGTTGTGGACTTGAATTATTAACAACAGCCCATAACTGTAATTTGATTGTCAGATCTTAGCATAATATCACAGATAGTACAAACTACTCTTCCTTGTTATATTACTTTACTTAAATCATTATATTAATTTCTGTGTAACTTATTTTTTTTTATGGAATGCTATGTGACATAGAACTGAGAAAAACTTTTCATGTTACAGGTTTCTATGGTGATTTATGCAACAAATGTATAACAATGTTTGGCTGCCAGCACGGCTACTGCAATAACAGCTTCGAATGTCTCTGTGAAGATGGCTGGGATGGAATATTTTGTTCCGAACGTAAGCATGTCATATTTCTCTGTGCTATATAAATCTACAGTTAATATTGCTCTTATACGAAAATTTGAATTTATTAAAACTAATTGTGAAATATTATTTTATTGATTGATCTTTGGAAACTGTGTTAGATGTAACAGACCATTCTGACAGTAAATTAAATTGGTGATGTTTGAATCATGTTGCAGTGGTTGTATTATTATATGCCCAGTTGCAGTTCTTATTGAAGGCATATGATGAAATTAAATACGGTAATTTATCCTAACCAAACTAGGAATCCTGATTTAGAAACTGTTGCTGTTTCTCAAAATGTTGTTCACAGTATATCTAATGTGATAAGATATGCAGTGCTGGATTAACCACGTAGCAGGAGGTAGCAAATGCTATGGGCCTCACGCCTTCTAGGGGGCTTTGCGCCTACTAGGGCCCCTCCCCCCTCTCCCCTCCTCCCCGCAGCCCCCGCACCTAGGCTAGATGAGCGACGGTTTTTCTGATTTTATACCGGAAATAATAGCAGAGATAACGGTTAGGTTGAAATGCAGCCTGGACTGAAATGTTCTTGTTGCAGCAAAAGGCATAAGGAATTTAGTTATAATAATTAATATGCTGCTTTCATGAGTGCCATGTTAATGACATGTCTACTCCTATTTGTATCACACTAAAAAAAGAATGCTGTTTATTACAACACCTGTTAATTCAAAACTAATAGAGTTAGTATTAATTCAAAAGAATATACTGTAAATAATTTTAAAACAAGAATTCTGAGTATAAATATAAGAACCTATCTTTACAGTGAATGATAAAATCACTTAATTGAATGAGGAAAGCTTCAGCATCTTTGAAGTTTTTCTATTGTAGAATGTTGAATAGATACATCAAATTACAAAAATTTGATATTTAAAATATCTCTTAAAGTTGATTTGGAAATAACAGCATTGATATAATCACGGTATGAAATATACTTGGTTCCACCACCAGGAGTTGATACACACGGAAAGACACCATTCATTCAATTCTGTAGTTACCATTTCCTGTCTAATTTCTATTCCTGACATCTTTCTGCAAAGCACTGTTGAAATTCATTAAAGCAAATGGATTGTGCAAACAAACCACGTTCTTAATCTTCTACAATCATCAGTAAGAATTGTGTCAAAAATATTGTATATCTTGTGTTAATGTAGTATATTTTTTTGTTGCTGTAGCTTTCCTGCCTTTAAGTTTTCTAAGTGGTGGCTGTATTTTTATCTTTTCTTTTTATATGAAAACAATTTTGATTGATTCAGCAATTGCTTTGATTATTTCCTGTATCTTTCTACATGAATTTTCCTAGATACTGCATTGGTAGTCTTACATTATCACTCACTTTACAGCAATCTGTCATCGTGACTGCCACCCGAACCGCGGCTATTGCGACAACCCGGGCGAGTGTCGCTGTCGCCTGGGCTGGGCGGGAGAGACCTGCCACGACTGCCAGGTGCTGCCCGGCTGTCAGCACGGCTACTGCACTCGGCCACTCGAGTGTCGCTGCCACGAGGGCTACACCGGACTGCTGTGTCAGACTCGTGAGTATGCACCACAATCTTTAAAAAGTCTCAGAACTACCAGAGCACCAAGCGTGATAATGTTTCACGTGGTAAGACATGCTCAAAACCATTCTAACTGTTATAAACATGTAAGGTTGAATAAAAGAAACAATGGTTTTAACAATCATCACAGGATTACACAGATATACAAAAGATGACAAAACAGAAGGTATTGGTTTTTGAAGTAAAACTTCCTTGGACATGGTAGGAAAAAATTGGATAGCATTACACATTAAGTGTGCATGAACATTACATTCTTCACATGTGCACTTAATGATACTTCAGTGTGAGGTGTACCATTTCTTTTCAAATGAAACTTTATAACTTTCAAGAATTCGTTTATCATTAACCAGGGATTTTTAATTGGGCGCCAGTGAAAAACCTTTCACAAAGATTAAATTTAAATATAATTTTATCAACATCAATATAAATTATCACTTTTGAAAGGCGAACTGGAGGAGCAATTATTGTCATTAAATATTTATTTTGCCTTCAATTTACCACTGAATAGCATCACAATTATTTTTTTTGTATTGCCTGATTTACAACAACTATTCTTGTGACATAAATCATTGAAAGATTAATAAATTAACATTAAAGGAATATAGAGAAGGCATACATTATTAATTTAACACAAAACATTCAAAAATTAATCCTAATTGATTGTGGCCTTAAATAGACTTTGAGTTCTCTTTATCTCATGGCTGTTACTGGGTGACAGAATTTTAAGTGTGGTATGCTGATGCAATTCAATATTCATTCATTACCATGATGAGGAGTGGTGGTGGTGCGATTGTCGGCTGTTGCAACATGGCATCGGGCGGCAGTCAGAATATGCTCTTGTGTCACTTTTCTCGACGTCGTGGAGCTCGGAGCACTATGGTTGGATGCTTGCGACACTTTGCACTCACACCTGTCCGTGTCGGCTGCCTGTTCTCAAGTCTCCTCCGGCCACACACTCTACTGTATATTGTCCTACCCTCTTTTATATCTCTGGAATGTGGGAGGGTGTGCCAACAGCTGCCCTGTCCAGGTACAGTCCAGACCACAGCAAGCTGATTCTAAACACTCACTACCTCATCCACAAATATATCCATCTCCAAAACAACAGATGCACCATCTCTGTCACTGTGTTACATTACAGATGCAAGCAGCTAAGATATTGTTGTAAGAATGAAGACTTTCCTGGCTAAGATATTGCCTGCTGTCACTTAAGCTCATATTAAACAGTGGGTATTCACTACATCATTTTGAGTTAGTTTGTATTTATGCATTATATTTTCAATACAAGTGTGTATAAGTATAAATATATGCATTTCAGGAGTATACCTACAATGTATCAAAAATGTTAAAGATTAAATTGCTTTAATACTTATTCAAAATCACGTTACAAAGTAAGACGGTATCTTTACAATCAGAGGAGTTGTGATTATTGCTCACTGATACATACACCAATATTTGTAGTTGCTTTTTGTTTATTTATATTAATTTTATTTGTTTATGGAGTAAATTGGATAAAATTCCAATTTACTGTACAAATACAATTGAGATAGTATCACTTGTTTACTAGAGAGCAATAAATGAATAAATAAAAAATAATGAAAAAACAAAGATAAATGTAGAAATATTTTGTGTGCGTGTATATGTATTTGTGTATGTGTGTGTGCATGAACTCTTCACCAGCAGAAGTGCTTCTTGTACACTGAGTGACAAGCAGAGCGGTCTAAAAACTGGTATCAGTGTTTTCAGTTTCTTTGAGAGAGTGTGTAGGTATCAAGATAGACTCAATACAAAACAACAGAAACGTTGATGGGGTACAGTCTGAAAGATAATTGCAAATAAATAAATAAATAGAAAAAAGAATAAAACTAAGGAAGGAATGAGACATATGATGGTAGCTGGGATCTGTGGTGAGTGTTGGGTATTATTTCCCTATCCTTCTTTAGTTTCATTGCCTTAAGCATTTTCCTGCTCTTAGAAATCACAATACTTTGATATTCCAGATACTAGTTTCTGTTAGGGAAGAAGTAGCAAAGAAGCTTAGAAGGATAAAGAAGTTATTAATTTCAGAAGCATGAATGATCAGATATGAATAATACCAAAATTCATGGCCACTGAGGATTGTTCACCTATGACACATGATGGTTGTTCTGTTTATTATAATATCTGCTGAAAAGCTCCTTATCCCCATTAAATCCATTTAAGTGTGACTTAATGCATTAGCATTTATTTACAAAATGCTTATTGTTATTCCTTATTTTTATTATTTTTATCACAATGACATGGTACTCCATTATCCACTCATACTACAAATGCTGATTTTGATTTTTCTAATTGCAGCAATTTGTGCAGAGTCATGTCATAAGGATAGAGGATATTGCAGGAAACCTGGGGAATGTAGGTAAGTCAAAAAGGAACAACCAACCATTTTACGTTTAAGTTTCATTTTTGGATTGAATATATTCAGTGAAGAAAATACTGTAATATTCTTCTGATATAACTGTCTGCATCTATTCTACACTGTTGTAAATCTGTAAGCAGGTTGTGTCTGTCTGGCACATTGTTAATGTATTATGAAAAAAATGCAAACCAATTTTAATGTGGTCTTCACAGTTTGAAGGCTATTAGGTCTAGCTTAAAATATGCATATATCATATGATGCTATGCACAAGAAAATGATAATTCAAGAACAGATACGTGCCACAGATCACATTGCATCTCAGAAGAAGACTCCCCTACAAAATACCCACCAAAGATTACGCCATGACACAAATAAACACTCTACCATTTTGATTCTTTTAAAATTGTTTTTAACTATTTAACTTTGCTTCTTGATTTCCTCAGTTTTCTGAATTATAGTACATTGGAACATATGGAAAATATTAACCAAACCTCTACATCAAAGATTAACATTTCAATAGGTGTAACAAAATTGCAAAATCTCATTTACAGTATACATTATGAAGATACAATTTTACAAACATTTATGGTTTACAAATAGAAGAAAAACAAAAGGTAATGTTTTTCTATGCACACCTAGGGCTGTATGGTGAAGTAGTGGAAATATGCCACTGTTAGATAAAATTAAGACAATCACAAATACATAGTGTTTTGAATCACTTCTTAGTCATGTGGTAGAAGAAATAAAGCACCTGATACAGCTTTCATAATTCATTATTCGTATTCACCTTGGCTTCAAGATAGTCCTTTTAATTATTATTGTCATCACACCAAGCAAAACATAGTCATATCCTTACTTTTATTTGATACATTATTCTTTTTATGAAGAGGAACTTCATATGTTATTTTATTATCAGGTTAGAATGTTTACCAACTCAATAATTGGGTTGGTAAACATGGAATGAAGATAAATGCAAAGAAGAGTCAGCTTATTAGATACACAAATAAAAAACAAAAGGTTAATTATGAATATAAGGTGGGGAAAGAAATGCTTGCTGAAGAGTTGAAATGCAAATATCTTGGAATTACTTTTGATAACAAACTTAACTGGGCAGGACACATAGGACAGGTGGTAGGAAAAGGTTTCAAAGTTCTGCACTTGTTGGAGAGAGTTATGAGGGGATGTACGAGAGAAGTCAAGGAATTGGGTTACAAAACTTTGGTCAGACCATTGCTCGAATATGGTAGTGTAGTATGGGACCCTCATTTTACGTATCAAATACAGGAGTTGGAGAGGGTGCAAAGAAGGGCTGCTAGATTTGTTTCTGGAAATTATCGCAGAATGCAATCAGTGACGGATATGATAAAGGAGCTGGAATGGGATTCATTGCAAGACAGGAGGAGGATGAGGAGGGTCATGGGAGTGTACAGGGCCTATACTGGTGATGAGGCATGGAAAGATATTGCAATAGGTATGAAAAGTAGTGCATGGAAGGGAAAAGATGACCATGACCACAAGCTGGCACTCGATTTCAGGCACAAGGGTGTAGGAAGATTCTCTTTTTTAGGTAAGGGTGTCAGGGATTGGAATGAGTTACCAGGAGAAACGATGAATAATTTACCGAAAACTTTGAAGGAATTTAAAGATAAAATTTGTAGAGGGCAAATGTAGGTGGGTGCAGGATAGGGGGAAGATAGCTGTGTAGGGAAATTGCCACCGGAGCCTGTGCTCCATTGCAATTAAATTAAATTAAATTAAATTAAAACTGCAATTAGCATGACTGCTATGCCGGGTCTGCAATTTGATCCTAGAGCTCCCCAATCACATGTAGTGGCATATTAATGCTTGCAGCTACACTAGAAGGCCATGAAACTCAAAATAGACTGGCAACCATTTTTGACTGGGCCAGTGAGTTGCCTTGGAATTTGAGAGAAGCACTCTTCAGTTGTTTTATAGCTGTAAACTTTGATTCTAGTTGTCTCCATTTTGTTAAAAGGAAGGATGAAATGAAATAGCACATGTGAAAATACTAGTCCAGGATTACTTTTTTGTTGTGTTCTGAAATGAATTCATATAACTGTAGCAGTGAGCTCTTAATAAGAAAGAAGGCTAATGCCTATTTCAAACTAATGAAAACAAGAGAATTATATGTATTAGAAGTAATGACTTAAGCAATCTATTATCCTCCAGACAGGCACTATTTATTTATTTATTTTCAAATAGCCTGTGGCTAATATATACATACAATTACAATTCATATAACACATTAAAAACAAAAGAGAAAAAACAAAAACAAACAATTTCATTGAATCCTTCACAAAAAAACTATTACAATCTCTTTCCTCTAACCATTTACCCAGCTTTTCTCTAAAACTTGATATAGTTCTGGTCCTTTTTATTTCTTCAGGTAATTTTTTATATATTTTTAAACCTTTGTGCAACACTGTTTTCTGTGCTTTACCACTTCTATTATAAGTGGAATCGAAATGGTTTGACTGCCTTGTCTTATAATTACGTACATCATTATTCTTTTGTACTAATCTAGATACATATCTTGGTAATAATCCACTTTCCAACTTATATACATAAGTCAGTACATCTCTAATTATCTCCTTTTCAATATGTAAATATCCTAAGTCCTTAAGCATGTTACTGACATTTTCAGTTCGTCTTTTATTTAGAACAGCCCTCATTCCATTATTAAAATTATTTTGCCATTTCATAATATCTCTTTTGCTTGCCGTGATTAATACTGTGGAGCAGTATCTTATATGAGGCAGAACAATTGCTTTAAACAAGAGCTGTTTACCTGGTTCAGATAACACATTTCTTAATTTGTATATTAAATTTACCTTTTACCACTAAATATTTAAAATTTTGTATCTTGTTTTCATAATTTAAACTTCTGTTATTAGTTGTTCTGGAGAGGTGAGAATTTCTAAAATAAGCTGTCCGGTTAGTGAATCTAGGCATAACACCTGTCACTAACATTGAAGTTGATATATGTTATGTCACCAGGTGCAAGACAGGCTGGATGGGCGAGCGCTGTGACAAGTGCCACCCGTACCCCGGATGCGTGCACGGCAGCTGTCGACGGCCGTGGGAATGCAACTGCGAGCCCGGCTGGGGAGGACTTCTCTGTGACCAAGGTCAGCATCAAAACATGTTTGACCAATGAACTTAAATACTCACATAATACGAGATTTTCTCGGTGTTGCAAATGAATAAAATTTTCTCCGGTAACTAGCCAAGTTAGTACATCATTTAAACACGACTTTTCGGTGGTCACAATCTCTGCCACCATTGTCAAGTTTAAACGATGGACTAACTCAGCTAGTTACCAGAGAAAATTTTATTCATAAACACATATCTCTCAAGACTGTAGCATGACTTCCTTTGTGATGTTGAGACACTATAACCTCTGTTTTTAATTTACTCAACTTATTCTATTTTTCCAACACTACTAAGTTCCCATGGTTTATTTGAGGGGAAGGTCATGTAAGTGTGAAATGAAATACCTTGAGGCAGCTTTAACCAGACTTTTACCATTTTCAGTAACACCATGAATTTTGTAAAACCAGCTGTTATCTGGTTAATTCTTGGCTGTCCGGGTGGCGCCGCATCATGTTTCTTGAAACCCGGACAGCCAAGAATCAACTGACTCTGGCCGCGTAAGCCTACGATTACAGCTGTTATCTGGTTTTCTCATTGTTTATGTTACCCAAGATAAGTTAGTAATAAATTATTTTCCTTGATTTATAGGATTAAATATTTGTTTCATTTGCCAAAAAGGGAGGTGATATCAAGACAATATAAGGGGAAAAGGAGTAACCATCACTCAGTTCAGAAAAACAGAGGATGGATGTTTTTTTTGTATTATGCCTCATAAATATCAAGGTCATTAAAGAATCTTAGGATTGAGCAAAAGCAGAAAATAACTGCAAACATAGAGCATTGATGCTATTTTCAGGTGTAAACTCTTCTTTATACGGATAGTCTGATATTTTTTTATTGGTCCCTTTGCATAATATACACTTTAGTCCAAAAGTACAACTGATATGGAATAAGTCAATATTCTGCATGCAGACATAAGAAAACATGACACACACATTTTATACAGTCTGTACAAGTTTGATAAATGTGAAAGGTATGTTATAAATGTAAAAGTAACACCTTAATAGGGAACCAAATGGTGGTTAATTGTGTGGATGGTGAGGTAAATTAAAGCTGTAACATTGATATGAGAGGAAAGATGGTTGTCAAGTAATTACAGAAGAGTAGAGATCAAAATCAAATGAAGATAAATAATAATAAGAAGAGTATTGGAAGAAAAAAACATTCTTTAAAAACAGAGAAAGAATATATTAAAAAATGATTCCCACCCTGCTAGTTTTCCTGCTGAAGAATTTACACCTGAAAATTGCCTTAGTTCCATGTTATGTTTTTTTTTATATATATTTCTGTGCACATACCATGGCCTACTGCACCACTCCTTGCCAAATGACCAAATTCTATGTATATGGATATTTCAACTGGAATATTGTAAAGTGTGTTCCTATTTTCATGAACTTATGGTCCTCCTGTCATCATCTGTCATAAGTGATGGGTTATTTCCCCATCCTTCCTTATTTTCATTGACTAACAGTAGTTTCATTGTCAATAATTGTGCATATGGAACTTAAATCATTATTACAGCAAATCTAATGTGCAGGTTTGTCTGGAATATATGAAAATTATTGTATCCAACAATTGGGCAGATCTTACATCAATTTTTGTAACATAATAGGTTATTTTTAAAGGTTGGAATCTTTGATAAAATTCAGAGCCCCACATTTCAGAAAATTACTGAACAGTGATCAACATTGCAGAAAGCTCGTTTAAAAAATATAGTTTCAAAACGTCAACTGTATAGCTTCAATTTGTCTTTAAATTTGGCTGCTGTGTTAAACTTCTCAAAAAAGAACCTCTTTTCAATGTTGCAGAGCTCACATACTGCGAGCAAAATGACGGCTTGTGTGAGAATGGAGCTACTTGTATCAGCTTGACAGAGGAGGACGGAAACTACCGCTGCCTGTGTACCGAGGGTTTTACCGGCCGAAACTGTGAGGTCTCCAAAGTGGTCAGCACTACAGCCAGTGTTGCCAACCTGACCATGACGACTGCTGCTCCACCTGAGCCTGCAGAAACTCCAGAACCGGCTGAGGAGGAGAATGAAGCTGCGTGATGCAGGAGGTGGTGATAGTGAATCGTCAGGTTCACTTTTGCTGGAGGGAAGAGATGATGCTGACAATAGTTACAGCATACCATTTCTTGGCATGTCGAATCTAGACACTGCCTCTCATGACAGTTACTACAAAATGCATAAGAGCTGAAATATTTCAAACTGATAACATTTTCTGAATAATATTAATTTTGGAATAATTAGGAATCATACCCCAAACATTTATGGTAGAGAATAGCAACTTGTGTGTTAAATCTGTATTATTTATGTTGTTGGTTGAGATAGCTGTTGGCAGCAGAACTGGTTATATAAAGAACAAGATGAAATATACAATGTTATAATTTGCCGCCTCAGATATTGTTGCATCCACTAGTCATCACATGTTCTTAACTGATGTAATCAAGGATTCATCAAGATATGTATTTGGGATCATCTTGTCTAATTTTGTCAAAGTATTACTGCCTTCAGCTTTTGTAAGTGATGAATTTACCATCTGCATTTTTATTCCTACTTATTCAAACTGGCCTTAAGATTGTTTCTGTTCCTTTATAGGAGTCACATCTGATATATGCAAATGTTTCAAAAAGTGCACTACATTAAGTTTTTCCAGTTGTGTATTACATAAATGTTATTGCCTGTTCAATGCACTTGTAACAGCAAAAAAGAACTGAGAAATAGCTACATTGATCCATGATTATTTATATTTTAATTTATTAATTAATTAAGGTTATTTATTTAATTTTTGTAGATTAAGCCTAAGTTATTTTACTACTGGCTGTTATGTAATTGTAATTTTTACTAAATAAAAAAATAAAAAATGTGTGAAATCATTTCATTGTTTACTTTTTAATAGAATTCCACTCTTTAATGAAATGTAAAGTATAACCATGCTAAATTTAGATATTTCTTTAGATATAAATACTGTTGCTGCCTCTCAAACTTTCTAATTTTTAGCGTCTTTTACAATTCTGTATCTATTTTCTGAAATAGTTATCAATTTTATATTGTGTTCTTAAAACTGTAGCCAGCAGTCACTTCTTTTTTTGGATATAAGGATTTTTAATTTTTTTTTATTGTCATGGAGTGCAGACTCCGGTGGCTATTTCCATACACACCCATTTTTCTGCCTTTCCTGTACCCACCTACTTTTGCCCTCCACAAATTTCAACTTTAAACAGGATCCTCATCACCATTACCTTGAACAGCTTCCAACCAACGTGCAGTTCTGCTTGGAGTAAAATTCTCTCCAATGATTCCTATTCATCCGTCATCTCTCTTCTTCTGCCATCAGTTTGCTCCTGTTTCATCAACACACTTCTTAACACCTATCACCCATCTGTCCCCATTTTTTTCCTGATCCTCCTTGTCCAGCTTCTTATTTGTATCGTCTCCTCTCCCATTCTCTTCACATGACCAATGAAATGTAGTCTTTATTTCTCCATCCTTTATTGTAATGGTTCATCCTTGATAATTTTACTGATTTTCTCTTTCCTCATTCTGCCCCTTTTCATCTCCTACTCTACTCCTTTGAAACTTCATTTCCATAGCTTTTACTCTCCCTTTGTATGTCTCTTTCAGCACCCATTTTTCCTATTCATACATCAAAATCGGTACAGTGTAGGTCTTATAGATTGATTCCATACTCTTTTGTGGCATAAAAATGTTCATTTCTTTGGATGGGATGATGTTAACCTACTAACTGCTCTCATTTCTGGTCTTATAAAGCTTTTTTGCTTCTGTTGCTGGGAAAGATGAGCCATAATCTTCTGTTATCTCATCTTTCATGGCAACTGTTTCTGCTTCTGCTAAAGCTGTGGAATTTCGACTATGGTGGGAATATTCTCTAACATTTCTTCCTTCAATTTATTTTTATTACTGTTGACACATTACTTTTTGAGTGACCTTCCAGTCAAGATGTATTTCAATTTCATGACTGTTAAATTTCCTTGATACAACTTCCAAAAATATTAGAGTCATTTTTTTCATCCATCATAATTATTATTGTTACTTTTATTGCCATTTAGTTCTCTTGGCCGAACTGACTGTGGAATGTAGAAAAAATTGATGTGCTATGTCATAAAATCTACTTTTGCCATTGCTTGTCCATCCAATAACTTTAATGGCATCTACATCCAGTGATTTATTAACTAGATATGTTTTATAATGATTTCTGTCTCTCTGGCTCTAATTTTACATGAATGACCTGGTAGTTCAGCACTTAGAACATCTGACTGACACTTGATAGGTCCCCGTTTGGGATTTTCATATGTCCTTAACTCACACCGGTGGCAATTCCCTTAGTCACCTATTTACTCCCTTTCCATTTTTTAAAAATTATCTTATATAATCTGACTTTTCTCATCTACTTTTACAATTTACAAATTTTAATTTTTAAATTCCTTCAGCGATTTTGATAAATTATTCATCACTTCACTTGGTAATTTGTTCCAATGCCTGACAACCTTAAACAGGCAAAAGAAATTTTTCTCACTCTTTTATCCATGAAATTGTGTGCCAGCTTGTGGTCATGGTCATCATTCCCCATCTACACACTATTTCTAATTCTTTGACCAATATCCTTCCAACCCCTATCACCTGTCATGTACATTCCCAGCACTCTCTTTACCCTCCTCCTGTCCTTCAATGACTCCTAATCCAGCTCCTTTTTCATATCAGATACTGAATGTTCCATGGTTTGGGTTCCATGTTAAACTGTACGTTCCCTTTACCTTGAAAGATTATCAGTTCAGGTAGCCATGACAGAGGCACATGCATGGCAAATTGAAACTTTGTCAGTAGGTGCCCAAATACTAATGATGCCAAATGTATTATTATTATTATATACAAAATAATTTTGTATAAACAGTCAGTCTTTTGCAAACTTGATAGCAGGAATTGTGCTGTAATGTGGCACATAATAAAAATGTTTCGTCCTTAAAAAGACAAAGGGAATAATTTCACTGCATTTATTAATCTCCAATCTTGCATTTACCTTTATCATGATTTAGTACACATATTACTGATTTCAGAAATGATGAAATGTGCTATTATGCTAGAAGAATAGAAAATTATATCGTCAATTATCATAAATAACAGCAGAACAATGAAATTTGATTAAAAAACAGAAAGCACAATGGAATTTTCTTGTGTAAGTTCACTATTGATAGGACAAAATCATATGTAAGGAAACATATTCTTCCACAGGTGTGGTCATTGTTATGTTTGCAACACTTCTGATGACAAGGGGATTAGTACTGTATCTGTTTTAAATTAGATGCTGCTGATGAGGATAAAATAACAGAGGACTAAAGGGAAAATGATTACTTACACAGTAAGACAAAAACATTTATTTCCAAACAAATTAGAGAAGTTAAAGAACAACAAAGAATGATGGTGAAAGGTACTGATGAGAATATACCGAAACAGTTGTCATAGTACTCCTGAAATTTTTTTGAAGTATGATGAACAATGTTATCAAGTTTGCTCAATTAGTAGAAATACTTGGTTGAGGGAAAGAGGTGGTATTCCATCAGGGTCACTGAATATATGACAAATATGAAGAAGATTAATGGAAAATTACTAATACTGGTAACTACTACAGTTTTCTGATATAACATGTGAAAATCTGAAGTGTGGGAGTTATTCCATCTAAGCAGGAAAAGATTTGCAAACACATTAGTGATGTGGGATAACTTTACAAGGCAAAAATATGTTGGTTATCTTTCTAGCTGATATGTTCTTGGTGGGAAACTAAACAAAAATGTTGTCTTCAGGTGAAAAGTGAACAAGCCAGAAAACCTGAAGTTTAAAGTTTACCAAGAGCATGTTGTTTCTCCAAATCATTCAACATGAATGCCATGATGCTTCCTTTCAAAAACTATGGTCGAATTTGGCCCTGGTATCTTCCATCTCTAATGGCCTTGACTTCGCTGAGGCAAAAAAATAAAATAAAAAAAAAAATAAAAAAAATAAAAATAATAATAATAATAATAATAATAAAGGAATATGATATAATGATCTCCCAAAATTAGTTATATTGTTTAACAGTTTGCTAGAATCATATTACATGACAAATAATAACTGAATTTAATGTTATCAATAGAAAGTAAAAACTGATTACCGTAAGACAAAAAAGAAGAGGTATTTTTCAACTTTGTTTATTTTTTAAAACACACAATAGAGAAATAATATATAATAAAGAAAACATGGGTTATCTGTTAGAACACAGATATGGCTAAAATACAACATGTGCCAAGTGCATGCTCGTAGTTACATTGTACATAATGCATTTATATTGACATAGTATTACTATAATGTATCTTCAGACACAAATGTATGACATGATTAATATGACTGCACTAATTTCAATTTTTCACAAGATAAACTTTCTAAATAATATTTTAAAACAAATTCAATACCAAAAAACATTCTCAGAGGAAGTGCTACAGACTGACACTCCAAGAACTGTTCCTGATGTTTGGCGTTGAGGAAAAAACTCTCAGCTGCATCAGGATTTGACTTCCCACAGTTAATTTACCTAACATTTTTGTTACATCATTTTGATGTGACATTTTAAAGCTGATCTCTGACTTAATTTGCCAATGAAGTGCTGACTTGCTGGAATTATCAGCAGCTGATGACTGGCGTGAGTTTTACAAGGATGACCACTGCCGCAACTCAACACTTTACCAGAAGCTGAAGTCAGAGATAGGCTCTGAAATATTGCATCAGCTTGACATGCTTTCCTGGCAGGAGGCCTGAAAACATTTTATACAGTTGATACACCGGGAAAGACTCCATTATCTGAATATGGTTTTAGTGATACGTATTGGAGAAGAGAGCATTGTAGTCCAAATATACTTTACTATTTCAACGTAACATATTCAGTGACACATTGTACAGAAATGACTAAATAAATGTCTCATCAACACTTCAGAAACATCAAATTTTGATACAAAACTCTTGACTAATCAAATAAATTTTTTTCCGGTCAGTGAACTTGACAACTTTTCCTGTAACAACTACAAAACAGAACACCCTTAGATGGTTGAAGTTGTTGTTAAATGTCTCATTACTCATAAAAACAAGAGTACTGAACAAAAAATCCAAGTTGGACTGCAGAACAGACATAATACTTATGACTGTGGGATATTATATGGTGTATTTTCCACATATATTCCTAGCTAGTACACGAGTTTATACAAAATAATATTAAATGTGTTACTTAATGCTGTCGAAATATTGAATAACTGTTCAGATGGCAAATAAATAGCCTATTTATGCTACTATTCATTTAGAAAGCTAGATTCTGCATATATGAATTGTTTCCAGAGCCTGAATCTGAAACATAGCAAAAGCCTGACATCATTGTAGTAACTTTAAGTGTTAGGGGAAAAGTGACACTTCAGAACTTTTTACATAGAACCCTGGTTTTAATTGAAAAACTATTTGACAGTATCTGAATGTCCCTGTTATGATAGTTTTTTGATGTACAATAACAGGGAGCCTATTATTGTGAAAACTAAAAATACAAAACTAGTACATTTCACTGTACTTGCAGTATTAATAACTCCATCTCCATGTCTTTCACACAAGTTATTGAGTTTAAAATTGTCTATTAATCTTGTGCCACTTCAGCTATGTTGTACATCTTCCCATTTTCAGTAAGAGCAATTCAAAACATGTTGATGTATCACTCGTTACACTGAACGACAACATTACGTCTTTCTGCGCTGAGAAAAATGAAAATGCTGTATTGTTGAAAAATGCATTTTTAGCATGGGAAATTGTAAAAAGCAGCTGTCGATGAGTGGAAGATCAATAGAACAGCGTTACTGCAGACATATAGCACCATTATACAACACTGCAGTATAATCAATTCATGCCAGTCAATCAGGAAGAGAAAGGCTGTATCTGGATTGATACAGAAATGTTCAAGATTGCCCAGCTCACATGTGCATCTCCTCAGGTGGCAAATACTTAAACCTTCCTAATGACAACATGTCTGGGAACTCTTTTGTTGGTGGCAAAATAGTTATAATCCCATTCTCAGGACTCTGTTGCTTTTTCTTTCTATTCCTGAGTTCAGCCTGGATCTCTTGCAGAGTCTTTTTGGCTGTCTCTGGCACCAGGAAATACACAAAGGCTGCCGCGAGCAGTGATGACATCATGAAGCCTCCAAAGCAGCCCGCGACACCGACTCGTGACTGCACCAGACCGAAGGAACGTGTCACCGTGAACATCCCCAACCAGTTCAGCAGTCCTGCCACCTGTTGGAGGAAAATAAATTTTAATATACTTCACCCAGCTGACTTGACTGGATTGGTTAGTTCATAGATATTTTAGTTTGTGAGGAAATGGGGAAAGATATTAAGACTTCTGAATGGTTGCAGCGTGGAAATATCACACGTGCCATTTTGATGACATAAACAATCTCGAAGAACTGTGGTAAGGTTTATAATTGGGAATTAAATGTACTCCAATTTGAATTCCACTTTGGGCAGGATTTTTTAAGGCCCTTAACTCGTCTATCACCTCAGAAAATAATTACCTAGAATATGTGATGTGCAATTCCATATAAATCTGTCGGTCACATTTATCTCATATGGTTGGTGATCTGATCAGGCATATTGCTCAAGAGGTAGATTGCACAACCAGTAAGAAATTACACCACTATATCTTCATGACTAGACAAACCGAGCGTGGTGGTGTAACGGATAGCGTTCTGGCCTCGCATTCGGGAGGACGGCGGTTCGAATCCCCGTACGGGCATCCAGATTTGGGTTTTCCATGGTTTCCCCAAATCACTCCAGGCGAATGCCGGAATGCTTCCTTCAAAAAAAAGGCCATGGCCGAATTCCTTCCCATTCCTTGCCCCCATCCTTTCCCGTCTCTAAAGACCACGTTGTTAAAAAGGGACGTTAAACTGTTACAAAAAAAAAAAAAAAAAAAAATGACTAGACAAAATTTTACATATTTTTGGCAAATTTCCAAAATTAATTTGATTTAACATTTTGAATACTTAGTTGCTATACTAATGCTGGTTTTTTTTAATCCCTCTACTGCAGCTAAACTTTGTTTGCTGCACTAGACATATAAGAAATCCCAGCAGTAATTTGACTGCTTTTGGTGTTTTAAGTGAAGACTCGTGTTCTGGGGGCAGTAAAATGAAGTGACATCTAATGATCCAGTAGGCCTACACTACAGGTAGCCAGTCATTTTGCATGATACCTTGTTGCTGGTGAGAATGATATGGCAGATGGGACATTTGATCAAGATATCAAGGTAGATAAAATAAAAAATTGGAATACACTGATCAGCCAAAACATTATGACTACCTGCTTATTAGTGTGTTGGTCCATCTTTGGAGCGCAATACAGCAGCAATTCAGCGTGGCATGTATTCGAAAAGTCGTTGTTAGATTTCATGAGTTTTCTGGCACCAGATGTCTACACACAGGTCGTGCAAGTCCCTTAAGTTACTGGCCGGTGGTATGTGGGTGCAGTGCCTGGGTAGAGCATCTCGAAAATGGCGAGTCTGGTCGGTTGTTCACTTGCTACAATAGTGAGCATCTATGTCGAGTAGTTGAAGGATGGTGAAACCACAACTGAGCGACAAGGTGGTGGATGTCCATGCTTCATCTCAGAATGTTGTGGTTTGAGGCTTGGGCAAGCAGGATAGGTGGCAATCTGTGGCAGATCTGACAGCAGAGTGTGGTTTGAAACACTTGTGCCTGTACCAACATTGTACTCTGCTGTTAGATCTGCCACAGATCACCGCCTTTCCCTCTTTACAGAGCGGGCGAGCCTCCGACCTCCACGTTCTGTGATGATGCGTGGACGTCCACCACCTTGTCACCCAGTCATGGTTTCACCATCCATCAACCACTCTGCATAGATGCTCTATACAGAAGCACTCGAACAGCCGACCAGTGCTGCCGTTTTCGAGATGCTCGTGTCCAGAGCGGCGCTCCCAAAACACTGATCTGTAGTTTAAGGGAATTATGTGACCTGTACATAGACATATGGTGGCAGAAAACTCCAGAAACCTAACAAGGACTTTTCGAATCCATGCCATGCCAAATCACTGCTGTATTGCACTCCAAAGATGTACCAACCTACTAATAAGCAGCTGGTCATAATGCTTTGGCTGATCAGTGTATATCACATGACCCAAATGATAGGAAAAGTGGAAATGAGTTGATGAATGCTTCAATATAGGTATCTTTTGAACAGATTTCGAGCACAGATATTAGAATATGATAAGTTGGTGGCTGATCAGGATGCTAGATTTTATTCCCTCTGAAGAGATTGATTAGATCAAGAAAAAGACAGAGTGGTTGATTTTGGGAGGAATTAATTCAAAGAGCAAAAGATGATACATAAAGGAGAAGAAGCTGCATATGATCCTATAAGCATGATCGCAGCAAGGTGAGGATGAAGTAAGAATTCTCTTAAATTGGTTAAAATTTCATCACCACTTCTAGCGTATCCAGTGAATCCCACATAAAAGACTGGCTGGTACTTAATAGGATGCAGGTTCACTGTTCTTTGAGGAGCAGTCATTGGCCTGGCATTCTCTGCAGCAGAATACAGGTGCTACAGTGGATTGGTAGTGATCACACTGCCAAAATTGAGTCCTAGATCAACATCACTATGAGAACACTGAGTGGTGTCTTTAGTTTTATCCTGGTACTCTGGCTGCCTGTATTTTCAAAATTCCTTCACCACACCTGTGGGGAAAATCGACGCTGCTTAGAGAGTTGGAAATATTGGAGGAAAACAGCATGATATATCTGCATAGCGACCTCCTCCACCTGCCTCGCATATGGTTAAAAGAGACCCACCTATACGGGAGAAGCCAAGCTTAGAAATAACAACTTTTACTTGACTTTGATGCAGACTGAACAGATTTTGCACAGTTCCTGGAGTGTGTAATGCAGCAGCACATATGAGTAAACTCAGTGAAGATGCCCTGTGTGATTGTGGCAGTTCCAAACCACTGGCCACATTAGGATGGACTCGTATGACCACACTGCATCAAACTGGAGCAGCTGCCAGAAGATGGTTTGAATCCCTAGATATAGTTACCTGTTATTCTTACTTTGGGGGTATTTTACATACAATAATAATAACCACTTTGAGTCAGGAGTGTTAAAGGTTGAGAGGAGCCACATTAAAGAATATTAGAAGCAATATTCTTGCATAAGATTGATGACCTTCAGATGATTGGCAGACCTGATTAGCTTCTCAGTATCTCTAGTAGCCAGAGTACTACAATGTATTGGTAGAGCAGAAATTAAGTAGCAGAATTACAGTATCAGGAACCCTTAGGATCTTACCTCAGGGGGCAATGGCAATGTGGCCAGTAGTTTAGTTGTTTACTTTTGGCTACCTCTGGCAACCGAAGGCTGCCAAACAGAGTAGCCAAGCCATGAATGTCGAGTGCCTAGTCAGTCAGCGCCAACTTCCCCCATTGCATTGGTGCCATTGATGGCAAACACATGAGAGTTATCCAACCTATGCATACCACATCATTATTTTTCTGTGTGATTCTCATTACAATTTCACTTATATAGACAATGAAGCGTATGGGAAAAGGAGTGATTCAGCTATTTTTAAAGACAGTGCTTTTTACACTAATCTTGATAACAGATAACATAGTGGCCAAGTCATCAGATCTTTTTAAGTGAACTGAATACACACTGCAAGTGTAGACTTGGCTCAGAAGAAGATCTCATAACTTTTTGTCACTACATGAACACGAGACTTGGCCTATTTTTTACAAAAATTGTTTTTGTGGGATCTATAAATATTCCTGAGGCCAAACCTCTGATAGAAAATGGTGACGATATTCCATACATGACAGTTGGAGATAAAGCTTTTGGCTTAGAAGAAAACCTCATTAGACTATGCAGAGGACATAATCTCAGTTACGAGACACAAATATTCAATTACCAATTATCAAGAACACGCCGTTACATCAAATGCACATTTGGTATATTATCCAACAAGTGGAGGATATTTCACAGGCCAATGAATATACATATAGATTTAGCTAAAAAGATTGTACAGGCATGTTGAATTTTGCACAATTCCATACGTTCCAGAGATGGAATTTCTTACGAAGATACACTGATGGTAATGGAATTTGAACCTGCTAGAGATCAGCATCATGATAGAGGAAGAATGGCACTCACAGCTCATGACAAACTAACAGAATATTTTGTGACTGAAAACCCATTACAATGGGTGTTTAAATGAAACTTACATTTAAAAATTGTTTTTTTTTTTTGCTCATCATCAGTCTTTTTCTTTGAATAAATTAACTATTTCGTCCCAACATCTAAGTTTTAAACAACGGTCTGAATAATCTTGTGATGCACTATCCCATAAACACAGACAGTTTTGAATTTCTGTATGAAAACTCATTTTCACAACAAAAATCACACTTTTTAAAAATAATATTGTGCTAAAATTGGGTGAGCATCAAAGTTGGCAGCTGAATGGCCGTTATGTGATTGAGGTGTTGCTTACATGTGTGTATTTTATTGGCGACGTCGACAGCGCACCAGAGTATCCAGGTATGACACAGAGAGTCATTGATCATGGCTACGCCTCCAAATTGGTGACGTCACCAGACACGAGTACAGATGTTTGGCCTACTGCAACCCCGATCACACCATTCTATCGTACTACTTCGCTACATGCCCGCCTTTGGATTGAGTTGGAAGAATCACCCCCCCCCCCTCCCCAAATCTTTAGGGGGAAGGTCGGACTCTCCTTTGGGAGAAGCAACTTTAGCCACCGGGAATGTTGCCCGGTACCCACGGGGAACCTCGTGGTGGTGGTGCTGTGACATCACCAGACAGTCGCCAAGTGAGTTAGCTGACATATATTTCAATATTGGATATGTAGCTGGCATGGCGTCCCGGTGAGGTAATGCCCTTAAGCCGCATTTCCATGATGTCTTGCAATGAAGGCGGGACAGGACGGGACAGGATGGATACTCAACAACGCGCCATGGGAACAGGGACGCCTCTGCTAGCGGGGACGAGACGCAGCTACCCACTCTATGTCGGTAAACATCACAGGCGTGTGTAGTGGTGCGCTGTTGCCATCGGTTTGCAGCAGAGATGCGCACCCCTTCTGTTGCTGTAAAGTGCTCTGTCTCAAACAACATTAGGCAACGTGCTGAGGAGGTGGTGGCGAGGTAGGGAGGCATAACCTGCGGTGCGCGCTCGTCCCTACACTTCTGCTAATGAGGTGCCGCCTCCGTTACAAGAGATCATGGGAATGCAGCTTTTGAGTGGTAATACTAACCCCAGCAGCCCAGCGTTTGTGCTGGGACGGCAGCAGCTCTGCGATCATGAGCCAGGGCAGAGGACCAAATCCAGCGGCGAAGACGACCATGAAGAGGGTGAGCGCTAGTAGGGGCAGCCAGCTGATGTCCTTCAGGTCCCAGCCGAGAGTCTGTCCCAGCAGGAAGTACGTGAAGAGGACTGAGTGACAGACAGCGGTGCCCGTCGCAGACACCAGGAGCATCGTCCGTCTGCCGGCTCGATCCACCAGTCTGGATGAGATGACGGTGGATATCACCTGCGGGCGACACACAACAAATGAGTACTGCATGGACCTGACTTGAGTAAACAAGTAGTTTCTTCATACATAGGAAGTAAAGAGCATTTCTATTAAGTGAGAGTGATGAGGGGACATACGAGAGAAGTAAAGCAATTGTGTTAGAAAAATTTGGTCATTGCATGAATATGGTGATGTAGTATGGGATCCACATTTTGGATATCAAATCAAGGGGTTGGACAGGGTGCAAAGAAAGGCTGCCAGATTTATCTCTGAAAACCAAAGAATACAATCAATAAACGGCATGATAAAAGAACTGGATTTGGATTCATTGCAAGACAGGAAGAGAGTCATTAGAGTGTATAAGACGCATATTGGTGATGAGGCATGGAAAGATATTGGTGTAAGAATTAAAAGTAATGCATGGAAGGGAAAAGACCATGACTACAAGCTGTCACTCGATTTCAGGCACAAGGGTGTAGGATGAGTTTCTTTCGTAGCTTCGTTGCTTGTTGTGAATATCAATTACCGGCTATGCCATGTGAGACGAATGTTGGGAAACGCTTTTAATATTTTTGGACTCAAAAATTTCGAATTTATTTTAGAAAAAGTAATTCTGTTCCAGGATTAATTGATAACATAATTTATCCAACAAGTATTTTTCACAATTATGTACGGAAGGATAAAATTTCATGCCATGTAGAAAATGAATTGCAGGATGAACGAGAGAAACCCTATTTTACAAATTAATTTTTGCAAATAAATTCACAATATATTTTTTTAAAATTCGGAAACAGGATCAGTACCTTGGCAGTAATAAAATGTGTAATAATATTTGAATTTATATTAAATTTTGTGACTTTATAATAAACAGAAATAACATACCGTTAAAATATTTATTTTCTTATTTATTACTCTTTTTTATTGATTACGAGCAAAGTTTTCATATGTTCGCCGCCCATTTGACCTGACCTGACCTGACCGTTGCTCATTCACACCAGTGGTCAGCTCAGCTCAGCTCAGGTCTTGACCGTTGTTGATCGGTGGTGGCGCGATCATCAGTTTGACCTGCCTTGACCTGAGCTGAGCTGACCGCTAGTGTGAATGGGCCTTTTTTACCCTGACCTGAGCAGACCGCGTACTGTGAATACTCCCATTGGATTACGTGTATAGCGATTTTTGACCTGAGCTAAGATTATCTGAGCTGACCGCTAGTGTGAATGGGACTTTAGGCTCATATTTCGAAGGCTTCTAGTTCAGTGTACAAAAAAAATGTAAATTCTTTCTTCTGAGATCAGTCTTGAAACTTGGTTGCACACTATATTTCGGGTGTTCATCCCTGATAATGATGCGGAAACAGTAGAACGTTGGAAATTTTCCTTCGTATCGACCAGAGTTACTGAAATGCAATTACTGGTGAGTGTGTTACCTGGACCATGCCGACGATGATGGTCTCGGCGGAGGGAGACAGGTTCGCCTGGGCCGCCTGGAAGATGTCTACAGTGTAGAAGACAATGGCGTTGATGCCTATGATCTGCCTGAAGCACATGAGGCCGAAGACGATGACGAGGGAACGGACGTCATGTCTGGCCTGGGCCATGCGCCTCAGCAGCGCCTTCACAGAGTCCAGGATGGTCTTCACCTCGCCGTCTCTAGACGCCGCTTCAGACACCAGCTCCTGCAGACGGAAGATAGAGAACGTCATCTCCCAGGCTAACTGTTCGGTGGTATGTTGACTCACATTACGCAGTTATCTTGATGCATTATTTCTCTGAATTGATCTTGTGGACCAAATGGAAGAAGGACAGTATAGGCGGAATTATGACACAGTTAGCTTCAAACATTTACATTACCTAGTGGGCAGAAATAGCTTGTGATGCTATAAGTTATCTCAAGGAATTCACAATGTCGCCCTGTAGATGGAGACTGTGGATGATTGCCGTACCTTGATCTTGTTAATCTCCGCATCGACGTCTGCGTGTGGTCCTCTGAACCAGCGGAGAGCTTTCTTGGCTCTCTCCTCTTTTCCCTTGGCCACCAGCAAGACTGGAGACTCTGGAGCCCACGAAAACAGCAGAAGTAACAGCACTGGCGGCAGGCAGCTGCAAGCACAACATCACCTCATGAAAGACTCAAACACATTTTTTTCTTTCTCCGCATTGTAGATAAATTGAAATAATTAAACTATTGAGACAATTCATCCAAAATATACATCTGCCTGTAGCTACAAGACTGTCAATGCTAATAAGGAGTTTGGTAGAAAACACATTAGTTGTAGCTTATAAAAGAGCCACTGCTCTCAAACATCCCACCCGTAACCCTCAATCAGGGATTTAATGCTATATAAAAGGATCAATATGGTGGAGGATTGTAAACAGTTGCAGGGTGATATGGATAGGATATCTAGTTGGGTTGGTAAACATGGGATGAAGATAAATGCAAAGAAGAGTCAGCTTATTAGATACACAGATAAAAAACTAAAGGTTTATTATGGTTATAAGGTGGGGAAAGAATTGCTTATTGAAGACTTGAAATGTAAATATCTTGGCATTACATTTGATAACATGCTTAACTGGGCTGATCACATTGGACAAGTAGTAGGAAAAGGTTTCAAAATCAGGCATTTGTTGGAGAGGGTGATGAGGGGATAAACGAGAGAAGTAAAGGAACTGGGTTAGAAAACTTTGGTCAGACCATTGCTCGAGTATGATGGTGTAGTATGGGACCTTCATTTTACGTATCAAATACAGGAGTTGGAGAAGGTGCAAAGAAGGGCTGCTAGATTTGTTTCTGGAAATTTTCGCAGAATGCAATCAGTAACAGATATGATAAAGGAGCTGGAATGGGACTCATTGGAAGACAGAAGGAGGGTGAACAGGGTCATGGGAGTGTACATGGCATATATTGGTGATGAGGCATGGAAAGATATTATAGTAAGAATTGAAAGTAATGCATGGAAGGGAAAAGTATGACCATAACCACAAGCTGGCACTCGATTTCAGGCATTAGGGTGTAGGAAGATTCTCTTCTTTAGGTAAGGGTGTCAGGGATTGGAATAAGTTACCAAGAGAAATGATAAATAATTTGCCAAAAACCTTGAAAGAATTTAAAGTTAAAATTTGTAAAGGGTAAATATATGTGGATGCAGAAAAGGGGGAAGATGGGTGTTTAGGGAAATTGCCACCGGAGCATGCGCTCCATTGCAATTTAATTTAATTTAAATTAATTGAAAGTTTAAAAAAATAAAAATCCACGCAGCTCACCTCGATGGTTTTGGTATATTTTTAATCACATTTCAGGGCACGCCCAGCCGCTCTGTGGGACAGTGGAAGGTGGCAAAATTCGAGCCTGGCGACTAGTTGCCGGCCAATGGCTGTGTTCCTTTGTTTGATGCTGGTAAACAGGGCGCCCGCGAATGCAGGAGCTGTGCGAGCGGACAGAGGCTGCGCAGGGGACAATTCTCTTCTGAAGAGTTACTAGCGTTGTAGAATTAGAGCGTGAATATGAATCGCGCTGACAATTTAGCAATGGCTAATGCTTCATTTATGCAGGTTGCTAGTTTAATTAAAGAGATACATGATAGTGGGTGGTAGCTAGACTTTTTTGGAATAGAATGCTCACTAGTGGTAAATTATTTTTAAACAGTATGATGGAAGAAGAGAGTGGCCTTTTTAAAAACTTTGCAAGAATGTCATCCACTGATTATATATTTTTATTAGAGTCGATTCAGGAAGAAAATTTCGAATAATGAAACAAATTTTCGAAAAGCGGTAACCGCTGATGAAAGGTTAGCCCAGAACACTGAATTACTTGGCAACTGGTGATTTATTTATTAGCATGCAATGTGTTTTCAACGTATCGAAGAGGCTGATTTCAAGAATTATACCAGAAGTAATATTTTACAATTGTAATGGCGACTCAGATTGGAAACGTTGTAGTTTCCAGAAGACTGTTAGACATTCTGAAACTCTGTAATTTGTGATTCGCTGTTAAGTTAAATATATTGAGAAGACGAATGTTGAGTTTCGTCGTAATATACAATTTTTTTTTTTTTCAAAACGTCAGTCTCTTCTGCAATAAATGTATTTATTTTGCACAAAGCATCCTATTTTTTATCACATTAAGCTAGGTGGATAAAATACGTAATGTTGAAGTGCTGGACAGGGTTAGTGAAAGGAGAAAAATACTCCAAGTAATGAAAGAGAGAAAGAAGAACTGGAGGGGACCCCTGTTGAGAGGGGAGTGCCTGATAAAAGACGCATTGGAAGGTCTAGTTTGTGAGAGGAGAATAAGAGGAAGAAGGAGTTGCAAAATTATAGATAACATCAAGTAAAATGGCAACTACATGGACCTCAAGAGAAAGGCAGAAGATAGAAGAACATGGAGAGCAGGCAATGAAAACCTGCCCGAGGGCAGAAAACTGTGATGATGATTATAAAGTTATCGTCCTTCTTACACAATATGAGACGTATTTCATACATTTTAATAAAAGGGAGCACCTTTTCGCTGCCCCAACTCACGATTAAAAAAATAGCAAAAATCGAAAGAATTATGAAAAGTTCCTTTACTAAAATATAGTGGTTTTATTTAAATCCAACGAACAGTGTGTTTGAACGATGACTGAGTGCCAACGTGAACGAGGAAGGCAGGTGCACAACTACAAATACCCATCCCCATAGGATGCGGCGCACCACCTAATTCTTTTTGAAGTACCGACTCGGGACGGATGGCTTTCGTACCATAGAGGAAAGAAATATATGGAGACGACACAAGGACCTTCACCACGCATTGAAGTGATGCCGGGGGGAGAGGAGTGGGGAGGGGTGGCCGCCTTGTTACCTATCCATACAGACACGGGGAATATGAGAAAAAACCTCAAGTGGGACTCTAGGATAAATGTGACACTGCAATATGATGATGGATTATTATGTAACTCGATGAGACAAATAAAAAAATGAAGAATAAAAACATTTATATCCTGCTTAGTTTTCGAGATATTTTGTCTCAAATGTGAGATATTTTTGGTTTAATTTCAGAAGAAACAATTGGTCAAAGTCAAATTTGATGATGGATTCTTATTTAAAAAGACGAGACAAATAAAAAATAAAGAATAAAAATTTTTCGATATCTCGCCTAGTTCTAGAGATGTACTGTCTCAAAAGTGAGTTGAAATGCAGAAGAAAAATTCGCTAAAAGTCAAATTTGATGATGGAGTCTTATGTAACACGACAAAAAAAATCGAAAATAAATACTAAAATTTTTCGATATCTTACTTAGTTTTCGGGATAAACTGTCTCTAAATAGCTATTGTATGGATACGTAATATGGCTGCCGCCGCCACCTGCGCATGCGTAGTATCAAGCCGAGAGTTTAGAGTCGGCGTCACAGAATAAGCGGTATTTCGTCTCCATATATTTCTTTCCTTCATGGTTCGTACCGCCTCGGTCGTTCGGCTAAAAGCCCCAGGCGGTTTGCCGTGCCTCGGCTACACGTACACACTGTTTTGCTCGTCTCGCCTCGCCTCGCCTCGCCTCGCCTCGGAGCCGTACGTGCGTTGCCTTGTTCATGTGTGTACCCGTCTTAATGCGTGCTGGTGGACTGGATAGCCCACTTATAGCTTCAAGGGTAGAGCTAGTCCCGAATACTAGAGCCGTGTGCTGTTCGACCCTGCAGGGTGATGTTGGAGGAGCTGAGCACTCACCCCACGTAGAGAGTCCCGTCGTAGGAGAGTGTGGCGCCCGCGATGTAGGAGACCAGGATGCCGGCGGTGACCATGAGGTTCTGGTACACCCCCAGCGCGCCCCTGATGCACACCTCCGAGATCTCCTCGTTGTACAGTGGCGTGATGACGCAGGCGGAGCCCATGGCGTAGCCGGCGAGCAGGCGAGCCGTGTACAGCAGCGGCACCTGCCAACCAACGAGGAGGGTCTGGTATCACACGACACACAGGCGGTCTAAATTACTGCAGAAACATACGTCAAACATCTGTGCAGGGCAGGCGCAAGGATTCTCGGGCCCCGGGTAAGCGTTCTTAACAGTGATGTAAGTCAGTGGCTGATCCAGGATTTTGGTTGGGGGGGGGGGGTGTTTGGGTTGGGTGTGGCTTTATAGGAGGGCGAGTCGACGACAGAAAATATCATGTAAACATTGCCGCCCTGGTATGAACAATAGACTAAAAAAAAGTACCCGAAATTAGTATGTCGTTGGGGGTGACCTAGATGATTTTGGTTGGGAGGGCTTGACCCCCTTAGCCCTTCTCCCCTTCCCTTCACCCCCCCCCCCTCGCTGTATCCGCCCCTGGATGTAACCGGTGTGGGTTGGAGCCTGTGGCAAATTCATCGGATGGGCCCCGCCTTTCTTTTACCTCTACGATTGCCTGTGCGGATTCTTGGGCCTTGTGGCCCCTCCGGCTGGTTATCGGGGCACCCCTCGGCCGACGGGCCAGGTACCAGGTACATATGACCCGGTTACCGCCCCCCCCCCCCCCCCCATCCATCCTCTAACGCCGACCATGCATCAATGTGCAAGTGTAAAGTAGTGTAGTATGGAAACAATCGGGCATCGGAGGTGCAGTATTTATCGAAACTGTGACATCAACATCAGATTCTGCACTTCACAGAAAACTGTGAGTGATGTAGAGTGCTTTGCACCAAAACTAATATCTGTTTTGCGCATTGCGATCTATAGCGGCACGAGGGAAAAAAAGAATTCAAATAGTCATCGTTAGACACCTTAGGGGGCGTCTATTAATTATGTGAGGTGAAATAGAGGAGGGACGGATTCGGCGAAATCTCACGTCATCTTATAATTCCTTAAAGAACAGTAGAGATGAACAAAAAGGTCTATAATGTCACCGATCCTAAGGTAAAGGCGCATTCCCACGATCCCTTGTAGGCGAGGCGAGACGGGACGGGACCTCATTAGCCGAAGTGTAGGGACGACCGCGGGCCGCAGGTTAGCCCTCGCTTACCTCGCCGCCACCTCCCCACCACGTTGCCTAGGGTCGTTTGGCACAGAGCACTTTACAGCAACAGAAGGGGTGCGCACCGCTGCTGCAAACCGATGGCAACAGCGCTCCACTACGCACGCCTGTGGTCACAGAGTGGGTAGCTGCGTCTCGTATCCGCTAGCAGAGGCGGCCCTGTTCCCATGGCGTCCCGTCCTGTCTCGCCTCCGTTTACAACGGATCGTGGGAATGAGCCTGTAGGGGAACCTGACCGCTCTCCAAAACAGGAGAGCTGAAAAAATGCCTCCAAAACTTAGTGAGGTCGTCAGTAGGAGGGCGGGACCCTTCAAGATCCCCCCTCACCATAAAGGAGGGGGGGGGGGGGGGTCTCACGTGTCACCAGGGGAAGGAGTTCAAGATTTCTGAAAAAGCCACCTCACGTAATTAATGGACGTCCCAGTTTTTCTATGAACGAGCGTGGTAGGTGAGCGATAACGTTCTGGTCTCGCATTCGGGAGGATGCGGGTTTGAATCCCCGTGCTACCATCCAGATTTCATTTTTCTACTCGAGGCGAATGGCAGGATAATTGCTTCAAAATTCCATGGCAGAATTAATTCCTGTTCCTTGTCCCCAGTCCTTCCCCGCCTCTAATTACCTCGAAGTCAATGAGGCATAAAGCAACAAGGGGAAAAAAAAGAATAACTTCCTTCAAATTCAACAGAAATTCTTCGAATTTTGCGAACCTTTAGAGGGAAATGCAGGTAAAACCGTATTTCAGGCAGGTCACGGGGGCAAGGAACGGAAATGAATTAGGTTATGTCCTTTTGAATTCACCTGGAGCGATTTCGTGGAATTATAGAAAACCGAAATCTGGATGGACGGACGGGGATTCGAACCTGTGTTCTCTCGAATGCCAGGCCCACGCTCGATAACTGTTGTGTAACATTAGCTGTTATTTTACTTTGCTTGACTTACTTTCGTGCCTACTTTGCTAACAAATTACAGAATTCTGTACTAATTTCTATGTACTGAAAGTTTTGTGGAGGTATACAGTATATATATACATATATTACAGGAACTGTTACTTCACATTAACATCACATCTGCTTTAAAACCAATTGATTCTTCTTTCAACTGATTTCTTGTAAGTGAGCTAAACCCATTCTATGCCTTTTGCATCTCAAACAGTTCGCGGGATTCGAGGTGTAGCAACACATTCCTTAGCTAAGCGGATTCTAAAACACAGAAAGGATTTTTTTTATTATTATTATTATTTGGTAAATAGCATTGTGAGTGCCTGAAATTGAACACTCGCCTTATTATTTGGTTGTGAGTTCGGAGTTGGAACCTAGTTAAACCGAACTTCAGGCTTGAGGAGGTTGTGTCCAGTGCTGCTTGCTTTGACTTGATTTGGATGGGTATTATTTTATGTAATAATAATTAATGTTTGCTATACTCATGGAATAGATAGTCACTTAAATTGCAGATATGATGAAGACGATTGCGTCTACTAATGCACGGTAATTTCCACAAACAAATCTAACTGCATTGCTTTGAGCCCTCTACAGTCTCCCCATACTCAAGCATGAACCATGACTGCTTCTCTGGTCTTTCCACAGATTATAACGCGTTTAGTTAACAGTGGCGGCTCAAGGTCATTCCGTTCTATCCCTACGCCGTTGTCCTTATCCCTACATGGGGGAAAGACGACCTGCTGACAAATTTTCTACTCACTTGCAAGGACACAGTGGCCTCTGAGAGGGTGAAGGCAGAAAAGGGTATACGAGTAAACCTATGTAACAGGTCACTGAAAGCGTTTCCTATCCCATTCCTTAACTGTATTTACCAACGTATTTATATTTTATACTATCAACGAGTATTTTCATCAGTGCCGTTAATCTTATAAAGATACATTTATCATTCCCGTCCGTGTTTCTATTAAATTACACAACCAGCTATACCTCAAACTGATGAAATAGCTGTCCAACTTCTTCAAAGTCCCATGTCATCCAGTGTGAATCTTGATCCATAATGGTTGTTGCAATTTAATGAAACCACTTGGTTACATATTATATCTCTGAGATAACTACTTCACACAAGGGATCGGCTGTAGGCTGCGGTCACGCAAGAACCCTCTCTATCGGCGGTACCAATATTTGAAAAGGTACTGTTTCTACTGATAGACAAACTTGGTCAATATTTATCACTGGCGAGTAATTCATGAATATCGGCTTCCAGTATAATTCTCGGATAGCTCCTTCGAAAGACCATGATCGAGTTGCTTTCCGTTCCTTACTCTCTGGTCATCGGGGTTCTGCCCTAAGGCAGGTTCTCACATGTCTTCTTCCCTTCGGCCCTTCTCTTCGCGTCCGTGCAGCTACCATTTACTCTGATGTTTCCTGTAATCTTGCACCTCCTTCTTCCTCTTACTTTCCTCCCACAAACCAGTCCTTCCAAGGCGTCTTTTAACCAGCGGTGGATCCAGGGGGGCTAAGGGGCTCAAGCTCCCCCCAAAAGTATCTAGGTCCACTTCTGACATTGTAATTTTGGAGACCTTTTCTTTTTTTTTAAGCTCTAGGAGCCCGAGGAGACTATAAATACTGCCCTTTGCCCGACTCAAGGCCTTCCCTCCCCCCTCCCCCCCCAAACCAAACTCCACTCAAGCCCCTTCGAAACCAAAATCCTGTATCCGCCCCTGTTTTAACAAGCACTCCCCTCTCAGCAAGTGTCCCATCCCGTTCTTCTTTCTTTATTTTATGACTTGGAGTAGTTTTCTCCTTTCACCAACCCTATCCAACATTGCAACATTACTTACTTTATCCATCCAGCTTATCCTCTCCATCCTCCTCCACATCCACATCTCAAACGCTTCTAACCGTTTTTCACCCTCTCGTCTCAGTGTCCACGTCACTACCCCATAAAGAGCCACACTCCATACAGAACATTTGCCAATCTTTTTCTGAGCGCTTTGTCTACTATTCCAGTTAATAATCGCCTCTTTCTATTAAAAGCTCCCTTTGCTACCGAAGTGCTAATTTTTACCCTTGGTGGGTAAAAATTCAATGATTGTACTTCCACCTTACTCTCTAATGACCCAAATGTCTCCAAGTCATTAAGGTAAAAAAAAAAACAAGTGCCAGAAACACAGTGGAATAGAAGATAGCTAAATTAAAACTGCACTAAACAATTTGTAACTTTTTCCATACCAACTGTGGACAGTAGGGATGTGTTTAAGTCCAACCAATGTATAATATAGCATGTAAGATGGGAACAGACAATGGGTCCTTTGTTATTAGGTTTGATTATAAAGAAAATAGTAAAAGTTTTTAAATAATTGTGGCTACAGAATGGGTTACAACCTGGATCGAAACTGTTTGTTTGTCTTAATAGCAACGTTGTAATAAAACTGCGCAGAAAAAGTATATGGTCATAAACACCCACCAGTGTCACTGTGCGTGTTAAGCGGGTGTTCATTAATTACGTGAAGAGTTTTCAGCGATTCCGAACCCTCCCCCCCCCCCCCCCCGGTATAGAGATTTGGTGATATCTGTTCGGATCCCTCCTTATTTCTTTTTAGCTTTCCTGCTTCATAGAGCGGTATTGGAGCCGTTTGTAGACCAGTAGATGACATGAGATTTCCGTAGCCCCCCAGCCTGCAGGTGAGATTTCGCAGGACCCCCTCTCCTCACGTAGTCAATGGACGTCCCCTAATGTGCCACTGCAGTGCATCGCCGAGGTTCGAGTCCTGGTTCCCGCCTACCGCTTGCTCTAATTGCGGATTATAGGCGGTTTTCTGCGAAGGTCAGGACGGTAACCAATCTAATTTAATTTTAATTTAATTTAATTGCAATGGAGCGCAGGCTCCGGTGGCAATTTCCCTACGCACCCAACTTCCCCCTATCCTACACTCACCTACATTTGCCCTTTACAAATTTTAACTTTAAATTCTTTTAACGTTTTTGGTAGGTTATTCATCATTCCCCTTGGTAACACATTCCAATCCCTGACACCCTTCCCTAAAAAAGAAACTCTTCCCACACACTTGTGCCTGAAATCGAGTGCCAGCTTGTGGTCATGGTCATCTTTTCCCTTCCATGAACTACTTTTCATACCTACTGCAATATCTTTCCATGCCTCATCGCCAGTATACGCCCTGTACACTCCCATTACCCTCCTCATCCTCCTCCTGTCTTGCAATGAATCCCATTCCAACTCCTTTATCATATCTGTCACTGATTGCATTCTGCGATAATTTCCAGAAACAAATCTAGCAGCCCTTCTTTGCACCTTCTCGAACTCCTGTATTTGATACTCAAAATGTGGTCCCATACTACACTACCATATTCGAGCAATGGTCTCACCAAAATTTTGTAACCCAATTCCTTTACTTCTCTCGTGCATCCCCTCATCACTCTCTCCAACAAATGCAGGATTCTGAAACCTTTTCCTACCACCTGTCCAATGTGTCCTGCCCAGTTAAGCTTGTTATCAAATGTAATGCCAAGATATTTACATTTCAAGTCTTCAGCAAGTAATTCCTCCCCCACCTTATATTCATAATTAACCTTTTGTTTTTTATTTGTGTATCTAATTAGCTGATTCTTCTTTGCATTTATCTTCATCCCATGTTTACGAACCCAACTAGATATCCTGTCCAGATCATCCTGCAACTGTTTCTACACAACTCCACACTTCACAAAAAAAAAACACATATCGTAGAAATCATAAGTTACACATATCGTAGACAGATGCTAACACTTAAGCTCCGCCATTGCTCCAGGAACTAACAATCCCTGGTTCTAACAACCCAGTTGAAAAATTGCAAAAATTCTTAATCACATCTCTTGTTGAGAGTCAATGATTTGCATCAACCGTTAGAGTGAATTCGCAAATGATAATAATAATATATTGCCATAAACATTGCGGGGAGAAGTTGTAAGACGTCTCTCTGAAAGCAGAAAGAAAGATTCCCCCCCCCCCAGTGAACAGGTTAAGTACTGGAAGGTTTACGGCACGTGACAGGAAATTACGTTGACTATATTTATGAATAATAGTAATTAGTTACTTGGGTTATATTAGGTTTTTGCAATAAATTTCAAATCCCCTAATAGAAGTGAGTGCAATAAATCTAACTTAGTCAATCTCCATATCAATCTCTGAAATTTATTTCACTACGTATCATGACTTTCTGGATATCTGATGGTGAAATATATCTGGATGGTGAACAGTGAAAGGACGAAACTGTTTCGTTGATTATGGAGACATAAAACTGATTTGCCCATGTACTTATCCCTAAAACTACCTCTTATAACCATCAGCGTAAAACCCAGATGTATCACCCGAAAATCCGTCGATTTTGAGTTGTTCTTTAAATAAACTTCATTTTTAATTTTGCGAAATGGTCATGTAAATAGTACTTCTAAATAAAATGTACAAAAAATGTTCAGACAGGAAAGAAAAAACATTGTAAGTCCACAAAAAATATGTTTTTTTTTACAATTGTTTTTGATATCGCATTTATGAAATTCTCTTGAATGATATACACAATCTTTTGCGGACAAAAATTACTCTATTTTTTTAAAACATTCCATCTTTAATTTTTTTTTAAAAAAACGTAATAAACTCAAGAAATATAAATAAAAACTTATTTTAAACCTTAGAAAGTTATATAAAAATGTAATTTATGAATCAAATTTCAGATCAATACTTGCGGAAATAAAGGGAGAGAAACAATATTTTTTTTTAATTGTTTTTAACCCAAAATTCGTAAAAATCTTCCAATATAAATCGAATCCAATCATTTTTAAGAGTTGGCCGATTGATAAGCGTGAGCATAATCAAAAAAAGTTTTTCTCTAGTCCCCCATTACCGACCGTGGTGGGTGAGCGGGATCGCTCTGACCTCGCATTCTGGAGAACTAAGTTCGAATCCCCGTTCTGCCATCCAGAGTTCGTTTTCCCATGGTTTCCCGGAATCATTCCGGGAGTATGACGGGCACGGAGGTTTTGGTAGGAGGGACTTTGAGCTAGGGCTCTGGTGGATTTAACGTCGCGCATCTCGTTCCGGAATTGTGCCGCCTGGTTTTTGTGTTTACTCCGTATCACCACGGAGAGGCCTTAGCCATACAAACACTGTGCTGATAGGTACTTGGGATGTTAGCCACCGGCAAACCCTCGATGTCAGCAACAATAAACTGCTTGACAGGAAACGAGCATAATTGATGAAACGTTAGTTAAATTGTAAGTCTTCATTTATTTTCCCCAAGGCTAACGTTACGTCTTGTATGAAAGTATGTGTGAGTGTTGTTTATCGGTTGGTTTTTGTTTATTTATATTCGTTGGCCGTAGAAGGTTTCATTATATCCTCTGATCGCTGTTTCAGTAAGAGAATAGATACGAAAACACGTTTACGCGGTACAGTGAATGCACTAATGCGCTTGAAAGGAAAGCTTTGATTTGTGTGCAGAAATATTGGCATTTGTCTTTACAGTAAAGGGAATGAGGAGTTATTTTAACTTTCAGAAAAATTATTGTAGTTGTGAACCAGAAACCTGCGTTCAACCCGAGATTTCTGACGTGCTTAGGAAAAATGATTGTAAGAGCGGTTATCGGGAAATTATGTCCAAGTTGTCGTCCGATATAAAAGCGGTAGGTACCAAATACAGACTAAGGCTCGATGGAGTACTCAATAATCTAGCGAAGAGCGTTTTAACGATTTAATAGTTTTCATTTGTTTACGAGAGTAACATGAACAAAGTTCCTATGTACTGTACAAATGCAGTAGGGGGCAGCCATTAATTACGTGAGGGGTTTTTTCCGGAAATCTGGATCCCCTCCCCCGTTGTGAGATTGGGTGAGATCTGGTTGGATCCCCCCTCCCCCCCTTACCCCGTAAGAAGACATGAAATTTCGAGAGGACACCCTCCCCCCCTGCTGACAGACCTGGTAACTTTTTGAGAACTCCTTTTTTTTAGGTCTCATGATTCCAAGAGCGATTGTACCCCCCACCCCCCAGGTCGGTTTTTGGTCCATTAATCCCCCCCCCCCCTAAAGTCGACTTTCGCATCATTTGTAGACTTGTGTTTAGCTCTACCATCCTAGAAGAATTTCAAAAAATTCACATGAGATTTGCGTTGACTCCCCCCTCCATCTCCACCCTCCCCCCTTTAGTGAGGTTTCGTGAGATTTCGCGGGAACTCCCCCCCCCCACTATTTCACCTCATGTAATTAATATACGCCCCCTAAAGATACTGTAGATCGCCCAATCAAGTGCGAAATAAAGATGAAGAAAATACACACAAAAATACATAGAAGTTTCATTTGTTGTGCGTGTCTGTGTTAGGCTCAAAGACCGAAAACGCTCATTAAGCGAAAAAACTACTACAATGCGTTCTGGTTTCTTGATAACGCCCACAACAGGTTGTGGCTTATCGGTATCTAACTCTTTGTGTTCACGACGAATCAGTCCAGGGTGCGTTTAATATAATATATGATCCTTCTTACCCCGTTGCTTTACAAGGCTCCAAAAATAAAGAAAAATGTGAGTCGTGATGTGTGGACAATGTGACCTGGACCAAACGCGTTTTGAGTTAGCCACAACGCGTTCAGGCTGTTTTTTTGTAAGGGGGACTCCATTAATTACGGGAGGTGAAATTAGGGGAGGGGGGTGTCCAATACAACCTCACTAAATCTAACCACGGGGGGGGGGGGGGAGATGAATTCCGGCAAAATGGACGCCCCCTAAGTGCCATATCGCGAATAACGTATTGTGGCCGTTTTCAAGAAACCAGAAAGCGTTGTGGGTTGTTTTTTTCATTCAGTGAGCGTTTTCGGTCTTTGAGGCAAATATATACAGGGTGTTTCAAAAAATGACTTTACAACTTTGAAAATTCATATAAATTTTATGAAACAAGGTTTTGGTGTTGTTTTAAAAGAAAATACTTCAAGTTTTGACTCGAGTAATCCGCTAGTGCCTAATCGCGCCGCACAAGCGCTAGCGGCAGTTACGTTAAAGATGGCTGCCTTCACTGGACCCGAGCGTGCTAGCTGTGTGTTTTGGTTTGAAGAATCGAAGTCTGCGACAACAGTTCACCGTAATTTTCGTACCAAGTACGCTAAAGATCCTCTTAGTAGGCCTACAATTTATGAGTGGCATAGATGTTTTGTAGAAACAGGGTGCTCAGTAAAACATAAAAATTCCTCAGGTCGTCCAAGCACATCTGGCGAGGTCGTTGAGCAAGTGAGAAATAGTTTTGTCAACAGACCTACGAAATCGACCCGGCGTGCATCTCGTGAGCTGCAAGTCCCACATACGACGGTTTGGCGTGTGTTGAGAAAACGTTTGCATTTGAAACCATACCGATATTCGCTTTTACAAGCAATAAAAGACACTGATAAGATTGCACGTAGGAACTTCTGTGTGGATATGTTAAATCGAGTGGATGATGATGAACATTTCTTGGACAACATAATCTTTTCTGACGAGTTAACTTTTCACTTAAGTGGCAAGGTTAACACACATAACTGTAGGATTTGGGGCAGTGAAAATCCACATGAAACATTGCAACATGTTCGTGATAGCCCTAAAGTGAACGTTTTTTGTGCGTTGAGCAAGAGGGAAATGTAAGGCCCCTTTTTTTTTCCCAAAAGAGAACCATCAACGGGACAGTGTACCTTGATATGTTGCAACAATTTTTGATACCACAGATCGATGGGGATGACCGAGAACGAAATGTTTTCTCTATGCAAGATGGCGCACCACCACACTATCTGACTGACGTCCGGGATTATCTCAATGACCGCTTTCCAGGTCAATGGATTGGCCGTGATGCGCCAATTGCATGCCCCCCCCCCCCGTTCCCCAGACCTGACACCACTAGGTTTTTTCTTCTGGGGTTTCATAAAAGATATGGTGTACGTACCTCCTTTGCCGGCCACTCTACCTGAACTTAGAGCAAGAATTTACGCTGCTGCTGAGCAAGTTACACCTGAAATGCTAGTGCGAGTTTGGGAAGAAATCGACTACCGAAGCGATGTCTGCAGGATAACCAACGGAAGCCACATAGAACATCTTTAGTTTAAGGTAAAAGAAACTTGAAGTGTTTTCCTTTATAACAGCACCAAAACCAGCTCTGTAACTTGTTTCATAAAATTTATATGAATTTTCAAAGTTGTAAAGTCCTTTTTGAAACACCCTGTATAGTGAATAGGAGCAGCATAATTTTTTTATTTTTTATTTTTTGATGAGATACGGTTGCTAAATGGTATATTGAGAAAAATAAGGAAAGTTGTGTTAGAAGCTGCTCTTAGCTACAGCCCGTTCAGTTAAGAGAGGCGGCTCAAGGTCACACTGCTCTATCCCCACTCTGCTGCCCTTACCCCTACATGCGGAGAGGGAAGTTTGCCACTCGGCTACATGGACACAGCGGTCAGCGTGGAGAGGAAGGAACGGGATACGGTGGTGAGGTGGGAGCATGGCCTTGGCCCGCCAGTTGGTAGTGAGCAAGGTATAGCCTTCCCTCGCTGCCTGTGATGACTCACCGACCGTCCCGCGAAAAGGATGATGCCCCAGGAGCCGATGAAGGGCAGCGTGAGCAGCAGCAGCGCCGGCTTGCGGCCGAGGGCGTCTGCGATGAGCCCGGCGGGCAGCGCCCCCGTCATGGCGCCCAACGCCACAAGGGACCCCAGCCACGACGCCTCGTCGTCCGTCAGCGGCCGCTCCTCGGGCGCCGGGACGGCGGCGCCCGTCCAGTTGGACGAGTTCGCCGCCAGCGTCCAGTTGGAGGCCGCCTGCAGGATCGGCAGCGCGTTGCTCGACCAGCCGTCCACGTACCCCAGCGACATCGTGCTCAGCGTCGCTGTAACATCACCATCACATCACATCAACGGCAGCGCAGGGGATAACATGTTAGTCTTGGTTCCAGTCCTCCATAGCGATGGCTGTGTAGCGTCGTAGCCAAATAGTTATTACATACCTAGGTAGTGTAGGGGCTAAAGTACTGGTTCCGCGTGCCGAAGGTCACCGGTTCGTGACCAGTCGAGGGCATATGTGTTGTGTGTGTGTATTAATAGATAAGGATTTAACCTAATTTATTTTAATTGCAGTGGAGCACAGGCTCCGGTGGCAATTTCCTTACACACCCAACTTCCCCCTATCCTACACTCACCAACATTTGCCGTCTACAAATTTTAACTTCAAAGTCTTTTAACGTTTTCGGTAGGTTATTCATCATTCCCCTTGGTAACTCATTCCAATCCATGACACCCTTACCTAAAAAAGAAAATCTTCCCGCACCCTTGTGCCTGAAATCGAGTGCCAGCTTGTGGTCATGGTCATCTTTTCCCTTCCATGAACTACTTTTCATACCTACTGCAATATCTTTCCATACCTCATCGCCAGTATACGCCCTGTACACTCCCATTACCCTCCTCATCCTCCTCCTGTCTTGCAATGAATCCCATTGCAGCTCATTTATCATATCTGTCACTGATTGCATTCTGCGATAACTTCCAGAAACAAATCTAGCAGCCCTTCTTTGCACCTTCTCCAACTCCTGTATTTGATACTCAAAATGTGGGTCCCATACTACACTACCATATTCGAGCAATGGTCTGACCAAAGTTTTGTAACCCAATTCCTTTACTTCTCTCGTGCATCCCCTCATCACTCTCTCCAACAAGTGCAGGATTTTGAAACCTTTTCCTACCACCTGTCCAATGTGTCCTGCCCAGTTAAGCTTGTTATCAAATGTAATGCCAAGATATTTACATTTCAAGTCTTCAGCAAGCAATTCTTTCCCCACCTTATATTCATAATTAACCTTTAGTATTTTTATTTGTGTATCTAATTAGCTGACTCTTCTTTGCATTTATCTTCATCCCATGTTTAGCTGTCAAACGCTAAATAAAGTACCAAAATTTTGATGTTTTTTGGCCACAGAAAATTATGCCGAGGGTGTTGGAGGTCGAAAACTTGGTTTCTGCATACTGTCACCAATATATACAAGATAAGAAAAAAAAACTTCTACGGGATTTAATGTAAGTGAAAACTACCCCGTTCTGGACTATTAGTTTTTTAATGTAAGTCTGCAATAATGTTGATTTTTTATTATTGTTATTTTTCCGTAACTGATACAAAAAAATTGTTAGATTTAGTGACTGTAGGAGTGTTGTCTATGACCAAATACAGAATCCATCTTTTGAAGTGATGGTTAATGAGCCTGGTAGCTGAGCTATAACGCTCGTGCCTGCTATTCGGGAGGACTCTGGTTCAAATCCCCTTTCTATCACGTAGATTTCGATTTTTCTTGGTTTCTTTCTCGGTATCGCTCCAAGTGAAAGCCGGGACAGTTTTTCATACGCCACGGCTAAATTCCTTCCCGCTTCTTGACATCTTCTGGCTTTAATGACTTGGACATTGACGAACTGTAATGCCCAAAGCAAAATACAAATTTGATGGTTTCAACCCTGAGACTTTTGAAAGTCATTGAGTAAGCCACTTGTTGTGAAAACTGTCTTCTGGTCAGTTAGGACTTTTCTTTAGCTTTACGCCTCGTCGACGTCATTAGACAGGGTTATTCCTGGAACAAGGAGCGGGAAGGAATTCAGCAATGGCCTTTTGAAGGAACCATCCAGGAATTTTCTTGCGGTGATTTGGAGAAACCATAGGAAAACCCAAATATGTATAGCTGGATGGGGATACTTTTTTTTTTTGCTTATGGCTTTACGCCCCGTCGACGTCGAGGTCATTAGAGGTGAGATGAAACATTATTATTTATTTATTTGTCGTATGGCAAGCAACTAATACAATAATAAATATATACAATGACAAGAACGTTGGTAGCGCTCACAAGCTGATGTCTAATTCTTCCAGCCATTCTAAGAAGGAACTTGTAGCTCCAAAAACATCTTCATATGGTCCATCATACTTCCGTAGAGGGCATTTCCTGATAATATGCTCCACACTCTGGGAAGGAGCACCGCAGTCACATGCAGGAGAATCCTGAAGACCCCACTTATACAGCATGGCGTTGCATTTCGCATGACCTGTTCTTAGGCGATTTAGTTTGACCCACTGGTCTCTATTTAGATGGAATCCTGGAGGTCCAGTTGTGGGATCTTTAATATCTGAATGTTTTACAGATGTGGAGTTCCAGCTTTGTCGCCATTTAGATGAAACATGAGACTGGGGCAAGGAACGGGAAGGTATTCGGCTAAGGTGTTTTTGAAGGAATTGTCCCGGGGAAACGATGGAAAATCCAGATCTGAAAGCCCGGACGGGGATTCGAACCCGAGTCCCGAATGCGAGCAGAGAAACTTGCCGCTATCCCACCACGCTCGGTGGTCGTTTGGAAATGGGTCGAATGGAATGAGGCTGATACACTCCCTCCCCCCGTTGTGATGAGATCTGATGGAAGCGCCTCCCTCCGCCCCCCCCCCCCACCCCCCTCCCCACATAACGTGAGACCGATCTCCTGACTATTGAACTTTATTGTTGTTTGAAGGGCATCAAACTGAAATAAATAATTGGCGTGAGATTTCCGTGACTCCTCCGCCCCCCACCGCTTGGTGAAATTTCGCCTGACCCCCCCCCCCCTTCCCTACCGCCCCTGTTTGAGCTCACGTAATTAATCGACACTCCCTGATTTTCAGCTCTCAGTTCCTTCTGATGAGTTTTAACAGATGCAATACGCCAGATCATGATTTTTTTTTAAATTAAATTTTTAATAAACGATGTGGTTTAGCGGAAATTCAGTGCCGAGTCCTGGTCCCCGCGGACCGGCCGTCCGGACTGCCCGCAATCATCAAGACGAATGCCTAATCTCCGCCTCATAAACTACACACGTCACAAACGAAAATACACTTATCGCACACAGAACGTAGTTACATGAAACGCTGACAGAAGGCAGCACAATATACGTGGAAAGTAACATTAATATTTCCGTAGTAGTCCATGGTAGTAGGACTCTATATGAACATGCAGAGCTTCCATGTGAAAACATACCTTAGGGCGTGTAACATAGTAGCTCTTTAGAAAGCCAGTAAAATTATATATTTATACTGATTAAAGCCAAAATATTGGTAAATTAAAAGTTAAAACAATTTATATATATAAAAAAAGAATATAAAGTTGAATAAATATTGTTTGCTCAGAGATTGCTTGAACGGATAGGCTCTCTGAGGAAAAAAAAAGAAAGGAGGAGGGGAAGTTAAGAGAATTGTTGGGAGAGAAGTGGCGAGAAAGTTAAACAGCAGGGAATCTTGAAATAATAGTTGCGAAAAATAGTTTTGATACATCTTGTGTAGAAAACGAACCTGCAAATCTTCGGATATTGTGACAAACACGGTCGTTATTGGTATCAAGAGGATTTTTAAGCAAACAAACGGAATAAATAAACTGCAAAAGTTCATAATAAAACTTCAGTCTACAAAATTATTTATTTATTTATCTATCAAGATCGCATAGAGATATTTATATGCTACAGGCGGAACAATATTGATGATTATGATCAGGGGTGGCCTACCCAAATGATCTTGCGGGCCACTTTTTGAAATGCGTCATATCTCCGCAGGCCGCATATAAAATTATATATCCCCATATTAGATTTGGACCCACTATAGACATTTTTTTGGAGTGAACAATTGAAACATAATGAGTTATTATTATTGTGTTTACTATTATTGTTACGTCAACCCGAATTAACAGTTTTTTCTACTGGCCGTACTTTGCGCGGTAACCTAAGAAAAAGTGTACGCGAAGCCGATAAAACAGGTAGGAAAAACTAATATAGTGAAAATCGTCTGGTTACGTGAGGTATTAGCCGATGTGTAGCAGTCATCTTTGCCGCTAATGTGTTCTTCCCCAAGCTGTACACATGTTGATTTTCAAAGAGATGTATTGGTGGACGTTGTGGTTAGGTTGAAATGCAGCCTGGACCGGAATTACGACTAATATTCCGTACTGTATAGTGGATTCTGAACGACTAAGGAGGCCGCCATGCCGCATTCTTACTATAATGACGTCACACACGTAACGAGACGTCTATTGCCGCTAATGCCGTAATATGCGTAACCGTGTTGTGTTTAGGCTGAATGGCAGCCTGGACCCAAATGACTACTAATATTCCAGGTGCTTAGAGGATTTTGAGTGAAGAAGACAGTGGCTACGCCAAATTCTGACTATAATTACGTCACAGGTGGCTCAAGATCTCTATTAACGCCAGGTTAGTAACGTGCGTAAACGTATGTTTCGGAGCGGATTACACGTTTGTTACATATTTTACGGCTTTCAGGTACACTTGCCCTTAAAGGGTAAGCGCCAAGGAAGAAGCTAGTAGTATTTTCAACCCGAATTAACCGTTTTTTCTACTGGCCGCACTTTGCACAGTAACCGATAATATAATAATAATGAAACTAAACGCAAATTTTAAAGAAATCTATAACATTAAAAATGATATATAAAAATAGATAAATATAAATGAAATAAATTTTGAAATATGGATGCACAAATAATGTAATTTTTAATACATTGGTTTTGGCTTCTTTGGTCATTATAAAATAAATATATTTTGTAAAAGTGTGATTAATCTCGCGGGCCACGGGATGGCCACCCCTGAATATGATCATACAATACTCATCGCAATAACCTTTTTATTAGATGGGTGAAAGAAATGTTTTTTTTTTAATGGCTTTATGCCTCGTCATCACAGAGGTTATTAAAGGCGAGAAAGTACTGGGGGCAAGGAACGGGAAGGAATTCGGCCATGGCCTTTTGAAGGAAGCATCCCGGCATTCGCCTGGGTTGATTTGGTGAAAACACGAGAGATGTTTACAAGAAAAATATCTCATGGGATTATACGTCCAGCAAAATATGCTCTGAAGTTTTTAATGAAACAATTTGGGACAAAGAACCAATTGTGTACAAGAAATCGGTCCCTAGTTCCTTCAGAAAGCAGGTAGATCGACCAGAGTTTTCTCGGTTACTGCTTTTTAAGGTAAATCCAAATATCGGCTTATCACCAGCGACAACATTAAAAGGCGCAATGCGATCGTTCGAAGTTCTGATAATCAAATTTACGGTCGACAGTGAAACCTTTAATATCAGCTGACATTTACAGGTGCCGCTAGCGTACGATGATGTCATAGACCAGGGGTGGCCAACCCGCAGTCCACATGAAACATTTTTCCGGCCCGCGAGATTCATCACACTTTTTACAAAATATATATATTTTATAATTATAATGGCCAAAGTAGTGAAAGTCAATGTACTGAAAAAACAACGTTATTTGATCATCCAAATATTAAAAAATTAACCGTCGAAATTATGAGAAAAAATTATTTTTGCGAATATATGACAGATATTGCCTGTTTAATTTATGAGTTTACAATTATGAGTTCGCAGAGTAATTAAATTATACTCTGAGAACTCATGATGCACCCGCATCTTGGAACAAGTTCTATGTTTCAGTCTTAAGTGACTTAATATAAATCTAATATGGGGTTACATAACTCTATATGCGGCCTGCGGAATTATGATGCATTTCCAAATTGGCCTGAAGAACCATTTGGGTTGGCCACCCCTGTTATAGAATCTCCTTTATATTTTAATTATACTATAATTATTGTTTGTGCACGGAGAGCCTTGTACCCCCCACTGTTGGTTCAGAGTCCTCTATTTACTTGTTTTACTAATCCTTCATTTTGTAAACATGCATGTATTTTTTTAAGAAATATTCCAGCTGATGTGAAATTACTAGTTTATTATAATTATCCTGTAAATTTGTTTATCTGTACAATGCTTGACTCATTTGTACCAAGCCAATCATCTATATAAATAGCTGATGGATGTATAGTGCCATTTGGCGCTTCAGGCCAGATTAAAAAAAAAAAAAAAATAATAAACATTTTGTGCTCTAATGCGGGGAGACTTGCTCCATCGTAAGGAACCTCTTTGGTCAATCACTTTCATTGTTTACAATAATATTTTGTTTATGTTCTACAGCGGCGTTTATCAAACATTTCTTTCCTGTGACTAAGTTTTTTTTTATGATACTTTTTCACGACACACAAAACCTTTAGTACCCATTTTGAGATCAACATTGTTTTGACGTTAATATAATCGTCGGGTACTTTAATAATTTTGTTACTTATAAGACAGTTTGATTATTATCATAAATAGGGGAAGGGATTGTTTGTTGAAGGCTTGAAGGGTAAATGCCTAGGC
>CM061918.1:112933251-112972852 GCA_031002005.1 Vandiemenella viatica
ATTGATTTCATGGATTTGTTCCTGTTCCGGTGGGTAAATCAGGGAAGATTAAACCTGAAGGAATGTGTAATAAATGTTAGTGGATAAAGACAATTGGACACTTCACTTACATGTTAGTGAATTCTTTTTTTTCAGATAAAGATTTTTCCGTTTTTTAATTGTGACTAATAAATACCAATTTGACATTTAAAACTTTTATTTATTCGCGCATTAATACGATAAAACTGTTTTCTCGTTTGATATCGACAATAAATCAGTGGTCATGACGTTACGGAACAGCCACCATTTTTTAATAAATTAACATTATTAATTAAAATAAACGAAGAAATCGATTAAATATTCTTAAGAACCGTAATCGATTATAATTAATTCAATTAGCTGCTATTGTGCCCTTCAACGTGAAATGAAATAAAAACTCAGTCAAATTGAATGTGTCCAACGCAGTAAAAGTAAATACTACTGTAATAAGGTAGAAATATATTTCAAAAAGTGTAAGTTGCTCAGTTTTTGAGTTACATCTTTTCATTAATTGAATCTGAATTCTACTGAACCAATAGAAAAAAAACCACCAGCCACTAAAAGCAATATTTCTCCACTAAAAGGGGGGTTGAAACCATGGAGCTGCTTCATGGTTGAAACCATGGAGGAAGGCAGTTTTAGTGGAAATTCCACTAAGTTGGCAACACTACTTATGTATTACGTATACAATCGATACCACGGAGGATGATCGTACTGGTTACAAAGAAATAATTTAAACAAGTCAGTGAACATTTAATATTAAGCAGCCCAGCAAGGTATATACATGGAGGAAGGAATTATATGGAGGAGAAGTGACGTTAAATCGGTGAAGCAAGCACTAAACTCTCCCGCATGATGGCAGCACCGGCAGCGACCATATGGCGCTTCCCAACAATTAAGGTGTTCACATTGTGGTAGATGCAGTGATTATTTCATTTAGTATTGTGTATAAGTGTTTAAAAATGCCAGCTTGTGTTGCGTACGGTTGCACAAATAGGCCAGACAGGAAAGAACCTGGAATATCATTTCATAAGTAAGTTGAATTGTAATTATCGTTGTTGAAGTGAGCGGTAGACACCGCAAACTTTGCATCACGTCTATAAATATTTAGTCATAGCTCTCAATGGGATGAATTTGTTCTCAAATTTTTCTTGGTGTAGTGTAGAAAATCAGCAAACTTGCTATTTTGCACATAATAGACTAGCATTATTTTTTAACGAGTGTTTAAAATGAGATTTAAAGGGGCGTGTTTTACTTCGCGATTCAGTGAATTTACTATTACGATTTCTTTCGTCACGTTGCTGATTATACTGACAATGGATGATGAAATTAACTGTTATGTGAGAAGCTGTGAGTTTTATTAATTTTTTAAATAGCTATTTCAGGCCATTGACTTAGGTTATTTTTAAAGCTTCATATAAGACTTGTTTCTGTTTGTAAATACGTCTATACCTATTCTTACCGATTTTGAAATCTTTCTCATCTATTTATGTCGAAACAGGTTCATGCAGAAATAAAAATGGGCTTCATAAATAAAGAAGTTATTGGCCTTTGAACAAAATCAATTTGGGGAATGTGTTTCTAATTTAGTCTCTTTTTTTGTACAACATTCTCTCCCCCCCCCCCTCATTAAGGTGACTGAATAAACATTTTATTTCTAGTACCAGCCTACAAAATGTCTGGGTTGCTCATCCCTAGAGTGGGTCCTCTTACTTTTTTTTCTGGTCTAGGACACATTTCAGACTAACCACAAGTGGTAGTAATAAAACTGAAATATCCATTCTGCATGTCAACGATGTAATCATTGTGGCTTTGACAGAATTAATTTTCGGTCCAGCCTGCATCCAAACCTAAACCCCTCAATTTGGATGTTGTATATCCCCCAAACTAAGCAAGATATCGAAAACATTTATTCCTTATTATCGAGTTTTTTCGTCGTGTTACATAAGAATCCATCATTAAATTTGACTTTTGCGAAATTTTTCTTCTGCATTTCAACTCAAGACACCTCACTTTTGAGACAGTATATCTCGAGAACTAGGTGACATATCGAAAAATTTTACTCTTTATTTTTTATTTGTCTCGTCTTTTTAAATAAAAATTCATCAAAAAATTTGACTTTGAATAATTTTTTCTTCTGAATTTCAACCGAAACCATTTCACATTTGAGACAGAATATCTCGAAAACTAAGCAGGATATCAAAAAATTTTATTCTTCATTTTTTATTTTTCTCATAGAGTTACATAATAATCCATCACCAGATTGCGGCGTCACGTTTATCCTAGAGTCCCCTTGAGGTGTTTGTACATATTCCCCGTGTTTGTTGGGAAGCGGTCAAGCCCCCACCACTCCGGCCATGCCCCCCCCACTCCTCCGCCGGCCTGCTTCACTCCCATGCGTGGTAAAGGTCTCTTGCGTCGTCTCCATATTATTCCTTCCTCCATGGGTATATATACACAAGTGAATCATTTAACTCTTCCCATGTAGGAATAACCAAATCTATTAAAAAATAAGTGCTGTAATAATTTACTGTGCCAATTCACAATACCATTTTCATTTTTTAAATGAATTCTAAAAATTTTAATAAATTTTATATACAGGTCTAATTATTGTTCATGTTTTACGCATTTATTTATTTAATTCTGTTCATAGATTTTTCTAATCAGCTCATTCCACCTTCATCTTCCCCTGGTATCTTTACTTTATTTTTAGTTAATATTAGCATTTCCCGTATAAATTAATCCATTTAACTTGTTATCGCTTCACCGTTCTCTGTTGATTTTCTCCATAGTTATGCTCTCCCCACCACTTCTATCTGCAATTTTCAACAATTGGCTTTTGAAATCCGCCATATTGTCTCTGACATTCCCCTTGTGTGTGCTTCGCCTCGCTCTGTTATTGTGGTCAGGTAGTGTAATTACATATTGTCTCTGGTAATTACGGTGTTACATGTGTCGGCGACTCAAATGTGGTAAGCCGTACTTCATTTATGTGTCCTAATTTTTATTTTACAGTTTAGTATCTTTTGTTTCCTTTCATTATATATATATATGCCCAATTTTACATAATTATTAAGAGCTTTCTCTCCCGCTCTGGACTTCATAGATCACTAGCATTTTAACCAGACAATTTTAACTGTTGGTTCGCCGCCGTGGATCTTTATGTGCACAGTAATGCGCTTGCAGTTTGCTTTTCTTCTCTACGATTCCAATTTTTTTTTTAACATTAAAATTTAACCACATAATGTTATAATGATCAATTTGTACTCCATTTACTGATAGTGTGAGTCACAAATAAATGTTTTGAAGACATCAGTTTTAACATTTTTTTCCATGACCATGTAGAAACATCCTACAGAAAACTAAAGCCAGTTGCATGTTACCGTGTTCTGCCATAAATGTAGCAGACCACAGTCTCGTCATTAAATCAACCAGTTTACACTGCCAATTTCAGTCTGATGCTGTACGCTGGAAGATCCAATTCTCACAGCAACAGTTTATTTATGTTATTATAATTATGGATGAATATGCTTGAAAATTTGATACATGAATTTATTATTGTAGTTTATCACGTTGGTGAAATTTGGACCTGCTATAGTTTCTCATTCATACCTTACACATTATACAAACCAAAAATACACTTATACATTCTGTTTACACTACTAGTATGTTGCATTTATCAGCAATAGATTACTTGGAAAATTAGTCTGTAAACAGTTTTGCAGCAACTATGTTGTAAACCTTAACTGTGCAGAACACATTGTACCGGTAGTAGGAAAACGATTCAAAATTCTGCACTTGTTTGAGAGAGTGATGAAGGGATGTACAAGAGAAGTAAAGGAATTGGGTCACAAAACTTTGGTAAAACCATTGCTTGAATATGGTAGTGTAGTGTGGAACCCACATTTTGAGTATCAAATACAGGAGTTGGAGAAGGTGCAAAGAAGGGCTGCTATATTTGTTTCTCGAAATTAACGCAGAATGCAATCAGTAACAGTTATGATAAACGAGGTGGAATGGGAATCATTGGAAGACAGGAGGAGGGTGAAGAGGGTCATGGGAGTGTACAAGGCATATATTGGTGATGAGACATGGAAAGATATTGGTGTAAGAATTAAAAGTAATGTCTGGAAGGGAAAATATGACCATTACCACCAGCTGGCACTCGATTTCAGGCCAATTGTGTGGGAAGATTCTCTTTTTTAAGTAAGGCGATCAGGGATTGGAATTAGTTACCAAGAGAAATGATAAATAATTTACCAAAAATGTTGAAAGAATTTAAAGTTGAGATTTGTAGATGGCAAATGTAGGATGGTTCAGGAAAGGGGGGGGGAGATGGTTGTGTAGGGGAATTGCCACTGGTGCATTTGCTCCATTTCAATTAAATGAAAGTAAATTAAAGTTGACTTTGTGAAATAGCATGAGAATGCTATGATGTTGAAGTTGTTTCAAAATTATATTGGAAAAGGGGATAAAGTTTTTCACACTGGATAGGTGATAAATAAATCTATCATAGGAAGATTTGACTGTTGATTTATAATTGCTATAATCAGTGATAGGCACTCAGCAGTTTAAATTATTTTCTTTTTAAACTTTTCAGTTTTGACCTAAATTCCTTATTGTTAGTTAATTTTACTGCTCATATAGTCTTACTCAGTTTGTTTTGAATGGATATCATGTATTATCCTTGGTGTTTGATGGTGACTAGAATGTTTAAATAAAGTATGAAAATCCGTCTTCTTTTCATAACAGATAACGACAAGAAACATGATATAGGGTCTACCGTGTGATATTCTGCTAATGAAATAAATCCTTTTTTTTGTGTTTATCATGCTACTTATGTTCTCGTGTAATTCGTGTGCTATTTTTGTTGAGAATGAATTTGAGTGGTTTTTCTAGTTGGTAAATAGTAAGTCAGTTTGTTAATAGTTTTAAAGAACTAGTTTTGTTCTTTTCTTTTTGCAAAAAAAATTTCAAAGATAGGTAGTTGAATGAGTGGAAATTTTCTAAAAGCAGTTTTTATTGCAACTTTTATCACAGTACATTTCCAATATGCTTTTAACAAATGTATACAGGCTATAATTACAAAAATAAATCTGCCACATTTGAAATTTTTCTCTTCTGATCACTTTAAATGGAGAAGTAATGTTATTATGTTTGGGGATTAACAATTATGAGTTTTGATTATTAATAAACAAAAAAAAAACTAAATTTGAGATCTAGAAATCAATTATTTTTAAATTCAAGCCGAGCTGAATTTTTAAAATAAATCTGGAATGCACACATTTCAATCCCATTTTCATTTCCAGTAATTAGAGTACTCCCTTTAGTACTTGTCAGCAATAGGAAGTTAAAAAGTTCGTGTGTGAATGAACTAGTTGGTCACAATATGGGATTCACTTTTCTCAAATTGTATGGCAGTTTTGAAAGATTTTGAAAACCCAGCTGCAGCTTGGATGCTTTTTCCGTGAGTTGAGCTATCGCAATTTAATGAAATAGTTGAAGCTGGTACAGTGGGGATGAATTTTAGCTGTCACCACTTCTCTTCTTATGGAGTAGTGAATCCTAAAACAAACAAAAATATTTCATTCAAATTTGTTACTTTCATATTTAGGCCTACACTATTAAATAATATGGACACTGTATAAAAGGAAAAAAGTGTATCATATTGACAATTCAGACAGTGATGGAAAACAAGGCTTCAGGGGGACAGGGACTGGAATAAATTACCTAGTAAAGTTATGAATCATTTATGCTGAAGGAATTTAAAATAAAGATCATAAAAGGCAAAAGTAGATTGGTGTTGAGTTTTAACACTTAAAATATGTAAGATAAAAATAATATAAAAGAGGCAATTACAGTGGGTGGCCAAATTATTATACTCAATAGGTATTTTTTCAAAAGTATCTGTTTTAAGCAAAATTTTTGAAACACTACTGGCATCCAACATTTTTTTAAAATATTTCTTGATACCACAGACTTTCTTCAACATTTTGTGAGTTGGCAACACTTATTTTAAGTAAAAATTTCTGAATTTACACGGCGGCCATGTTGTAGGCCATTTGTGTTCCTGTGTTTGGCGAGTGTAACACGAGGTTAGAGACTAGTGTTTTAATCATATTTTTATTGTAAAACCTGTTGATTTGAGGTGAGTTATATTGCTTATTTTGTGTTCGTTAAGAATAACAGATATTTAATATTTTTTTGACGTTTCATGGTTGTTTTTGCACTTTTGTCATTCTAACCTTAAAATTTTGTTAATTTTTAGCTATGGGGAAGTGTTCAGATATTTCTCCTAAAAGAAGATCGGAAATAAAAACACTTTTGAGTCATACTAATCATTCTCAAAGGAAGATAGCGGAATTAGCAGGCGTTTCACAATCTACAGTCCGAAATATAAAGAAAATGTTAGATGAGAAGTGAGAACAAATCGTTATAGCCAAGACGTGTTGGTAAATGTGGAAGAAAACGTCTCAATACTCCAAGAACTGAGAGGGAAATAAGACGTGTAACTATAAAGAATTGTAGAAAGCTGCGAAAACCTATAAAAACCTTGTTACATGACGCTGGTGTAACGTTATCTGATAGAACATTACGGCGAAGACTAAAAGACCTCAATTTCAATTGCTACCGACCTCTTAAAAAGCCAAAGTTGACCCAGGCGATGCGTGCTAAACGACTGGCATTTGCTAAAATGTATAAAAATTGGACTGTAGAAGACTAGGAGAAGGTAAACATGTCTTTTATAATGCATTTTTTTTTTCACTTGTGAAACGAAATTCTTGACCTTCACATAATACTTTTGATATTTCAGGTGTATTTTTCTGAAGAATCGTCCATTCAAATCCTTCAGGACAATTCCCAGTTTGTTCGTCGTAGGCCCAACGAAAAATTTGATGAAAGTTGCATTGTGGAGAGAGTAAAGCATCCTCTGTCAATTATGATATGGGGCGTGATTAGCTCTAAGGGGAACGGTCGACTACATTTGGTCGAAGGCACTATGCGTCAAGACCAATACTTACAGGTTTTGGAAACCTGACTTCTTCCACAAATGGCAGAATGGTATCCAGATGGCCAGTGGCGTAGCTAGGGGGGGGCGGTGGGGGCGGTCCGCCCCGGGTGACACCCGTTTGAGGGTGACACCCGCATTTCGAAAATAGTAATCGAAATTAGTGTGATACAATTTCTTTTTTTTTTTTTTTTTGATTGACTTCTTTTAACCTTTGGTGTCGAAACACGTCTACCTTTAATGTTTTGAATATCTGTTTTTAAGTTGACGATCCAGAGGGCTCTGCTCTTTCATTACAGTAGAGTATAATTATTGGTAACACCGCGCGGAGCACCGCTCTGCAGCTCCAACAATCACAGGAACTCGTGCTTGCCGTCCGTGACAAGGCCCGTTTACACGTACGCGCCAAACTGTCGGTTTGGAACGGCGCTCCGGACTGCCGCGCCGGAGCGTGAGGTTGGACCGTCGCTCCTGGAGCGTGCGACGAAAAATGGTCAACACTCCAGTCGCGCGCGCCAGGACTGCGGGTTGGAGCGTACGCGCCAAAAATGACCGTTATCCCGTGGCGCGTGGACTTTCCGCCGGGTTGGAAAGTTTTGTAGACAGTCCAGCTTGCAACATTCGGTTTTCAGGTCGTTGTTGTTTTTGTTAGTTGTGCTTGTGTTTATAAGTGTATTTAAAATATCTTCCAAAAGAAATGACATAAACTGAACAATATGAGCTGCTTTACATTTTTTTTTTTTTTTTTTTTTTTTTTTTTTTTTTTTTTTGTACAGAAAGAATTAAACAAACAAAGTGTATATGGGCGGAAAGATGGCACGAAACTAGAGATCTATATGGACACATGCCTCTTTAGTGAGAGCAACGGGAAAATAAATGACCCAGATGATTTAAAAATTGTCTACGAAATGACAATTCCATATATAACTACATTTTAATAATAATAATATTTAATTAAATTGCAATGGAGCGCACGCTCCTGTGGCAATTTCCCTACACACCCATCTTCCCCCTTTCCTGCACTCACCTACATTTGCCATCTACAAATTTTAACTTTAAATTCTTTCAACGTTTTTGGTAAATTGTTCATCATTTCCCTTTGTAGCTTATTCCAATACCTGACACCTTTACCTAAAAAGGTGAAGTTAGTATCACCACAAATATCAAAATAAGACACAGTTATGAGGAAAAGCATAACTGCAGAGTGATGTTTGCCTCTTACTCTTCGTTTTTTTTTTTTTTTTGGAAACTGGGATATCCCTCCAAGATTTGAAATTGCTTGCATATATTTTTCTCAGTTCTTTTCGAATTGCCGCCGATTTTCTTTAATCCTTTCAGTGACGAAATCTCTGTTTTCACTTTCACATACATGTACCCTGCTGAATTCTACTAACTAATCATATTTACTATGTTTTAAATTTTTATTTTTGTAGTCATTTGATTTAACCTTCCACAAACATAGAAAATTCTTGAATCGTTTTACTGAAGAAATCTTTGTTTTCACTTTGACATAAATTTACCCTGCAGAATTCTACAAACTTATCAAATGCACGATTTTTTTTTTATTTCAGTAGTAATTTGATTTAACCTTGCACAAATATGGAAAATTCTTATAAAGTTCTATAAATCCTTCCAAATTATCTCTTGACCACTTTTTCAAGATTTAGATTTTTATCTGTTAAAGCAGGGTACAGTTAAATAAAGTCACCCAGAAATTCGAACCAACAACGAACTTGTACTGACGCATCAAGACTGCAGACCGACAATGCACGTGTAAACACGAGGCCCCGTTAGACCTGCGCGCCAGATGTGCGCATTCGGAGCGCGCGCCAGGCCTCTCTGACCACCGAGCATTTACATGTAAAGGATTGATGCGCGCGCCTGGAGCGTACGCTCCAAAACCGTCGGAAAAACCATGCGTGTAAACGGGCCTCTGTCCGTCACTGTAGTTTGGTTGGTTAGAAGCGGCGGTGGATATAATGTAAGTTTTCTTGTATAAAGACAGGAAGTTTTAAAATTAAAGGATATATTATATATATATAAAATTATTAAAATCATGATAATTAGACAGTTAAATTGTAAATCCTCGAAAATTTTTCAAGAAAAATGTTAGATTTTCCTTTGAAAATTAAAAATAAAGCAACCAAGCGTATGCCGGAACACGCGTAGTCTAGGCTTCAAAATTGTTTTGCTTATTTAGAATTGCATTAGTTTTCAAGCTAAGATTCGCAAGTGCCTTGAAGTAATTTCTAGTAATTTTTGAATTTATCATCTGACAGATTCGTGATGTATAAATTGAGTACATTTGCGTTTTCTGATTTACACTCTGCGTACCTACCTATTGTCGACAGTGCACCTATACTCGACATGAAATCGTATCATGTTCGAATTTATGCAAATAAAATGATTCAGAAAACTGCATTAAACTAGCAATACTGTCAGGTTTCAAGTCAAGTGTTCGTTGATGGTATCGTCTGTCGTTGGTAATCAGTTTTTGTAGGGCATGTGTTTAAAACAGTCGGAACTGCGTATCTTGCTAACAGAAATCGTAACATTAGTAAGCACTTTAACTCTAGGTTCATATAAGTTTGCTATGCTTTCTACTGATCGAGAAATCTAGAATCTGTAAATATGATAACGCCGAAATAAATAAGCCTATGATTCTCTAAGGTCTAAGAATTTTCCATAATAAATTTAATGAAGAAGATTTATACTGTGGGTAACCTCTCTGTCGAATACAGGTACCTAAATTCTTACGGGTTCCTTAAATCGACAGGGATGTCGAACGTCTGTTCCTGAACAAAAATTGAGCTTTAATCATAAACTGAACGAACATTCGAGCCGTTTACAGCATCTTTATTTATACGCAACAGAGCGGCCCTAGAAATCTAAAATTTACACGTGGAGACGGTCTTCAGTACATACAATGTCTGTAGGTACGTATTTCTTATGCGGGTAGTAAAATACTTCACTTGTTAAGTACTTGATGTAAATAAGTCAGATATCGCAAAGACATGTTCTTTTATTACCTAACCCGTTGTTTTTTTTAATTACGTTTAATTATGGTTTTATATTTTATTTATTCTTTTATTTTTATGAAGGAACTTAATGTAGAGTTGCTTCTCTGACTATACAGTATCCCCCAGGGTCTCACAACTTGTGGGACCCGGATCCTAGGTTTACACCAATGGGACCACATCTGGGTCTGGAATTCCTTCTATTTGGATGAAGCCACTTCTGTTAACTTTCCTCTCAATATCCCTTGTTCCCGCAAATACCGAGGTTGCGAAGTCATTTAAATACAGCCTATATTAACGTTTCAATAACAAATGATTGGCCGTGGCACCGTCACTGCCTTAGTTTTACAGGCAGGTGGAAGGCAGAGTTTTTGTCCTCCATCGGAACTATGGGGTTGCAGTGTATTACGGTTGGTGCGTCTGCTTTATGGTGTCAATTTCTTAATAGGCTAAGTGGTCTTCTGTGTATGTCGACGCTAGTATCATAGCGGCCGATTGTGTTTACCACTGGGTTGTTGCATTGCCTTGTGCTTTTGTAGAATGTTTCCGCCAATTGTCGGAATCTGTCCCTCACTTTTGGTATTCCGGCTGCCTCATGGAGTGCATCCGTGGGGAACCTGTGCGGAAGATGAAGGGCTCTCTTCAATGCCCTGTTTTGAATTATTTGAAGCTTTCGTATTTGATGTTCTGTAGCGTATGCCCACACTGGACATGCATATTCCATGATGGGGCGTACGAGAGAGGTGTATAGTTTGACTCCTGTAGATGGTGTAAGTTTGCTATCTCTATTCAGAATAACAAATGATTTGGTAGCTTTCGACTTTTTAAATTTATAGCGAAATCTTATGGTCGCCCTATAGTTACACTGGTGGAAATTAAAATCACATCACGCATACATGAATGGTAGAAATAAATTCTTCACGGGTTTGCTGCCGGATTACATTTTGTGCTGACGACGAGCTTTCGGCGACTTGCACTGCCGCCATCATCAGGTCCGTTGTATCTAAAGGAACAACCAGAATCTGGTTGTTCCTGATGATGGCGGCAGTGCAAGTCTTCGAAAGCTCGTCGTCAGCACAAAATGTAATCCGGCAGCAAACCCGTGAAGAATTTATTTCAAAGATACGCCGGGAAAGACTTATCTCTCACATGAATGGTAGAAATGATAACAAATGGAAATGGATCAGGCCATACACGATTGCTCCATTTGGATATCATCCGCATGGATGACATCCAAAAGCGTAGCACATACACAATCATTCCATCACTCCAGTCAGCCACGACAATGAAAAACTAGGTAAAGAAAACAACAATAGGTTGTCAATTTGCTATAAAACAATCTAGTTATGCAAAGTACTCAATAAAATGAGCCCGAATTAATTTTAAAGGATGTTCAAACTACCGAATACTGAATACAAACGCTGATAATTAAATAAACATTCAAAAAAGTGCGAAATTATGAAAAATAAGCTCTGTGATATTACTAAAACTTTAAATACATAAAATGATTATAAAACAGATTTATTAAATTTAAGTAGTTTAGCAGGCCGAAAATAGTGACAGGTACGTCAGATGTTGTAAAAAACATATTTAAACAAGCAGGCTCATATAAAATTAATCTTATCATACTATGATATTTTTAAAAAGAAGACTGCAAGGAATTATCTATTTTTTTAATATGGTTTCTCTGTTGGCTTTTATGGCTTTATTTTTAAATGATATTAGCAATTGATTTAGTGCCACATTTATTTATATTTTGTCATGGTAGTCAGGATTAGAGATCCTAAAAGCATGGTAAGTCTTTATAGTTCTCAATGATCTGCAGCACAAAGTCTTATTGACACACCATTATTTAAAAAAAAAATTAATATCGTTCTAATTGTAACTTAATAATATTTAAAACTGTATTATTTTCAATTCTACATTCAAAATAATATTTAACTAGTAGCTAAACAAATATTTCTATAACAGATTCAAAACAAAAAAGAATTGGTACAATGTTGTGTAGTCCACTAAAGACACTGATGTTGTCTCGATGTTCGGCGACAGAATGAGGACTGTTTGGATCGCGGTTTCACCATACATGGACCGACTGGAGTGACGGCATGATGTCGCTCCACGTGGTTTACCCCACACACAGTCAGTCGGCTTGATGGACGAAACTGATGGATATTGGACTGACCGGATATCCAAATAATCGTGTTAGTCCACGTTATCCACATCAGTTTCCCCACAGACGACACGATAATGGTGTGGCTTCGCTCCATTTGGACTGATGGAGTGATCGTGTATGGCCACCGTTACGGTTAGATACAGTTGTCAGTGAGAAATGCGCCCAACCTGAGCACCAATACATTCGTGGATCCATGCCGGCATTGACTCAACAAGTGTTCGGATGTCTTCATGGTGTACGTCTCACTATGTGTGCATGTCTTTTACAGTCAGTTGTTGCACAGTTTGTGCTGGATGACCATGTCACCTAATGTGTCTACTCCTGGAATCCTAAACATGCTCTACTGGGGACAAATCTAGTGACCGTGCTGTCCAAATTGTGATCGAAACTCCTTACAAGGGTTGTGTGACGATGGCCGCAGTATGAGGACGGGCATTATCTTGTTGGAAAATGCGATTTGGATGGTGAACATGAAGGGTATCACAATAAGATGCAGTACCCCGTCCACATAGTCGTGGGTTGTCATTGTGTCATCAATAACAGCCGACTCAGTCATGCTGTCGAAACTGATTGCTGCCAAAACATGACACCAGTGGCTGCACTTGCGTGACGTTATGAAATCACAGCAGGTAAGCCGTTTCTCCACTACGCCTGCGAACATGTTGTCGATTATCCCTTTGTCACAGACAGAATCGAGACTCTTCTCTAAACACAAATATACGCCATTCACATGTCCATTTGCGTTTTGCATTACACCTGGGTAGATGATGCTGGCAATGTAATTAGATTAATGGGACACGTTGCACAAGTGCCAGAGAGTGTAACCCAGCTTCAAGCAGTTAGTTTACAATCGTCCGGGGAGGGGGGGAGGGGAATACTATCTGTAACCACTGCTTGGATCTGGCCTGCAGTCAACCATCTGCCAGCAGTGACGGATCCAGGATTTTTGTTTTCGGGGGGGGGGGGGGCTAGGATTTGGTTTGGAAAAAAAAGGTCCCGGAAATCCATGTCGTAGGGGATGACCTTATGCTTTTCTGGGGGGCTTCAGCCCCCTAGGGCCCCCCCTCCGAGGATCCGCCATTGTCTGCCAGCAACAGCCACCCACACCTATTTGGCGGTCTTCACAGTGCTGTTATCCATCTGCATGGACCCATGCCAGCTCTAGGAGTATTAGAGCCTTCTTTCATCCACTGTGTAACAAGTCTGTATACTGACATTGCACTACGGTCAATCCCTCAGGAGATTTCACGTTATGATGCACACTTTAAAAACACGTCAATTCTCCGACCTCTCTCACAGTTAGTCATTTGTGTGTAGAGAATTGTCACACTTCGCCTTGGCGTACTTAGCAAAAAAAACTTGTGGACAACAAAGTGTCATGTTACACCACACTGTTCGCCACTTATACGCTAAATTTTTTTTTGCAATTTACATAATAAATAGCACCGTATTTCTCATATTATTATATATAAAACTTTCAATTTTTAATCATTTAATACTCTTCATGCGGGCGTACTTGGGGCCATATTTCATTCATTTATCACAACTCCGTCTGCATGTTGGGATTTTAATTTGCGCCAGTTTGTGTATCAGTTGCTAAGTGTAAATTTCGAGCTGCACTTTGCGAATACTGGCCTGTGTCCGTCACCGCAACAATAGTCGGCCGAGTGACGGCTCGCCCCCTCGCGTTCCACGCTTTTCCCTAGCTCGCCCGTGTTCCTACCCGGTCTTTAATCTCCTTTAACGTTTACAAATGATTGTTTCAGGGAATCAGTGTTGGGGATGACAGGTAGGTTTGACACCCTGCTATATTATAGAGTAGTGTACTTTGTTTTGCACAGTTTTGGAACGAAAGTACATTCAAATACATTTTTATCTGACTCACGTAATCACCTAGTTAGTTGATCTTTTGTGTACAAAAATAGTATCCCAGCGCAGTGTTAACAAATCATCACCACACTGTACCGGAATGAAAGATTGTCTCTTGTTTCAACGCAATCTCGGTGAAATGTCAATCACTTCGCACTTGCCGTGTTTGTTTTGTCTGAGGTTCTTTTCGATTCACTCAGTACTTTTTGTTAGTTAAGTACGAGATTATAACATATTTTAATTTAACTATAGGTCGTAAAGATTTTGTATAGTAAAAATAATAATTTCATGTTGTCTCAAAGTTCTAGTCACAGAGTTTCTTACTGGGGAACTCGCAGTACACCTATATCGTAGTCACCTAACTTGAAAAGAAGACCTACACATTAACGTGAAATTCGAACCATCCGAGCGTCCTTCGCAGTAACAGATAAAAGCTTTGTCAGAGGTAAATGTCAATTTTAAGGCCCGCAAGAATTACAGTCGAGACCGGGATTTGAACCGGGACCTTCAGTTTCCAAATCGCATGCAGTAACCATTTGAGTAACCAGTCCGAATATAGGTGTAATGAAAAATAAGTTTTGCAAACATGATAAAATAAACATACTCTTTTTCTATACCATCTACTTTTGGTATCAAAAGACACGAATCCACTTTTATGTGTTTGAATACATATTTTTCAGTACTTCTAGATTAGTCTTGCGTCTGGTTACGGCGTGAGATTCGGGTGGGAGAGGTTCGGTTACAACTGCGGATCTCGGCTGCAATTTTTGTGGGTCTTAAAATTGATCTTCAACTCTGGCAAAGCTTTGATTTTTTAATGCGAAGATGCGAAGATGTTAGGACTCTTCCTACATTTTACGAACATCTGATGAACATGGATAAAAAAAGACTTTTTTTTTTAGGCAATTAATAACATGAAAATAACATTTAGTCGTAAGGGAAGGGAAATTTTCGAACTCTCTCTCTATGCTCTTCTCCACATCCAGCAGGCCGACACTGGTCCGCACCGTCAAAACATAAACCAATCCAATGCCGGCCGAGTGTCGGACGACACGCCGTCTCATTTGGACAAACTTCGATCGAGTGAGCGCCAACACTAACTGCTGGAACTGTATCGGGCAAGTGAGGCCCGATCTTCAGAGGAGTTAAAATTAATCTAAAACCACTTTCGTTCACCGGTGAGCAACGTGTGGGCTAAAATCTTGCTATATTGACTATTGAACACAAAGTAACGCAAATTGATAATTCTGAATATGCGATTTACGAGTTTGCAGCTGTTAAAGCTTAAAAGAGGAGACTGTGAAAGAAATTGTTTTTAGTTTATTTGTGCATCTTTTAAATTATGTTAAGTAATACAATTTTATTAACTATAATTTTAATAACAATAAATGATAATTAATTATGCTTATTATATTTACACTTACAAGATATTATATTTTTCTTAATTTTAAATTTAAGTTTTCAAGGGGTGACACCATCGATATCCGCCCCAGGTGTCACCCACGATAGCTACGCCACTGCAGATGGCAACTGCATCTTTATGCAAGACTCGGCGCCATGTCATAAAGCAAAAAAAGTCATGAAGTTTTTAAAAGACAATAAAATAACCCTCTTGGATTGGCCTCGAAATTCGCCAGACCTTAATCCTATTGAGAATGTCTGGGCGGCGCTAAAAAACGAAATTTGCAAGGATAAAATTATTACTAATATAAAAGAATTAATAGAAAATATTATTACAGCATGGAACAGAACATCTGAATTACAAGAAATTTCCAAAAAGTGCATTGCCAGCATGCCGCAGCGTCTACAAAACGTGATTGCTCAAAAGGGAGGGTTCACTGAATATTGATTAATATTTTTTTCTATTAATATAACATAATTCCTATTATAAATTATGTTTTATTTATTTTTTCTTAATTCATTAAACCTATAAAGATAACAATAAAACGATATAATAGGTCTATTAGTAGATTAAACGCATAAGAACACATGAAACAATGTTTTTTTTTTTTTTTTTTTTTTTTTTTTTTAAATGAGTATAATAATTTGGCCACCTACTGTAAATGACTAGAGAAATTGCCACTGGCACATGTGCTCCATCACAATTAAAAATTCAATTCATAAATTCAGTTTTCAACCACCGAATTATGGACACACTTAGAAACAAGTCAGTAAATAAGCTGACAGATTTCACTGCTGGGATTTTCGAAATGCAAAATCTCCCTAGTTACTTGACTTCAGCCCTGATTCATTTCCCTCATAAGAAAGGTGGAAGAACAGAAGTTAGCAATTATTGCAAAATTTCTCCTAACAACCTGTAAGATTCTCTCGAAAGATCTTCACATGAATGCAGAAAATCAACTAGATCCACAACAGGAAAAATATCAGATAGGATTCAGGAAAGGATGCTCAAGTACTGAGCAGATTATGAGTTTTGAATCCATCCTTTTTATGAAGCTTAGAAAAAAGATTTTTTTGAAATTTTGTGAAAGTTTATGACTCCATTGTCTGTATCACCCTCATACATATCCTAAATTAACTGGGTCCAGACAGCAAAACAGAAATCATCAGACATTGACTGGCACCATCCAAGTGAAGTTCAGGGGAAATATTTTAAATGCATTCGAAATAAGGATGTGGCCCAGGTGGTTTTCATTTCTACTCTACTATTGTGTTGTTAAGAAAGCCATCTATGAACAGTGCAAGGATCAGGCTGGGCTATAGCAGTTTGAACTTTGTCTCACTTTCACCAGTTTTTTTGATACCCTTGCCACAAACACAGAGCAAATCGGCCACCTTAGCAATAAAAGCTGGCTTGCAGAATTACTTCATAAAAAGTTGAGTTCATTATGAATATTGAGTTGTATCAAGAGAACTTAAAGTGGGACAAGGAAACTTCAAGAAAATGCAAAAGATTAAATACCTCTGTGAATGTAAGTACCCAACATGTCTGAGAATAAGCCTTTGTTTCATCAATGTGGTAGAAAGAAATGGCATATAAACTAACAACAAAAGGTTGATACTTATCAATGACATGCTTGGATGCTATTACAATATTAATCTACCTGAAGCTCTATATGTCGTATTACATCTCAAAATGTGTAGCAAAGGTCTCACTGGATAGTTGGAAGTCACAGAAAGAAAGATCTTGAGAAAAATCTTTGGCACAGTCAAAGGAAACAGAACTAAGGAAAAGATGCCATTGCCACAAATTACTCACACATGTGGAAAAGATTACAGATAAGATTTGGAATAAAAGGATTGGCTTTTATGAGCAAATGACATGAATGAGCCGAGCTGATTGATTCAATCTTCCTCCATTTTTTGGCAGGAAAACAAAGTACCATGATTCTGTGAGGTGGAAAAAGATTTGCAGAAAATTGGGATCACATGTCAAGACATTCAAGAATGTGATTCCCATAAGAAGAAGCTTAAGAACACCAGGGTTTCCAAGAAACTCTGAAGCTAATAATAGGCAAGATGTCAACTGAAACAAAAATGGAAGAACTCCATAAACAAATGGGAAAAATTTGAACCTCAAGGAAGAAGAAAAGTTGAAATAACTTGGTTCTCAGCTGGTTGAAACAAGGTAAAAAAAAAAAAAAAGAGAGAGTGGTGTAAAAAGGTATTATAACATCAGATTCAAGAGCCTATGTCAGATATATATTACCAGTGTCAAATATTAGCAAATGCAAAAAGATTGTATTTTCTTTGTATTTACTGTAATTGATTTATACAATCTTAATTGTCACCAGAATTTGTATATGTAGAACACTGAATAAATATACTTTGTTTTAGGAACTAATTTTTAGTCTAGTAATATTTTTAAATAAATCATTTCTCTATAAACTACAAAATTTAAATCTACCTACTTGTATACTAGTAGACATGAAAGTAAGTGAATTTAAATGTATCAAAATACCTGGGGAAAAAATTCAAAATAAAGAAAATACTTTTTTCCTTCAATAGTTGGCAAAATTAACAGCAGACCTTAATTTAAAGCATTACAATAAAAACAATTTTATAGGCCTACATATCATAGATAGTTGTTTTTGTAACTAATTTTTGATTCATTTATTTTTAATTCTTGAAAATACTATCTTGTGTCACCTTATCCCCATAGGTTTCTACCATTCAGGATGTAAATAAATGAGTTTATTCTGTTCTACAGTATCTTACACCAATACTTCTCTGTACATCGACTGACAGTTGTCAATTGATCCATAGAGAAGGTGTTTAGTATCTGTGGCCACTTTTAGGAACCTTATTCAGCAATAATGTTAGACCAATAAATCTATGGGACTAGCATAGAAGGTAAAGCTAATGAATAGAAATATTTGTAATGGAGAATGATACAATTACTAAAGTAAAATTTCATTCCTTGCATAAAATGATTTTCAATACAACCTGGTTTGTTGCTGTAAAGTTTGGTTAGCAACAATTTTTTAATGAATTACATGGCTGATGGACAGGAACTGTGTCGCAATGATATCACACTTACCAGCATTTTACTGACCGGGAGTGACGTCAGTTTAGGCGTACCAGTCGGACAGCCACGATCGGGATTTGGCCCACAGGTATCCGTAGGAGGTGCCGTGAGGACGCAGGGAAGGGTAGTCCCAGAGCAGTGGCGTGCGTAGGGAGCGTTTGGGACGGTCCCAGGCTAGTGGACGGCGGTAGTAGCTGGTGATCTGAGGATAGCTGTCCAGCAGTGGGTCACGTCGCGCGTACGATACTGGCTCGATGGTGTACGGCTCCAGCATCATCGACAAGGGTCGCCGGTACCATAGAGGTGTGTAGATGGGCCATTCTGAAATATAGACACTGGATAATTACGATGTCAAGTGATAGTGGATGATTCCACTTTAATATCTAATCAGAGAGGTAATAGGATGCACAAGGAAAAAATTCCGTTTACAAAAACGTTTGCATTGTTGGCGTACAATTAGTTTTAAATGTAAAATGAAATAGATGTTATTATGTTCTAGGATTACCTATATGTTCACTAAAACCACATTATACATTCCTCTACTGTCTCCCCAATATTGTTGGCAGCAAAGGAGATTAGTCGTGATCAGGTCAGTTTATACATTAAGTCAGATTTTTTTCTATTCAGTAATACTTGTACAACTGGTAATTTTAAAAAAGGACATAAATGTGGTAGCTTCTAGCATGATGATAATTCTCTCAAGAGAATTGAAATACATTGAATACATTGATCCAGTCTCTTTTTATTTTGTTTTTCTTTGAGACACTTGGGGACCATCCACAAATTATGTCACATGTATTTCATGAGTTTTGAAACCCCCCCCCCTCTTTTTTCCTTACCAAAAATAGTCACATTTGTATGACCCCCCTCCCCCTTCCACTTGTGGTGATGTCACATATTTTGCAAATTTAGAAATTATTAAATTAAAACAGCACTTCCAAAATTATTTATATATATCTATTTAAAATATTTTTTCATAAAATCAACAATAAATGAAATATTTTAGATAATTAACAGAACAAATCAAATGAATGATACAAAATTTAATCATTGTGTGTCCTTGGACTTTCGACCTACTCTTTTATACTATTTGTGACTGGAATTGCAATCACTTAGTTCTTGATCTGGATGATGTCAGGACCATTTGTTGTGTCAGCATCTTCTTCATGCAACCTTATAACATTATCATTGTTTATCAAACCAAGAACTTCCCTGTCACATCTAGCGCGCAGTTCTTTGATGACGAATCTTTGTGGTAGGCAAAAACTCTTGTTACCTCTTATGTGACTGCTTGTGTTAGTAGCTTTGTATGATGAAAAATATAGACCACAGACGCCACAAGATCATTTGAATAAGTATGTGGAAGTCATATTTTGTCAGAGCCTCAAAGGTGGTATTTGCCTGTCATGTCACATGGTAAACTTCAGCACGTGCACACCTCCCGAACCACATGGCCTGTTTTCTTAAACGCCAATAAGGTGTAAACCGAAATATTGTATATGTTTTTGTTCGTCATGTATGTTTTTCCCTCGATGTGGCCTTCAACTTTGGTGAGTGATAAGTCACTTTCTCTATCCTTTGATATTTGGTAGTATAATTGAGGAGGTTGGATCAGATGTGTTTTGTGATTAGCTGCTTATATTAGCATAGAATACCTCTGCCTGTGTGAGCACACCAAAATAAAATCCTAACAACTGTTTCCAAATTATTTTTCAGTCTTTTATGGGAATACATTTTGACCGTCAGTGTATATTCACTGAGTACATATACACATTAATGTCCTCCATAGTAAACAGTTATACACTATTAGAAACAAATAAAAAAATACTCAATTATGGTACTCAAAGTAAATTAATGCTCAAAAGAATTACAAATTGTCATTTTTTGGTTATATATCTATTTTGTTATATAATTATTTTTTAGGTAAGTTGAATCCTTTCCACTTCCCAGGATCTACAGAAAATAACGGTATCATAGTTTGTTCTTTATTTGAGATATATTTTTCAGTACCTATCATGGTAATTCATTTCAGTCATTGACGCCACTACATGCAAATAAAGACTTTCCCATTTCCATACTGCTGAAATCAAGTCATAATTTATTATCACAGTCCTCTCTCATTCCACACATTACTGCAAGCTCTTCTCAGTAGAAAATAATTTCCAGATCACACAATTTAAGGTTATTTGTAAGTTCGTAAAATCAGTCTCTGAGTAAGTGATGAATTTTAATGATACACAGATATGTCAGATGAAAAGGATAGATTTGAGTTTAAAATTTAATATGAAAAGGGAAACATTGGCATCAGAGAATTTTATAACATACAGAAGTCTTGGTAATTGCAAGTTTATTATGTGCAAATTGACAATTTTGGTATAGGCCTACACTCAAACACACATGTACACATACCCATTACCATAGATCCATCACATTCAGATTTTCTGTGAAAAATTGAATGATGACAAAGAACCAGCTTATCAGAGACACAGATGGAAAAATTTGTTTTTGCAGCAGTAGGATGTTCCTTGTTGAACTAACAAAATGTAAATATCCTTTTATAATAAACATGAACCATGGAAGTAAGGAAACTGGGATACAGAAAAATGGTCAGGCCTTAGTTCGGGTATGGCCAGATGGAATTGGCTAATTAGTATGCACACCAAAATGCATGAACTGGAAGAGTAGGGGTCTAAAGATAAAAGTGACACTTGTCTGTGGAAATTACTGTACAACCAAATCAGTAATTGATATGATAAAAGAGATGGATTGGAAATCATTTGAAGACAGGTGGTGGGTGAAGGAATTATTGGTTGTAAATAAAACATAAACTGGCAGATGGATGTTGGACAAGAATTGCGAGTAATATCTAGAACGAAAGATGACCATAAACTAGTAATTGATTTTAGACGTAAGGGAATGGGAAAATTTTCATTTGTAGGTAATGAAGTCAAGGACTGGAACTAACTATTCAGTGACTTGCTCAACAATTTACCGGAATCAGTACAAAAAAATGATCTAAAAATTTGAGTGATAAATAAGTGAGTTAATATGAAGATTTCCGCAGTGCTGTAAAATTCATAGTAATTAGTAACAATTCCAATAACATAACCTGATTCATAAAAAAGGTGAGGTCAGAGACTGCAATAACTATAAAGGAACAAGCTTGCTCAATGCTGGTTATAAAATTTACTCCAGCATCATTAAATCAAAACTACAAAAAAATTTATGAACCAATCCTTGGAGAGGAGCAGAATGGGTTCCAGAAAGGTAGATTGTTCAGATGGCAATATAACACTCAAGATATTGAGAAAAGGAAAAAAATTAATCTGGAAACACACCTGGCATTCATTGATTTCAAGAGGACTTTTGATACAATCAACAGCAGAAAAAACTGGCAAATTCTCGCTGAAAGTAACACTCCACCACATATCATAAAAACCAAGCGTGGTGGTGTAACGGCTAGCGTTCTGGCCTCGCATTCGGGAGGACGGCGGTTCGAATCCCCGTCCGGGCATCCAGATTTGGGTTTTCCATGGTTTCCCCAAATCACTCCAGGTGAATGCCGGGATGCTTCCTTCAAAAGGCCATGGCCGAATTCCTTCCCATTCCTTGTCCCCCCCATCCTTTCCCGTCTCTAAAGACCTAGTTGTTATAGGAGACGTTAAGCAGTTAAAAAAAAAAAAAAAATATCATAAAAGCAATTCAAAAAATTTACAGCCACAACATGATTACAGTCAAACTAAACAACAGTTGCTCGAATGAAAACCCATTAATCAATGAGTGAGACATGGATGTTGCCTATCACCACGCTTATTTAGCATAAGTTGAAACAAAACCATTAGCCACTGGTGAAAAATCCCATGGTAGGATCAAAATTGACACACAAACAAACCTGGGCACATTATTGTTTGCTGATGGCAAATATTTTTTGCTGAATCTGATGATCAGCTGCAGAGTTCAGTATATAACCTCCATAAGACTGCATGAAGATTTCCCCCAATAAAACCAAAGTTGTGGCCTTCATTGGAAAAAAATCACAAAAGAACAAAAATTTCAATAGAAAACCACTCATAGAACAAGTAGTAGAATTGAAATACCTGGATTGTAACCTCATTTAGTCTGTAGAAACTGATATGCAACAAAAAATCACAAGTTTCAAAAAGTTACAGGAATAATAAATTACACCTTCAGACTATCTCTTGTTCAACAGCACACAAGAATCAGGCTATATAACACACTGGCTAAACCTACACTACTGTATGGCAAATGTGATGAGTGGAGCCTAATGACTGCTGGGATGTGATTGATGTGGAGAACAGCTACTCATCATGAAACAGAAAGAGATCTGATGAAATCCTTAAAGAACTCAAGTTTAAACCAGTTCTCCAAACTGTGCAACCTACAGACCATTTACTATGGATGAAGACAGACTGGATCTGACGAAAAATCCTCAAATACCATCCTAGAGGCAGGAATACCACCAATAAGATGGATTGAGACCATAACAGGCTACCAGGCCTGACACTAGATAGGAAGAAGAAGACTAATAACTGCTTCCATTTTAACAGCTTTTAAGGATAGTATTGGAAACAATAAATATAAATACGGATGGTGACTGAACTATTTGCTTATTAAAGATGACAGAAGGATGGTGTATACAAAATTCAAACCACAAGAAACGAACTGTTTCCTATACACCACATTTTTCAATTGTTCGATTATTCACAACAAAAAAGTTCTTGACCATTATTATTAAGTTGAATAGTTTCAGAAATTATAACAACATAAAAAAGGCATTCAAATTTTCTTGCCAGATCTCTGAAAATGGACCAGAATCCAACATTTGACAATTAAAATTTCCAGTCATCTTAGATGTGTATTAAACTCAGCAGTAATTAAATTTTATGATTTAGAGTGCCCACAAGTGACTGTGTATAGAGCAACTAACACAGAGTTACTCAACAATGTATTAAAGTTATATAAGAGGTTTTAAGCAGGGGCGTATTTAGGCATAGGCGACCTAGGCTTTAGCCTAGGGGCCCGCACCACAAAGAAGCCCGCACCACATACAAAAATAAAATTTAAAAAAAACATAAAAATATATTAATCACTGTCTTCCTGTTGACATCAGTGTGTTAATAATCACTATTGTCTTTTTAATCTTCCTTTAATGCTTGTTTTGGTGATCTTAATAATCTTTTATTGTTTGCTTTATTTCAAACAAAGAGGGTGCAAAAAAGGGCTGCTAGATTTGTTTCTGGAAATTATCGCAGAATGCAATCAGTGACAGATATGAGAAAGGAGCTGGAATGGGATTCATTGCAAGACAGGAGGAGGATGAGGAGGGTCTTGGGAGTGTACAGGGCATATACTGGTGATGAGGCATGGAAAGATAATGGCGTAGGTATGAAAAGTAGTGCATGGAAGGGAAAAGATGACCATGACCACAAGCTGGCACTCGATTTTAGGCACAAGGATGTCGGAAGATTCTCTTTTTTGGGTAGGTGTGTCAGGGATTGGAATGAGCTACCACGAAAAGTGATGAATAATTTACCGAAAATGTTGAAAGACTTTAAATATAAAATTTGTAGAGGGCAAATGTAAGTGGCTGCAGATAGGGTGATGATGGGTGTGTAGGGAAATTGCCACCGGAGCCTGTGCTCCATTGCAATTAAATTAATTAAATTAAATGTAAGCCTACTGTTTCGTATTGTTATTAAAACTTCCACAGGCTGTTACTGAGGGTTTGGTTGCAAAAACACAATAGGGAGCACTTTATCTATCGACCATATGGCAATAAATGGAACGTGCGAGCTTCACTTGCTAATCTTGTTCACTTCAGTATCGGAAACTATAAAGAAATCACGTTTCTAGCTTTTTATTTTTCAGTAAGTTATCCTCATATATTTTTACTATCATTACATCACTCAATATTTTGCATTAATAGGTTTATTAATTTGATAATAAATCATATATATAACATGTATAGCCTAGGGGCCTACAAATCCTAAATGTGGCCATGGTTTTAAGTATAACATTCTGCATTTTAGTACAAAATTTATATGTATCATAAGTAGGATGAAGTACACAGATGTCAATATCAATTATTTTAGTAAAATATCAAATGAATACAGCAAACAGCATGAAAAAAAGCACATAGAAATTGGTGAATACAGAGGTAAGACTAAATATTTTGAGAAAAGCTGCTGTTGTAGATTTTAATTCGTTTGAGAATAAAACAGAAGTTGAATGTTGTCTGTGGCCTATTTTCTGTTCAGATGTCAGGATCCCAGTATAGTACCTTGGGCAGTCATAACATACAGACTTGTGTAGGAGTAGTGACACTTTTAGGGCTGTTGTCACTGGACCTAGCTTGCCAACAAGTGTAGTGTCATAACATCTGGCAGACTGAGGTCTGTTGACAGCTGGAATGTGGTGTGGAAAGTGAATACCTTGGCTCAGGTTCATCCGCGCACAACATTTATTTTAGAAGTTCGTTTTGGTTTTAGAGAGTAATAAATATAAAAATTACATACTCCAAAGCTCCTTTTATTTAGATATAACAAAACCTATGATTATTACTGTATAGTGCTAACAATGAATTATATAACTGAAATATTTGAACTGAATGGTGCTCCTAACTTCATAAATAAACAAAAACTAAATTGATTATTTTTATTACTGTATAATGCCAGTAGCTGGTAGCTTCCCTAGATGATGATCGTGATGATGATGATAACTGTATAGTGTGATTGTGTTGAAGGACATTAATTCTTTTTCATTTTTTAAAAATAAATTAATAAAGCATCCCGCTCAGGCTTCTCAAAATCCTCTCTTATTGCAATCCTGTTATACCATATAAGTGAATACTATATTGAAAAATAAATAAATAAAAATTATTTATGATATATGTTGACAGAAAAGACTGTGAAAATGAATCTCTTGTGTAATCTAATACTGAAGCAATGTAATATGGCTTGAGGCCTGGCTGTGATTTACCAAATTCATTTCACATTACTGCCTCTTATTTTCTTGTCCATATTTACAAAACGTGAATGACGCATAGCCAAATACCATAATAATTTCTATGAACCAATTTAAAATTTATCTTAGCCAACAAGCAGCACAGGAACTTAATATTGAAGAGTAAAAGTGTTTAACTGTTTATTTCAACTAAATCCGTTAAAGCAAACACAGGCTAGACCTCATAGTGTCATTAACACATTCCTGAGCTTAATTAGTCGTGAAAACTACTGTAAAAATAACATTTGCTTTCCTTCAGCCAGACACGCAAAAGAACAATGGAGTTTCAGGCTGTGCACATCTGCTTGTAACACCCTAAAAATAAAACCTGGCAGTTTTATATATATATATATATATATATATACAATAGCCTCAAGAAACAAATGCCCAAGAAAGACGAAATAATATGAAAAGGAAGATTTTTAATTGGTGAGTTGACTTCAATTGTATCCAGAAATCTGATGCTTTGGTCTTTTTCTTCTTCTTGTTACATGGTATCTTAGGTTTTTATAGTAATCCAGCCTTTTGTAGGCTTAGCTAAGAAATCACTTCATCTCCATCTAAATTCCAGAATTGCTTCTCAAATTTACTATTGGTTAAGTTCTTCTTTATGCATGATTTGCATCTTTTTAACATAGTTTATCACAAAAGAAACTTCATTTTCTGCCGTTATGCCTGTCTTCTCTAGGTCCAAATTTCGAATAATCTGTAGTCTCTCAATTGTGATTTTGCTCTTTTTCTTCTTCTCATTGGCCCTCCCACTTACATAACAGAGGGTGAAGAGGTGGAATGATGCTGTAACAAAGTTTAGAGTTTTATCTTTGTGGGTGCAGTAATAAACTATTATTGTGCATGGAAGGAAAAAGATGACAATGACCATAAGCTTGATTTCAGGCATAAGAATGTGAGATTTCTTTAAAAGGTAGGGCGTCAGGGATGGGAAGTGATGAATAATTTACAAAAGTTGAAAGAATTTAAAATTGGTAGAGGGCAATGGTAGGCAAGAACAAAAAAGTGAGAAAATGGGTTTGTAGGGAAATTGCCACTGGAATGTGGGTTCCATTGCAGTTAAATTAAATTAGTTTATAATCATTGTCATCTTTACTGTTACACATTATTATTATAACTTTATCAATCATTATTTCAGGATGTAGCCTCTTTAAGCCTAATGCGCTGTATATTACAGTTTAATTCTACATAGTTTTGTTGTAGTTCCTGCCAGGCTGATTGATCTCGAGCAACTCTCTTCCAGTTCACACCTGTAACTCGATGTATGTGTCTATCCGAGTGATCCGGGGGTCTTCCTCTTGCTCTTTTCAGGTTCCTTGGTATCCAATCCAGTACTGCTGTAGTCCATCTGTCATCTCTTTTATAAGCAACATGACCAGCCCATTGCCATTTTTGGGTCCTGACTCTTTTTAAGATGTCTGTCACTTTGGTTATTGAACAAATGTCCTGTCTCTTCTTATACTTCTAGCAATATCAATCCAGCCTTCATTAGCAACATATGCCTTGTACACTTCCAGCACTCTTTTCATTTGCTCCTTTCTTCCACCTGCTTTATCATATTAGTTACTGAGCATTTTATGAAACATATTACACTTTAGAACTGTGGCTTAAGTATAATTATTTTGTGAACAGATTTTGAGTTTGTTATTGGTGGGAGCACTGCATTGCACTTGCAAGATTTTTTTTTTAAAAAATACCTCAGTAAAAACTTTAAAAACCAGAATACTGACAATAAAGTATTTTTTTTGTAATTATTATTTCAGACATGTTTTAAGGAATTATTAGCTGGAAATTTGCATGAGGTAAACTGTGAGTGATCTTACATGACCTTGCAACACAGATTTCAGCTAAACCCTGTCACCTTATTGTTTTTGTGGAAAATGAATTTGATCAAAACAATATAGTGTAATGTGGGCATTGACAGTCACTATGTACATAGTAGGTGGAAATAGGTTTTGAAAAATGAAGGTGGTTACTCTGCACTAATATAACATCATCTTGGCTCTGTTTTGCTTTTGGCAACTGCTGAAGACAGGATGAATGATGAACTACTCCTGTCAGTCAATTTCACCTATTCCTGACATGTTGCCAAATGTAGTTGGTACTGCTTAGCATAAGATGGACTTTCATTTCCATCCTTTATTCTGCCATATATTAATAACAGATTAAAAGAGATGGGTATAGTGGGAGTCAAAAGTTGCTGATTAACCAATATTAACAATACAGAGTGGACCCACAGAAGAATGGCTGAGAAGCAGAAAAAAAAAAACACATTTCTGGTAAGCTATATATATATGACCTTAAACCTGCTGTAGTTCGTGATGAGGAGCAATGGTTCCTCTCATTTTTGGTGTTTATATTATGAAGGGGGGAAAAACATATATATTCTAAAACACCAAAAAATCAAAATTGAAGCAGATGCCATCAACACATTCAAATTTGCCATGAATATTACTTTTTTTTATAACTAATCAAACTGTAATTAGAACAATGGTTGTGTTACTGCTCTTATCAGCAATTTGTAAACACTTAAAACAAATTGTATGATTCCTGAAGATCATTGCCAGGGTCTTGACATACTGTTTCTTTATATTTTTCTCTGTGTTATGTGTTCTGCAATTGTTAGTTGGAATCCTTAGTTGCATTTAGTTAGTAGGGGAACGAGGATTTACAGCTATATTTCTTTATTTGCTGTTGAAGCATTTTCCATTTAACACTCAGAGAGGTCATATTATTAACCTTTTATTAATTCAATTTTTTAAAAGAATATCACTCTTAAGTTTACTTGTATAATATCAATTTTACCACCAAATTGCATTTCCTGTATACAAAAAATAAATTAATAACTTGTTTAGCAGTAAATATGGCCATGTCTGCCTATTCTGTGCTTTTTTTTTTTTTTTTTTTTTTTTTTTTTTTTCAGTATTTTCAATTTTGTGAGTTAATTTATTTCTACTAGGCATTCATTTACTTATAACTGTGTCTGGCCATCCTGCCTTCATCTCTGGTAATTGGCAGATTATTTTCCCAACAAATCTTATTTTTATAACAACTTTTGTAATATTATAATTCCTGTTACTGTAATTGTTCAAGAGGATGTGATAAATCTGATTTGAAATAAGAGCTGAGTAAGTGATAAAAATTTTTGTTTATCCTATAACTGTTTTTTCCCTGAAATTCAAGAAAGTTTCTGTCATCAGTACAATATTTTTTAAAAAAAAAAAAAAATGCCCTAGTAGTTCACTATACAATAGACTGACAACTTGAAGTCATTGTCTGTCTTACGAGAAGTCATTTGTGATGTAACTGTATAAAGAAGTGTCAAAATCTTATTACTTGCTCTCATTCCAAACCAACTAATTCACTGCTATACAGATAAGTATCCTAGAATTATAAGAGCAGGGGTATACTTATGATATAATCTTGAAATTGTGCATAATTTTCTAAGGAGATGGCATAAAAATTAAATTACATTATAGGAAAGATGTAAACAGTACTTATGTAAATGCTCTCCATTATCCATTAGTTTTTGAGGCATATACATGATTATAGACTATTCCATAAAGAGCAGAGTATTTAATTAAAAAATAAAAAACTTCCTCAAAATTCTTTGTAAGCAGTAGCCATATTAATTGTTTTAAATGAAACGTATGTTTTGCTCTCTGAAAAATATTTTAGACACTGAATGGACATTTTATTATTAATAATAATAGTGGTGTCTTATTTCTGTTTTGGGTAAATTATTAAGCATTTTCCGAGGTAATTTATTGCATTCCCATTACATCAACAACAACAAAATTTCAACTCCCTTATTCCTGAAATCAAGTGGTATTGTATGGTCATGGCCATCTCTTCCACATACTGCTCTTAATTCTTCTTCCTGTATTCATTGAGGCCCCATTATCAATGTATACTGTATACGGCCCCATTACTCTCTTCCCCTGGCCTGCTTTCTTCCAATGATTCCAGCCCATCGTCTTTACCATATAAGTTACTGATTGCATACTACAGTAATTTCTACAAACAAATCTAACAGTTTTGTGAAGTGTAACACAAAGAGACCCTATTTTAGATATGAAGTATACTACAACACGGGAACACGATTGTAGATGTGAATTCCAGAAGCAGAATGTAGCAGAGCAATTGGCAATTAAATAATTGTTGATCAACCCGTACTGCAGGTATGAAATTCAGTACATTTCAGGTTTGAGTGAGATTCAACTTACCACTGTCCAGGAGGGCACTCCTGTACGACAAAGGGTAGCTCATGGTGGAACTGTCTCGTGAGAACTGACAGCAGGGAGGTGTGGGCCACCCGACCCGTCTGTGGATATTTTTAGCCCGTGTGTGGGTGGAGGGGGAGGAATACAATCTGATTGGCTGCCCTTACCCATAGCCACTAGTGGAAACTGTTCACAGCTGCCAACAAAGGTTTCCCCACACTGACTCTGATGTAACCATTGTCCGCTTCCAATTGTCTGTCCTCTAGAATCCGAAACACATTCACCCGGTGACCAAGGCAAACCGTTTTCATTAAACCTATGATTTAAGAGCTGTTATTTTGTAAATGATACATAAAAATCATGATTAACTTCTAGTTTCAATTATAGAAATGATATAAATAAATAGAATCCATTTTTTAATTGTTTTAAATAAATTGCTTTACTGAAAAACATAGTCAACAAATATTTTGAAAATTTTAAATCCATAATATTCTACTGTATTTATTTAATACTCTGTAAACAAAGTCGATAGTTATTTAATAACAAGAAAATAAGTCTTTGTAGGTAACAGCGGTTATTTAAAGCAATTTGTAGCATTTAATCTCTCAGTATTTTAGACTGCAAGCTTAGGGTACTTCTTGTATTTTAAATAGCTCCTTATATACAGAATCCTAGTCTTGTTATAAACTGTTTCTATTTTTCCATTTAAAGTGGTATAACTTATTTTTTTAGTAGTTTTCAAAGAGAAAATGAAATAATTATGGGTTTCTAGGAAGAGATAAAAAAAAAAAAAGCCGATAGGAATTGTATGCAGCTAAGAGAAAAGAGAACAAATTAGAGATAAAATGAGAAAATGGTGGATTGAGAGAAAGGGGAATATCAGTAAAAAATTTCTTCTAAGAGAATAAGTAAAATGTCTATTTTTAATAGGATTTATATAATTTCTTTATAGTTTTAAATCACATTAAGTTACCTTATGTAACACCATGAATTTTTACCAACATGGTAACTCTGTTCATAATAAAATGTAGAACTATGATTATTAATTCATCTTCTGAAAAGAAATAGTAACATTGTTTATAAATGTTTCCCGAGAAACATTTATAAATAAACAACGCCGAGAAAGATTACATTCATTTATAGTAACATTGTTAATAATAAGGTGCTGTAAATTTTTACTCACATTTGAGAATTGTTTTTATTCATAGTGATTATGCTTATTGCCCTGTGCACACACTTTTCCAATATATGCATTTTAAATTTAAATTATTGCACTGTTTGAGATATATTATTCAGAACTTTGACCAATAACTTTTTTCCAGTTTTTGACTCCCTTACCTACAAATAGAAATTTTGCCACTCCATCACACCCAAAATCAAATGCTAATTTGCTACCATTGTTATCCCTACCCATCCACATACTACTATCACACTTCTATTGCTTCCCCCAGAATCCATCCAGGCCTTATTGCTGACATATGCCTTAAGTATACATACTCTTACTCTTGAACAGACTTGAAATGTTTGAGTTTCCCCAACATGGGGAATGGTTCATAAAGTCCAAGGAAAACTAAGGCATGAAATGATAACAAACCAGGAAGTCTCTACATGAAGTGTTTCAATCACTTATCTGAATGTTGTGAATAAATGCGTTATTCCCGTATTGTAATTTTGTTCTCTTATCTTATATATTAATGATAATTATTATTTCTTTAATGTAAAATGCTTTGGTGCATAATAAACAAATAAATATTAGTTACAGATTATTTTAAAATTTATCTATAGATACAAGATGATCATCTATTTCATTGTAAATGATTTGCCATCAGACACTGATAACAAAAATTTTATGCAAGATTGAGTATAAAATTACGCCATGCAATGACCTAAATCTTATATTTACTCTTGTGATCCCCAGGTGAATCACTGCAAACTGCCCACACTAAATTCCTTCTGGCTGGTGAGAAATGTGAGAGGAATCTGGGCCAATGTATTTGGTGGTGAGTCTCCTGTGCTAACAATAGCCCAAACACTCTTTTGACCTTGCAGAATTTCCTGCTGGCTGGTGTATTTCTGAAGTGTTAACAGAATCAGATGTTGCTCAGAGGGCCTGGCCCAGATACATTGTGAACTTTCCACTCTGCAGCCTAGCTTGCAGTATTACACACGTCAGATAGGGAGCTTATAAATGATTTTACTCAAGTCAGCTTTCCTCATTACAGTAACTGATATTATAGACTATACATATACATTTTTCTGCTGCTGTAGAGATTTCACATATCAGGATAATGGTGACAATGAAAGTGCCATTAGCCAAAATAACCTGTCACTTCCCACAGATGAAAATGGGAAGGCCAGATGAACACTAAAACATTTACACACTTTACAATATTTTGGTTCAAAACCTTATTCGTGCAGGAAGGATTTTGCCATTTCACAAAAGGGATTGTGCCCACTTCCCTCAAGGTCTCAAACACAATTAAGAAAAGGAGATTATTAGCTTTCTATGGCCACTTCAAGAGAATGAGCCAGAAGGAATGCCGAAGAAAATCCTCAACTTTCAAGAGAACATGAGGACTCAAATTTCATGGATGAAAGAAGTTCATCAGGATCTGAAAAGGTGAGGACTTAAGGTGGAAGGCACCAAAGACTGGGAAGTGTTAAGGAGAAAAGTTATGTAGGTAAAGGATCTGTCTGAAGAAAAAAACAGGGTATTCTCAGAAGAAGAAAAAGGAAGAGTGAGCCAGATAATGAAGGACTACTGATGATGGAGGAAGTAATCTGAGAGTAGTTATGTAATAGAGGTCCATAGGCAGCTGAAATGAAGAAAAATAAGGAAAATAATGAAAGTAAACCTTTCACTCGCCACAGAAGTATCATTTGTTTGTCATGGCTGTCCTGCCTTTATATGTGATGAATGATGGATTTACTTTACCTGTCCTTCTTTACTGTGTCTATTTTTTGTAATGGAGCACATGCCTAAGAGGAGATTTCCCCACAAATGTACTTTGCAATTAGATGAATTATTTTTTTAATAGTTTGTTTCTCCCTCAATAATTTCACACCACCCCCCTCAATACGAGGATGAAGTTTTTCTCAGCATTGTATTTGAATAAAACTTTCTTGAGAAACTAGCTGGGTGAGATAATTGATAAAACAAGATGCTTCACCAATCAGAGTGTGTATTTCCATTGACAAGTGGAAAATGCAACAGATTTCAATCACTGAAATGTATTGTTTTATCCATGGACTCACTAATTTAGTTTCTCAAAAAAAAAAAATTATTCAACTTTCTCAATAGTTTGTTTCAGTCCTGAATACATTAACTACCAATGGAAACTTTCCCATTCCCTCTTGTCATAAATCAACTCCTCATTTATAATCACAGCCAGCTGGTCCCTTCCAGATATTATTCCAGATTCTTCTCCCAAAATCCATTGAGTAAATATTACAGATCTGGACATTACCCATATCATTCTCTTCGCCCATGGGTTGTCTTCCAGTGACTTCTAACAGCAGTTTCCACATGCAAATCTGTAGTGCAAATACTATAGTGTGGTTCCCATACTTTTCCGCCGTGGCCTATCAAGTTCCCTTATATCCCAGTATAGCTACTGTTACACTTTTTAATGAAAAACAATGTTACAATGTATTTGTTACTAATTTTACAATTATGGTAGCATTTAAGTGATAACTAAGAATAATAGATAAAAGAACTCACAAGTTAAGTTTACAATTAAGAATATTAGATAACCTGACTTGATAGTTTTATTTATCAAACTCTGAAAATAAGATAAAATACTCATCAAGGCCAAGAGGATCAGATGAACATATATATATATATATATATATATATATCCAGATTGATGCGCTCACTTCTTTATTCTAACCTTATATATCACTTCCTACATGATAAAGGTAATGAACAAAAATAAAATGAAGATTGTGTTGTGTTCTTTTGTGTGTTCATCTGGCCCTCCTGCCTTCATCTTTGTTCAGTGATGGGTTATTTTTCCCTAACCTATCTATTTTCAGTGCCTGATGGCAGTTTCTTTGTATCTATGATCCATATATATTGAATCCTGTAATACATGCAAAAGAAAAAATTTACAAGAATTTGTCAGAAGCATTTTCTATGTGTCCAAGCATTTTATCTTTCCTTTCAATATTAATCTTACTTCCTCCATTGTTACTTACTTATTATTATTAATTGTGACAAGATTTATGCCCCTGTGTCAACATCTCTACACACCATCTTAATGTTTTATGTGCAATTCTTTCACTGTTTCAGCTGTTTTGTTCAGCACTGTCCCAGCACTAATACCTACAAATGAAGATTTTCCCACACCTTTGTTACTTAAATTAAGTTTTAAATTAAGAACAATATCTAATATTAAGGTAGAGTAGGAGAAAATAAACCATCACTTACCACAGATAAAGACAGGAGTGTGAGATGAATACATGAAAACTGCAATAACAAACTACACAATATTTCGGTAAGAAACCTTAACCTTGTGAGAGGCGATACATATAGCAGGGGGAAAGATGAGATCACATCCTGACCCACCACATGAATGAAACAAAGGCGGAACACACAGGGTGGCGGTGGAGGGCCAGAGGTAGGGGGAGAAGGTGGAACAGCAATAAATGTGGAACAAAATGATCTCAGTGACTATTATTGAAAAGAAATATTTTTTTATAAAAAATATAATTATATTTTGATCAATTATAGGGGTAAATAGATAAAATTAGAAATATATGTATATAGCCACTGAAATATTGCATCTCTTGTGTTTGTTATTTTGTGTTTGTCTCTCCCAGCCACTGTCATCTATGGTAAGTGTTGGGTCTTATTTCACTATCCGTCTTTAGTTTTATATATGTATAAAATAAATAACTGAAAAAATATAATATATATGTATATAACTGACTGTAAATTTCAAAAGATAGTATGTGACAGGTTTGGTGAAGGTTTAGGCCAGGGGTGTGTCTGGTGACAAGGATATTTTGGTAGGTAGTTCCTTGAAGGGGTGATGGTGTCTGGGCAAACTGTAACAGCTCTAACCATGAAACAGTTGTTGAAGTTGTTAGAATCATGTGAGTGGCATGATCTTCTCTTTACTCCCAGATCTACACCCAATATCTGATTTATTCAAATCACTAATATCTGCTTTTTGCATACCCATCATTCCATTCGTTCATCTCTGTCTTCCAGTGTCTACCAACTGAACTTTTTTACTATATCTGTTAACATATTCTGGAGTGATTTTCACATGGCTGCTATCCCTTATAGTCCTCCCTGCTCCTATGTTTGAAATGGATATTGTAGACCCTATATCATCCAAGAATACATTTGTCCATACATTCAGTACAAGAAAAAAACTTTCTGAGTCTAATTGGCCATTGTGAATAATGCTTCAAAATAGCAGCAGGATGCTCAGTTTCATTTAAACTGATGCATTGCCTATGTCTGAGTAAGCATGAAAATTTTTTATATTCCAAATACATTGGGTAAACATTTAATTTAGTTGTGATGAAGCATATTGCTCAGTGGCAAACTCCTTACATACCTATTTTCACAATTCATGTTCTTCGAGTATAATTTTGTATTTCACTTTCTCCTTCTTCTAGTGTAGAGGGTGCAAGATGACTCCATGAGTGGCATTATATTTTGTAACATCTGGTGTCCCCTGATAACAGAAGGCAAGTTTGCCTTCTGGACAAATCTTGCATCACAATGATGATGGCAATTTTTCTACTCACATACTTTAACCTATACGAACTTTTAAGTTCTTTCAGTGTTTCTGGCAAACTGTTTAGCATTTTGTTGGATAATTTATTCCAGTCCTGACTTTCTTGCTTACAGAAGACAATTTTTCTATTCCATTATGCCGGAGATCGAGTACAGATATTGGTCATGGTTATCTCTCCCCCTCCATTTACTATTTCTTATTGTAAGCATCTCAGAATTTGTTAAATTCTACACCTCATCACTACAGGATATGGGGGACGGGAATCATACAGAAGCTGATACTGCAGCTTATAGCCCTACACAGGTCGATTTAAAATCTAAAAACTAACTCAACATGTAATAACAGCAGTTAAGAGACAGTTAATGATAAAAAGTAACCTTTAAACTCACATAAATCAGAGCAATCATCAATAGTTCAGCTTGTAAACACTTGATTTTTGTTATGAGACTATATCGTTATTTTTCAACAGTTTTTGTTGCAATAAAAATTGTATATAATAATAACTAACTGGGAGAAAGTAAAATTTGCAATAAATCAACAGTTTCAGGCAGAATAAATTAAGAAAACTCGATTTTAAAACTTCGTTAGTCACACTCGCATTTTCAACACCACCTAACAACATGCTTTAAGTAATTTTTGGAGCCAACTAATAATTTTTATGTAACAACAGAGAACACTGTACAACATACAAAACTTTTCAAGCATTCCACAGTCATATAAGCACTAAATTGGTTTTAAAATAATTACGCAGTAGAGAAAAATGCTGACAACTACAGATTTGAATTGTGGACGATTTAACACACGTCAGTAAACCAAATCACTTTCAAAATGTGGTATGAGTAGAGCAGGAGGCTATGCCACAGGTCATTTCTCAAAATAAACCCTCCTTTAATAGTAATTTTAACAAAATAGTAAGTTTAGACTAATGGCGCCTTCTTGATACACCACTTTGGTTTTAGTGAGATCGATAACTTTTAAAATATACCACGTACAGAAAAAATATAAACCATCCTGGAAACCTGACAATTCAGAGAACAAAGAAACATAAGTTTTAAAATCTGAAACTAAGAAATTATAAAAAACTTGAAACACGATGTCAAATTCGGGAAAGTCCCTTTGCTCACTCCAAAATTGTATTACTACAATTTTTTTACAGCAAACTGAGTAACTTTAAATGGTTTTGGTAAAGTAAATTAATCAACAGGCAGAACACCATACACTGTAAAATTTTGAGAACTTGAGGTTAGAGAATTTTTCTGAACTATGTTTAGAAGTGGGGAGCTACAGGTGCCTTAGGCCCAAGGGTATATAAGGACTTGCGGTCATCAGGCCGCCACATTTGGTCGAATGTCTTGGGAGCCGGGCACCGTTCGAAAGTATTTCATACCACCATAGTTTCCAGTCAGCCATTATGAAATTCTTGAACGTGTGAACTTTAGAATGAAACTTTGAAATTCTTAACAGGGGTCGGTCGGTTTTATTCCTCTTCATTACTTTCAGTTTAGGAAATGATTTGTCTGATAGCCAATTTCAACTGTAACAGTGACTTACAATGTGACTTTGAAGAATATAGTGAAATTTCAATCTGAACTGTGCATATCTTTTTCTTATTAGTATTCATGAATCTTTTCTTTCCTGAAGGTATTTAGGAAAGTGGTAGCCATAATTGATTACAGTTGATTCACCCAAGCTAATTCACAGTTTAACAGCCTGAACAGTTTATTATTATTATTATTATTATTATTATTATTATTATTGTACTGAAAGCAAGTTGGAGGTTAGTTGAAGTGATAGAATCAATACTACAACCCCAGTATTGGTTTGCTCCTTTACTTTATTCTTGTGGCAGTATCCATCCAAGAGTCATCTCAAATATACACCTTATACACTCTCAGCAATCTCTTCACCTTCCTTCAATCTTTTAGTGATTTCCAAACCAGTTCCGTTATCATATAAGTTTCTGTTTGTTCTTTGCTGTAACCCACAAATAAATCTTTCTCAATCCAACTCCAGTATTTGATACCCATTATGCCATTAGTTTAATGTTTCTACTGGGCAATGAACTGTGAAGATTGAGTTGTGTGGGAACTGTACTGGAATGTATGGATAACAGGATGGAGTTGACGGGAACAACTGGAAATTGGGAAATTAGTAGAGCAAGGCCATCTGGTAGAATTTTTGTGTATGCTGAAACTGTGTTTAGAACCAAAGTTTTGATAGTTGGAAGAATTAATGTTTAACAATGGGATTATTGATGGTGGAAAAGGGCAGTAAAGAGAATGAACAGAAAAAGGAGAAAAAGTTTAATGCATATGAATTAATGGGACTGAAAACATATAGGTGAATACAGTTTCTTAATATCTTTAGAATGAGGTAAATAAAAATAAAGACACAGAAGGATCTGCCAGTGTAGCTGCATGCATTATGTCATCACCACATTGGATCAGTGTGGTTCAACAGAATTATGTTCGAATCCTGTTCCATGAGAAATATATATTACAATTTTTAGATGGTTTCCTGGAATCATCTAGGTGAATGCTAGGATTGTATGCAATCTCCACTTCATAAAAATTTCATAAAGAAAAGTACACTTATTACACAGAACACAAAAAGTTACTCATTTCATATACTCTTCTCCACTGGGTTAAGTATGCCAGGTCTAACAAACCCATTTTGAATTTGGACAGAATGCAAGTCAAACCCCACCCCTCTCATTATTCACACTGACCACCTGAGTACGACAGGGGGTTGGTGGGATGTGGTGATTAGCCAGTTAGATGAAGAAACAAAAAATAAAGAGGCTTAAATGGATAAAGAAGATGAGAGAAATTACAGATGGGTTCATGTTGATTAAAACAAATAATTTTCACCAATTGTGTAAATGAATTATGAATGAAGTAAAAAGTGACTGGGAAGATGAAACATTCCAAAATAAAGAAGAAAAGAAAGTGGATTAAGTTACAGACAGGATTAAAAGGGGGCAAGTTTTGAATAAGTAAGCAGATATAAATTCCACTTCCTTAATAAACCCCGCTATTAATCAGACCTCTCCCATCATATGACATGACAACTGGGAAACTTGTCATGATTAACTATTACTACAAATCAAATAACGTTCAGGATGAAAATTCAAATGGTATTTATCTCAACTCATGAGTGTAACATTGCTCTGTATGCCATTACTGATAGTGGTAGTAATATTAAGTCTTATGAGATATAAGTTTTTCTCGGCGTATCTTCGATATAAATTCTTCTCGGGTTTGCCGCCGAACATGTGAACATTAACGTAGGTAATCCATCGTCTATCCATTTTAACAACCTCGGCTTTGGTTTCGCTGTGGAGCTAACTATCAGTACAACGCTGGTGTATATCTACGCCTGGTTCCGCAACCGACCAATCGCAGTATAGGAATGGTTACGTCATTGGAGTCAGCCAATCGGAAGTCGACAACATTCCTGGCTCGTTCAGTTCCGCTATTCAGTCCAGTTTCGGTTGTTCCTTCAGACACAACAGTCCTGATGATGGCGGCAGTGAAAGTCGCCGAAAGCTTGACAGTAGAAAATGTAATTCGGCGGCAAACCCGAGAAGAATTAATATTAAGTCTTTTTCATAGTTTATGCTAACAGAATTCTCTTTGTGTTTGCATAATTTCCTCTGAACTGAAAGTTGTCCTGGCAGCATATACCAGGTACCAGGCATCATCTTCCAGGCCTAAATATGAATAATTACCCATTTACAACTTGTTCAAGCTTGTTTTTGTATATTTATATTTTGTATACCCAAAGTGTTTTCCTTTCTTTTTTATTTTTGTGACCATCTTAATCCTTGTAATCAGTAGGTAACCACTTTTTTTTTTTTTTTTTTTTTTTTGCTGTCATCAGTCTTTAGACTGGTTTGATGCAATCCTCCATCCCTTTCTATCCTGTGCTAACCTCTTCATTTCTACATACCCGTTACAACCCACGTCCTCAATTATCTGCTTCATATATTCTAATCTCTGTCTACCTCTACAGTTCT
>CM061918.1:112973852-113133821 GCA_031002005.1 Vandiemenella viatica
ATGAAGGGATTTACAAGAGAAGTAAAGGAATTGGGTTACAAAACTTTGGTAAAACCATTGCTTGAATATGGTAATGTAGTATAGGACCCACATTTTGAGTATCAAATACGGGAGTTGGAGAAGGTGCAAAGAAGGGCTACTAGATTTGTTTCTGTAAATTACTGCAGAACGCAATAAGTAACAGATATGATAAACGAGCTGGAATGGGAATCATTGGAAGACAGGAGGAGGGTGAAGAGGGTCATGGGAGTGTACAAGGCATATATTGGTGATGAGGCATGGAAAGATATTGGTGTAAGAATTAAAAGTAATGCATGGAAGGGAAAATATGACCACAAGCTGGCACTCGATTTCAGGCCAATTGTGTGGGAAGATTCTCTTTTTTAGGTAAGGCGATCAGGGATTGGAATAAGTTACCAAGAGAAATGATAAATAATTTACCAAAAATGTTGAAAGAATTTAAAGTTGATATTTGTAGAGGGCAAATGTAGGATGGTTAAGGAAAGGGGGGGGGGAGATGGGTCTGTAGGGGAATTTCCACTGGTGCATTTGCTCCATTCCAATTAAATGAAAGTAAATTAAAGTTGACTTTGTGAAACAGCATGAAAATGCTATGATGTTGAAGTTGTTTCAAAATTATATTGGAAAAGGGGAGAAATTTTTTCACCCTGGATAGGTGATAAATAAATCTATTGTAGGAAGATTTGACTGTTGATTTATAATTGCTATAATCAGTGATAGGCACTCAGCACTATAAATAATTTTCTTTTTAAACTTTTCAGTTTTAACCTAAATTACTTATTGTTAGTTAGTTTTGCTGCTCATATAGTCTTACTCATTTTATTTTGAATGGATATCATGTATTATCCTTGGTGTTTGATGGTGACTAGAATGTTTAAATAAAGTATGAAAATCCGTCTTCTTTTCATAACAGATAACGACAAGAAACAGGATATACCGTGTGATATTCTGCTAATGAAATGTTTCCACATTTCACTGTTCTTAGCCAATTCATGTTTTTTTTTTTTTTATGTCTTGTATTCACTTGTGTTTATGATGTTTCGTCTGTTCACGTGTAATTCGTGTGTTATTTATGTTGAGAATGAATTTGAGTGGTTTATGTAGTTGGTAAATAGTAAGACAATTTGTTAACAGTTTTAAAGAACTGGTTTTGTTCTTTTTATTTTGACAAACAAATTTCCAAAGGGAGGTAATTGAATGAGTGGAAATTTTCTAAAAGCAGTTTTTATTGCAACTTTTATCACAGTACATTTCCAATATGCTTTTAACAAATGTATACAGGCTATAATTACAAAAATAAATCTGCCACATTTGAAATTTTTCTCTTCTGATCACTTTAAATGGAGAAGTATTGTTATTATGTTTGGGGATTAACCATTATGAGTTTTGATTATTAATGAACAAAAAAATTAAATTTGAGATCTAGAAATCAATCATTTTTAAATTCAAGCTGAGCTGAATTTTTAAAATAAATCTGGAATGCACACATTTCAATCCCATTTTCATTTCCAGTAATTAGAGTAGGCCTACTCCCTTTAGTAGTTGTCAGCAATAGGAAGTTAAATTGTTCATATGTGAATGAACTAGTTGGGATTCACTTTTCTCAAATTGTATGGCAGTTTTGAAAGATTTTGAAAACCCAGCTGCAGCTTGGATGCTTTTTCCGTGAGTTGAGCTATCGCGATTTAATGAAATATATGAAGCTGTTACAGTGGGATGAATTTTAGCTGTCACCACTTCTCTTCTTATGGAGTAGTGAATCCTAAAACAAACAAAAATACTCCATTCAAATTTGTTACTTTCATATTTAGGCCTACACTATTAAATAATATGGACACTGTATAAAAGGAAAAAAAGTGTGTCATATTGGCAATTCAGACAGTGATGGAAAACAAGGCTTCAGGGGGAAATTACCTAGTAAAGTTATGAATCATTTATCAATAATGCTGAAAGAATTTAAAATAAAGATCGTAAAAGGCAAGAGTAGATTGGTGTTGAGTTTTAACACTTAAAGTATGTAAGATAAAAATAATATAAAAGAGGTATAAGATGACTAGAGAAATTGCCACTGGCACATGTGCTCCATCACAATTAAAAATTCAATTCATAAATTCAGTTTTCAGTCACCGAATTATGGACACACTTAGAGACAAGGCAGTAAATAAGCTGACAGATTTCACTGCTGGGATTTTTGAAATGCAAAAACTCTCTAGTTACTTGACTTCAGCCCTGATTCATTTCCCTCATAAGAAAGGTGGAAGAACAGAAGTTAGCAATTATTGCAAAATTTATCCTAACAACCTGTAAGATTCTCTCGAAAGATCTTCACATGAATGCAGAAAAACAACTAGATCCACAACAAGAAAAATATCAGATAGGATTCAGGAAAGGATGCTCAAGTACTGAGCAGATTGTGAGTTTTGAATCCATCCTTTTGTATCTGAAGCTTAGAAAAAAGATTTTTTGTAATTTTGTGAAAGTTTATGACTCCATTGTCTGTCTCACCCTCATACATATCGTAAATTAACTGGGTCCAGACAGCAAAACAGAAATCATCAGACATTGACTGGCACCATCCAAGTGAAGTTCAGGGGAAATATTTTAAATGCATTCGAAATAAGGATGTGGCCCAGGTGGTTTTCATTTCTACTCTACTATTGTGTTGTTAAGAAAGCCATCTATGAACAGTGCAAGGATCAGGCTGGGTTATAGCAGTTTGAACTTTCAAATTGGTTGTCTCACTTTCACCAGTTTTTTTGATACCCTTGCCACAAACACAGAGCAAATTGGCCATCTTAGCAATAAAAGCTGGCTTGCAGAATTACTTTATAAAAAGTTGAGTTCATTATAAATATTGAGTTGTATCAAGAGAACTTAAAGTGGGACAAGGAAACTTCAAGAAAATGCAAAAGATTAAATACCTCTGTGAATGTAAGTACCCAACATGTCTGAGATTAAGCCTTTGTTTCATCAATGCGGTAGAAAGAAATGGCATATAAACTAACAACAAAAGGTTGATACTTATCAATGACATGCTTGGATGCTATTACAATATTAATCTACCTGAAGCTCTATATGTCGTATTATATCTCAAAATGTGTAGCAAAGGTCTCACTGGAAAGTTGGAAGTAAAAGAAAGAAAGATCTTGAGAAAAATCTTTGGCACAGTCAAAGGAAACAGAACTAAGGAAAAAATGCCATTGCCACAAATTACTCCCACATGTGGAAAAGATTACAGATAAGATTTGGAAAAAAAAGGATTGGCTTTTATGAGCAAATGACATGAATGAGCCGAGCTGATTGATTCAATCTTCATCCATTTTTTGGCAGGAAAACAAAGTACCATGATTCTGTGAGGTGGAAAAAGATTTGCAGAAAATGGGGATCACATGTCAATACATTGTGATTCCGATAAGAAGAAGCTTAAAAACACCAGGGTTTCCAAGAAAATCTGAAGTTAATAATAGGCAAGATGTCAACTGAAACAAAAAAGGAAGAACTCCATAAACAAATGGGAACAATTTGAACCACAAGGAAGAAGAAAAGTTGAAATAACTTGGTTCTCAGCTGGTTGAAACAAGGTAAAAAAAAAAAGAGAGGCGTAAAAAAGTATTATAACATCAAATTCAAGAGCCTATGTCAGATATATATTACCAGTGTCAAATATTAGCAAATGCAAAAAGATTGTATTTTCTTTGTATTTACTGTAATTGATTTATACAGTCTTAATTGTCACCAGAATTTGTATATGTAGAACACTGAATAAATATACTTTGTTTTAGGAACTAATTTTTAGTCTTGTAATATTATTAAATAAATCATTTCTCTAAAATCTACAAAATTTAAATCTACCTACTTGTATACTAGCAGACATGAAAGTAAGTGAATAAATGTATCAAAATACCTGGGGGAAAAATTCAAAATAAAGAAAATACTTTTTTCCTTCAATAGTTGGCAAAATTAACAGCAGACCTTAATTTAAAGCATTACAATAAAAACAATTTTATAGGCCTACATATCATAGACAGTTGTTTTTGTAACTAATTTTGATTCATTTATTTTTAATTCTTGAAAATACCATCTTGTGTCACCTTATCCCCATAGGTTTCTACCATTCATGATGTAAATAAATGAGTTTATTCTGTTCTACAGTATCTTACACCAATACTTCTCTGTGCATCGACTGACAGTTGTCAATTGATCCATAGAGAATGTGTTTAGTATCTGTGGCCACTTTTAGGAACCTTATTCAGCTATAATGTTAGACCAATAAATCTATGGGACTAGCATAGAAGGTAAAGCTAATGAATAGAAATATTTGTAATGTAAAATTTCATTCCTTGCATAAAATGATTTTCAATACAACCTAGTTTGTTGCTGTAAAGTTTGGCTAGCAACAACTTCTCAATGAATTACATGGCTGATGGACAGGAACTGTGTCGCAATGATATCACACTTACCAGCATTTTACTGACCGGCAGTGACGTCAGTTTAGGCGTACCAGTCGGACAGCCACGATCGGGATTTGGCCCACAGGTATCCGTAGGAGGTGCCGTGAGGACGCAAGGAAGGGTAGTCCCAGAGCAGTGGCGTGCGTAGGGAGCGTTTGGGACGGTCCCAGGCTAGTGGACGGCGGTAGTAGCTGGTGATCTGAGGATAGCTGTCCAGCAGTGGGTCACGTCGTGCGTATGATACTGGCTCGATGGTGTACGGCTCCAGCATCATCGACAAGGGTCGCCGGTACCATAGAGGTGTGTAGATGGGCCATTCTGAAATATAGACACTAGCTAATTATTTTGTCAAGCTAAAATGGATGATTCCACTTTAATATCTCATCAGGGAGGCAGTAGGATGCACAAGGAAAATGTTCTAGGATTACCTTTATGTTCACTAATACCACATTATACTGATATTCCTCTACTGTCACCCCAATATTATTGGCAACGAAGGAGATTAGTCGTGATCAGGTCAGTTTACACATTAAGTCAGATTTTTTTCTGTTCAGTAATACTTGTACAACTGGTAATTTGAAAACAAGGACATAAATGTGGAAGCTTCTAGAAGGGTGATAATGCTCTCAAGACAATTTTAATACATTGATCTGGTCTCTTTTTATTTTGTTTTTCATTGAGACACTTGGGGACCATCCACAAATTATGTCACATGTATTTCATGAGTTTTGAAACACCCCCTCCCCCTCTTTTTTTCCTTACCAAAGATAGTCACATTTGTATGACCCCTTCCCCCTTCCACTTGTGGTGATGTCACATATTTTGCAAATTTAGTAATTATTAAATTAAAACAGCACTTCCAAAATTATTTATATATTTCTATTTAAAATATTTTTTTCATAAAATCAACAATAAATCAAATATTTTAGTTAATTCATAGAACAAATCAAATGAATGATATAAAATTTAATCATCATTTGTCCTTGGACTTTGGACCTACTCTTTTATACTATTTGTGACTGGAATTGCAATCACTTAGTTCTTGATTTGGATGATGTCAGGACCATTTGATGTGTCAACATCTTTATGCAACCTTATAACATCATCATTGTTTATCAAATCAAGAACTTCCCTGTCACATCTAACTGCATTTCTTTGATGACGAATCTTTGTGATGGGCAAAAGCTATTGTTGCCTCTTATGTGATTGCTTGTATTGGTTAGTGGCTTAGTATGATGAAAGATTTAGACCAAAGACGCCACACGATCATTTAAATAAGAATGCAGAAGTCATATTTTATAAGAGCCTCGAAGGTGGTAAACTTAGGCATGTACTTACCTCCTGAACCGCATGGCCTGTTCTCTAAAACATGAATAAGGTGTAAACCAAAATATTGTATATGTTTTTGTTCGTCATGTATGTTTTTCAATCGATGTGACCTTCAACTTTGGTGAGTGATTGGTCATTTTCCCTACCCTTTGTTATTTGATATAAGTATAATTGAAAATGTTGGATCAGATGTGTTTTGTGATTAGCTACTTATATTAGCATAGAATACTGATGCCTGTATGAGCACACCAAAATAAAATCCTAACAACTGTTTCTAAATTATTTTTCGATCCTTTATGGGAATACATTTTGACTGTCAGTATATATTCACTGAGTACATATACACATTAATGTCCTTCATAGTAACCAGTTATACACTATTTGAAACAAATGAAAAAATACTCAATTATGGTACTCGAAGTAAATTGATGCTCACAAGAATTACAAGTCGTCATATGTTTTTGGCATTTATATCTATTTTGTTATGTAATTATTTTTTGGGTAAATTGATTCCTTTCCACTTCACATAGAATCAGTCTCTTATACAGGATCTACAGAAAATAACAGTATCATAGTTCGTTCTTTATTTGAGATGTAGTTTTCAGCACCTATCATGGTAATTCATTTCATCCATTAATGTCACTACACACATATAAAGACTTTCCCATTTCCATACTGCTGAAATCAAGTCTAATTTATTATCACAGTCATCTCTTCATTCCACATGTTACTTTTTCAAGTTAAAAGAGGTAAGTGGCTGGGCTTGTGCAAGACCTGCATTTGACACAGCCACTCATAAAATGCAATAGACCATCAGAGGTGGTGGGGGGAGCAACGATAATATAACCGCGATGATAAGAAAGGTTAAAATGGTTGAAAAAATAATAGCAATAAAAGATATAAATACATAAATAAAAATATATTTGAAAAATTTAATATCTTCCATCCTTACCCCTATACACCCATCACTGACCAGCACAACAGATTTATATTTTTTTCAAAATTTTTCAGTTATATTTTTATTTATTTATTTGTATTTTTTATTACTATTATTTTTTCAACTGTTAACTTGAAAAAGGGATTTTCACCCAAAATATTGTTATTTTTCTTTGTTTGTGTGTTGTCTTGTGTTGCTGCTGCCCTCCTCCCTTCAACTTTGGTGAGTGTTGGGTGTATTTTCCCTTTCTTTTCTATGTAAATATTACCTCGCAGCATTTCTTTCCTTTCATTGTTACCCAAATGAATAATTGATATGATAAAAGAGATGGATTGGAAATCATTTGAAGACAGGTGGTGGGTGAAGGAATTATTGTTTGTAAATAAAACATAAACTGGCACATGGATGTTGGACAAGAATTACGAATAATATATAGAAGGAAGGAAGTAATAATGATGACCATATACTAGTAATTGGTTTTAGACATAAGGGAATGGGAAAGTTTTCATTCATAGGTAATGAAGTCAAGGAGTGGTGCTAACTATTCAGTGAGTTGCTCAACAATTTACCTGAATCAGTACAAAAAATTGATCTAGAAATATAAGTGAAAAATAAGTGAGCGAATAGGAAGATTTCAACAGTGTTTTAAAATTCATAGTAATTAGTAACAATTCCAATAACATAACCCTATTCATAAAAAAGGAGAGGTCAGAAACTGTAATAACTATAAAGGAATAAGCTTGCTCAACGCTGGTTATAAAATTTAATCCAGCATCATTAAATCAAAATTACAAAAGTTTTATGAACCAATCCTTGGAGAGGAACAGAACGGGTTCCAGTAGGATAGATTATTCAGATAGTTAATTCACACTCAAGATATTGAGAAAAGGAAAGAATTTAATCTGGAAACACACCTGGTATTTATTGATTTCAAGAGGGCTTTCCGCTTTTGATACAATCAACAGCAGAAAACTCTGCCAAATTCTGGCTGAAAGTAACACCCCACCACATATCATAAAAGCAATTCGAAAAATTTACAGCCACAACGTGTTTACAGTCTAACCAAACAACAGTTGTTGGAATGGAAACCCATTAATCAAGGAATGAGACACGGATGTGGCCTATTGCCACGTTTAATTAGCATAAATAGAAACAAAATCATTAGCCACTGATGACAAAAACACTATGGTAGAATCAAAATGGACACACAAACCAACATGGGCACATTACTGTTTGCAGATGACAAGTACTTTTTGCTGAATCTGAAGATCAACACTGCAGAGATCAGTAAATAACCTCCGTAAGACTGCAAAAGAGTACAACATGAAGATTTCCCCCAATAAAACCAAAGTTGTGGCCTTCATTGGAAAAAATCACAAAAGAACAAAAATTTCAATAGAAAACACACTCATAGAATGTCAAAGACGTGCTGTTTACTGGGGTGTGCATACAGTAGTACTTTGAGCTATAACCGTGGTCGTGGTACCGAGTGGTTCTTTTCCTTGGTCGCCAATCACTTGTTTAAATAATAAAATAGGATACCACAAGAGATAAAGGTATGTTCATAATTAAAACTCAGTAGACTTCCTGATAAATTAAAAATGATATATTGTGCAAAAGTTCTTTTACAAACTCGGTACCAGCGTAATAAAAAGGCATCAGATTTCTTTCCAAAATGAAATGATTGCAGGTTAAAACATTTACATACAACGTAAGCAGCTTCCGATGAACCCCATATTGATCAAAAGTTTATAAACATTGAAAGCGCGACACTTCAACCCGGTGTTGATGTTAGTTATTTGTGGAGGAATACTCTACATTTAGATACTGCCCTGATCACTTCGTTCCAGCCCAGCACATGCGCGACTTACACCCACGCATTCTCTTCTCACTAACAAATCTGCTGAAAGACTGAAGAATGCCTCTGGTAGGCCACCCTCTTAAATAGGCTGGGCGTTTTTTGTGACACCAAGCAGTGGGATTTCCCACCCTCTCTGTCTAATCCTGGCTGCTATCTCTCTCACACTGGCGTTGGGTTACAAAGGCTTCTCTCCTAAGTTTTTCCGATTTTCATGAAACTTTGTAATAATGTAGAGTTCATCATTCTGAGCATTTTCTAACCTTATAAAATTTTTCGTATCTGCTCTCCTATTTTTGTTATTAATTTTCAAAGTTCAATAAACCTATTTTCTAGATCTAGTGTCCCAACTATTTGTTCTAGTGTGATAGTTCTAATCTTCAGAAATTCTACATATTTTGATGATTAATTTGGTGTATCTCACTACCTTCTAAAAACCTTTCATTAAAAAGTTTTCACCCCTTCTAGCGGCCATTATGGAATTCAGAATAAATACTTTGAAATTAAATACCTATATCGAGAGTGCATTGTTTTGATAAAACTTTCTGCCAAACTTACTTAAAAAAATTGTGCTTTCATTAAAATAGGGTGCCTCCCAGATATTTTGTCTAGTTTTTCTTGACATTTATTTCTGCCCACTCTAGACTGTATATTTGGCTACGGTGCGTTAACAGCTTTCGCTTTGAAATTACTTTTAAAATACTTCCACTCAACTCAACGATCTCAAACTGCTGTCATCATCTTTCCTCAAGAAGATCTTTAATCTGACATAAATTTTCTTTTGGCTACTTATTTTATTCTCGACTTACTTTTTTTTCCTTTATTGAAAAAGTACCTTAAAACTCGTCATATTTCCTCTAAATTTTGTTTGATACCATTTTTTCTACTTCTAAACTAAGACTCGATACTTTCATCCCAGTATCTTAATTCATTTACTATCATTCTTTCGTACCTCTATGTAACTACGATCTAACTATACTTCGAAATGTGTCTTAAATATTTGAACCCACTAGAAAATTACTTTGAAAATGTTCTGCTGTTCATTTGCTATATGCTTGCAGCCTTTTAACTGAATTTTGTAATATATTGACAAAATTGAGGATATATCACAAGAACAAGTAGTAGAATTGAAATACCTGGGTTGTAACCTCAATTACTCCGTAGAAACTGATATGCAACAAAAAAATCACAAGTTTCAAAAAGTTACAGGAATAATAAATAACATCTTCAGACTATCTCTTGTTCAACAGCACACAAGAATCAGGCTATGTAACACCCTGGCTAAAGCTACACTACTGTATGGCAACAAGGTCTGGATGCTCCACAAACGTGAAGAGCAGAGGCTAATGACTGCTGAGATGATGAGTAGCTGTTCTCCACATCAAACTCATCATGAGACAGAAAGAGATCTGATGAAATCCTTAAAGAACTCATAGTTAAAGCAGTTCTCCAAACTGTGCAAACCTACAAACCATTACTATGGATGAAGACGGACTGGATTCCATGAAAAATCCTCAGATACCATCCCAGGTGCAGGAATACCACCAATTAGATGGATTGAGACCATAACAGGCCACCATGCCTGATACTGGATAGGAAGAAGAAGACTAATAACTGCTTCCATTTTAACAGCTTTAAAGGATAGTATTGGAAACAATGAATACTGATGATGACTGAACTGTTTGCTTATTAAAGATGACAGAAGGATGGTGTATACAAAAGACAAACACCAAGAAACTAACTTTTTCCTATACACAACATTTTTCAGTTGTTCAGTTATTTACAACAAAAAAGTTGTGGACCATTATTATTAAGTTGAATAGATTCAGAAATTATATCAAAATAAGAGATGGCATTCAAATTTTCATGCCAAATCTCTGAAAATGGGCCTGCATCCAACATTTGACAATTACAATTTCCAGTCATCTTAGATGTGTATTAAACTCAGCAGTAATTAAATTTTATGATCTAGAGTGCCCACAAGTGTCTGTGTATAGAACAGATAACACAGAGTTGCTCAACAATGTGTTAAAGTTATATGAGAAGTATTAAGTATAACGTTCTGCATTTTGATACAAAATTTACATGTATCATAAGTAGTATGAAGTACACAGATGTCAATATCAATTAGTTAAAAACAATATCCAATGAGTACAGTAAACAGCAGATAGTGTGAAAAAAAAGCACATATATTGGTGAATACAGATGTAAGACTAAATATTTTGAGAAAAGCTGCTGTTGTAGATTTTAATTCGTTTGAGAATATAACAGAAGTCAAATATTGTCTGTGGCTGATTTTCTGTTTAGATGCCAGGATCCCAGTATAGTACCTTGGGCAGTCATAACATACAGACTTGTGTAGGAGTAGTGACACTTTTAGGGCTGTTGTCACTGGACCTAGCTTGCCAACAAGTGTAGTGTCATAACATCTGGCAGACTGAGGTCTGTTGACAGCTGGAATGTGGTGTGGAAAGTGAATACCTTGGCTCAGGTTCATCCGCAAACAACATTTATTTTAGAAGTTCGTTTTGGTTTTAGAGAGTAAAAAATATAAAAATTACATACTCTAAAGCTCCTTTTATTTAGATATAACAAAACCTATGATTATTACTGTATAGTGCTAACAATGAATTATATAACTGAAATATTTGAACTGAATGGTGCTCCTAACTTCATAAATAAACAAAAATTAAATTGATTATTTTTATTACTGTATAGTGCCAGCAGAGACAGCCAGTAGCTGGAAGCTTCCCTAGATGATGATCGTGATGATGATGATGACTGTATAATGTGATTGTGTTGAAGGAAATTAATTCTTTTTCATTTTTTAAAAATAAATTAATATAGCATCCCCCTCAGGCTTCTCAAAATCCTCTCTTATTGCAATCCTGTTATACCATATAAGTGAATACTATATTGAAAAATAAATAAATAAAAATTATTTATGATATATGTTGACAGAAAAGACTATGAAAATGAATCTCTTGTGTAATCTAATACTGAAGCAATGTAATATGGCTTGAGGCCTGGCTGTGATTTACCAAATTCATTTCACATTACTGCGTCTTATTTCCTTGTCCATATTTACAAAACGTGAATGACACATAGCCAAATGCCATAATAATTTCTATGAACCAATTTAAAATTTATCTTAGCCAACAACAGCACAGGAACTTAATATTGAAGAGTAAAACTGTTTAAGTGTTTATTTGAACTAAATCCGTTAAAGCAAACACAGGCTAGACCTCTTAGAGTCATTAATACATTCCTGAGCTTAATGAGTTGTGAAAACTACTGTAAAAATAACATTTGCTTTCCTTCAGCCAGACACGCAAAAGAACAATGGAGTTTCAGGCTGTGCACATCTGCTTGTAACACCCTAAAAATAAAACCTGGCAGTTTTATATATACAATAGCCTCAAGAAACAAATGCCCAAGAAAGACGAAATAATGTGAAAGGGAAGATTTTTAATTGGTGAGTGGACCTGAATTGTATCCAGAAATCTGATGCTTTGGTCTTTTTCTTCTTATTATTACATGGTCTCTTGTGTTTTTATAGTAATCCAGTCTTTTGTAGGCTTAGATATTAAATCACTTCATCTCGATCTAAATTCCAGAATTGCTTCTCAAATTTACTATTGGTTAAGTTCTTCTTTATGCGTGATTTGCATCTTTTTAACATAGTTTATCACTAAAGAAACTTCATTTTCTGCCGTTATGCCTGTCTTCTCTAGGTCCAAATTTCGAATAATCTGTAGTCTCTCACTTGTGATTTTGCTCTTTTTCGTCTTCTCATTGGTCCTCCCACTTACATGACAGAGGGTGAAGAGGTGGAATGATGCTGTAACAATGTTTAGAGTTTTATCTTTATGGGTGCAGTAATAAACTATTATTGTGCACGGAAGGAAAAGATGACAATGACCATAAGCTTGGTTTCAGGCATAAGAATATGAGATTTCTTTAAAAGGTAGGGCGTCAGGGATTGGAATAAATTACCAAGGGAAGTGGTGAATAATTTACCAAAGTTGAAAGAATTTAAAATTGGTAGAGGGCAATGGTAGGCAAGAACAAAAAAGTGAGGAAATGGGTTTGTAGGGAAATTGCCACTGGAATGTGGGTTCCATTGCAGTTAAATTAAATTAGTTTATAATCATTGTCATCTTTACCGTTACACATTATTATTATTATAACTTTATCAATCCTTATTTCAGGATGTAGCCTCTTTAAGCCTAATGCGCTGTATATTACAGTTTAATTCTACATAGTTTTGTTGTAGTTCCTTCCTGGCTGATTGATCTCGAGCAACTCTCTTCCAGTTCACACCTGTAACTCGATGTATGTGTCTATCCCAGTGATCCGGGGGTCTTCCTCTTGCTCTTTTCAGGTTCCTTGATATCCAATCCAGTACTGCTGTAGTCCATCTGTCATCTCTTTTATAAGCAACATAACCAGCCCATTGCCATTTTTGGATCCTGACTCTTTTTAAGATGTCTGTCACTTTGGTTATTGAACAAATGTCCTGTCTCTTCTTATACTTCTAGCAATATCAATCCAGCCTTCATTAGCAACATATGCCTTGTACACTTCCAGCACTCTTTTCATTTGCTCCTTTTTTCCACCTGCTTTATCATATTAGTTACTGAGCATTTTATGAAACATATTACACTTTAGAACTGTGGCTTAAGTATAATTATTTTGTGAACAGATTTTGAGTTTGTTATTGGTGGGAGCACTGCATTGCACTTGCAAGATTTTTTTTTTAAAAAATACCTCAGTAAAAACTTTTAAAAACCAGAATACTGACAATAAAGTATTTTTTTTGTAATTATTATTTCAGACATGTTTTAAGGAATTATTAGCTGGAAATTTGCATGAGGTAAACTGTGAGTGATCTTACATGACCTTGCAACACAGATTTCAGCTAAACCCTGTCACCTTATTGTTTTTGTGGAAAATGAATTTGATCAAAACAATATAGTGTAATGTGGGCATTGACAGTCACTATGTACATAGTAGGTGGAAATAGGTTTTGAAAAATGAAGGTGGTTACTCTGCACTAATATAACATCATCTTGGCTCTGTTTTGCTTTTGGCAACTGCTGAAGACAGGATGAATGATGAACTACTCCTGTCAGTCAATTTCACCTATTCCTGACATGTTGCCAAATGTAGTTGTTACTGCCTAGCATAAGATGGACTTTCATTTCCATCCTTTATTCTGCCATATATTAATAACAGATTAAAAGAGAATGGGTATAGTGGGAGTCAAAAGTAGCTGATTAACCAATATTAACAATAACAGAGTGGCCCCACAGTAGAATGGCTGAGAAACAGAAAAAAACAACCAGTTGTGGTAAACTATATATATATAGTTTTAAACCTACTGTAGTTTATAAGGTTCCTCTCATTTTTCGTGTTTTATGTTATGAAGGGGGACAAAACATATATATTCTAAAACACAAAAAATCAAAATTGAAGCAGATGTCATAAACACATTCAAATTTGCCATGAATATTACTTTTTCTTATAACTAATCAAACTGTAATTATAACAATGGTTGTGTTACTGCTCTCATCAGCAATTTGCAAACATTAAGACAAATTGTATGATTCCTGAAGATCATTGCCAGGGTCTTGACATACTGTTTCTTTATATTTTTCTCTGTGTTCTGCAATTGTTAGTTGGAATTCTTAGTTGCATTTAGTTAGTAGGGGAATGAGGAGTTACAGCTATATTTCTTTATTTGCTGTTGAAGAATTATCCATTTTACACTCAGAGAGGTCCTATTATTAATACCATTTTTTAAAAGAAAATCACTCTAAATTTTCTTGTATAACAATTTTACCACCAAATTGCATTTCCTGCATACAAAAAATAAATTAATAACTTGTTTAGCAGTAAATATGCCCATGTCTGCCTATTCTGTGCTACAATTTTTTTGCAGTATTTTCAATTTTGTGAGTTAATTTATTTCTACTAGGCATTCATTTACTTATAACTGTGTCTGGCCATCCTGCCTTCATCTGTGGTAATTGACAGATTATTTTCCCAACAAATCTTATTTTTATAACAACTTTCATAATATTATAATTCCTGTTACTGTAATTGTTCAAGAGGATGTGATAAATCTGATTTGAAATAAGAGCTGAGTAAGTGATAAAAAAAAATGTTTATCCTAAAACTTTTTTTTTTCCCTGAAATTCAGGAAAATTTCTGTCATTAGTATAATATTTAGAAAAAAAATTGCACTGGTAGTGCACTATATAATAGACTGACAACTTGAAGTCATTGTCTGTCTTCCGAGAAGTCATTTGTGATGTAACTCAATAAAGAAGTGTCAAAATCTTATTACTTGCTCTCATTCCAAACCAACTAATTCACTGCTATACAGATAAGTATCCTTGAATTATAAGAGCAGGGGTATACTTATGATATAATCTTGAAATTGTGCATAATTTTCTAAGGAGATGGCATAAAAATTAAATTACATTATTGCAGAGATGCAAACAGTACTTATGTAAATGCTCTCCATTATCCATTAATTTTTGAGACATATACATGATTATAGACTATTCCATATGGAGCAGTGTATTTAATTAAAAAATAAAAAACTTCCTCAAAATTCTTTGTAAGCAGTAGCCACATTAATTCTGAAAGTTGTTTTAAATGAAATGTGTGTTTTGTTCTCTGAAAATATTTTAGACACTGAATTGACATTTTATTATTAATAGTAATAGAGGTGTATTATTTCTGTTTTGGGTAAATTATTAAGCATTTTCCGAGGTAATTTATTGCATTCCCATTACGTCAACAACAACAAAATTTCAACTCCCTTATTCCTGAAATCAAGTGGTATTGTATGGTCATGGCCATCTCTTCCACATACTGCTCTTAATTCTTCTTCCTGTATTCATTGAGGCTCCATTATCAATGTATACTGTATACGCCCCCATCACTCTCTTCCCCTGGCCTGCTTTCTTCCAATGATTCCAGCCCTTCGTCTTTACCATATAAGTTACTGATTGAATACTACAGTAATTTCTACAAACAAATCTAACAGTTTTGTGAAGTGTAACACAAAGTGACCCTATTTTAGATATGAAGTATACTACAACATGGGAACATAATTGTAGATGTAGAATTCCAGAAGCAGAATGTAGCAGAGCAATTGGCAATTAAATAATTGTTGATCAACCCGTACTGCAGGTATGAAATCAGTACATTTCAGGTTTGAGTGAGATTCAACTTACCACTGTCCAGGAGGGCACTCCTGTACGACAAAGGGTAGCTCATGGTGGAACTGTCTCGTGAGAACTGACAGCAGGGAGGTGTGGGCCACCCGACCCGTCTGTGGATATTTTTGGCCCGTGTGTGGGTGGAGGGGGAGGAATACAATCTGATTGGCTGCCCTTACCCATAGCCACTAGTGGAAACTGTTCACAGCTGCCAACAAAGGTTTCCCCACACTGACTCTGATGTAACCATTGTCCGCTTCCAATTGTCTGTCCTCTAGAATCCGAAACACATTCACCCGGTGACCAAGGCAAACCATTTTCATTAAACCTATGATTTAAGAGCTGTTATTTTGTAAATGATACATAAAAATCATGATTAACTTCTAGTTTCAATTATAGAAATGATATAAATAAATAGAATCCAATCTTTTTTTTAATTGTTTTAAATAAATTGCTTTACTGAAAAACATAGTCAACAAATATTTTGAAAATTTTAAATCCATAATATTCTGCTGTATTTATTTAATACTCTGTAAACAAAGTCGATAGTTATTTAATAACAAGAAAATAAGTCTTTGTAGGTAACAGCGGTTATTTAAAGCAATTTGTAGCATATAATCTCTCAGTATTTTAGACTGCAAGCTTAGGGTACTTCTTGTATTTTAAATAGCTCCTTATATACAGAATCCTAGTCTTGTTATAAACTGTTTCTATTTTTCCATTTAAAGTGGTATAACTTATTTTTTTAGTAGTTTTCAGAGAGAAAATGAAATAATTATGGGTTTCTAGTAAGAGATAAAAAAAAGCCGATAGGAATTGTATGCTAAGAGAAAAGAGAACAAATTAGAGATAAAATGAGAAAATGGTGGATTGAGAGAAAGGGGAATATCAGTAAAAAAATTTCTTCTAAGAGAATAAGTAAAATGTCTATTTTTAATAGGATTTATATAATTTCTTTATAGTTTTAAATCACATTAAGTTTCTGTATGTAACAGCATGAATTTTTACCAACATGAGAAGTTATTGCGCTCTGTTCATTATAAAATGTAGAACTATGATGATTAATTCATCTTCTGAAAAGTAATTGTAACATTGTTAATAATATGGTGCTGTAAATTTTTACTCACATTTGAGAATTGTTTTTATTCATAGTGATTATGCTTATTGCCCTGGTGCACACACTTTTGCAATATATGCATTTTAAATTTAAATTATTACACTGTTCGAGATATATTATTCAGAACTTTGACCAATAACTTTTTTCCAATTTTTGACACCCTTACCTACAAACAGAAATTTTGCCACTCCATCACACGCAAAGTCAAACGCTACTTTGCAGTCGCTGTTACCCCTACCCATCCACATACTACTATCACACTTCTAGTGCTTCACCCAGAATCCATCCAGGCCTTGTTGCTGACATATGCCTTAAGTATACATACTCTTACTGTTGAACAGACTTGCACTCATCTAAAATACATTGAAATGTTTGAGTTTCCCCAACATGGGGAATGGTTCATAAAGTCCAAGAAAAACTAAGGCATGAAATGATAACAAACCAGGAAGTCTCTACATGAAGTGTTTCAGTCACTTATCTGAATGTTGTGAATAAATGCTTTATTCCTGTATTGTAATTTTGTTCTCTTATCTTATATATTAATGATAATTATTATTTCTTTAATGTAAAATGCTTTGGTGCATAATAAACAAATAAATATTAGTTACAGATTATTTTAAAATTTATCTATAGATACAAGATGATCATCTATTTCATTGTAAATGATTTGCCATCATACACTGATAACAAAAATTTTATGCAAGATTGAGTATAAAATTACGCCATGCAATGACCTAAATCTTATATTTACTCTTGTGATCCCCAGGTGAATCACTGCAAACTGCCCACACTAAATTCCTTCTGGCTGGTGAGAAATGTGAGAGGAATCTGGGCCAATGTATTTGGTGGTGAGTCTCCTGTGCTAACAATAGCCCAAACACTCTTTTGACCTTGCAGAATTTCCTGCTGGCTGGTGTATTTCTGAAGTGTTAACAGAATCAAATGTTGCTCAGAGAGCCTGGCCCAGATACATTGTGAACTTTCCACTCTGTTTGCAGCCTAGCTTGCAGTATTACACACGTCAGATAGGGAGCTTATAAATGGTTTTACTCAAGTCAGCTTTCCTCATTACAGTAACTGATATTATAGACTATACATATACATTTTTCTGCTGCTGTAGAGATTTCACATATCAGGATAATGGTGACAATGGAAGTGTCATTAGCCAAAATAACCTGTCACTTCTCACAGATGAAAATGGGAAGGCCAGATGAACACTAAAACATGTACACACTTTACAATATTTTGCTTTAAAACCTTATTCGTGCAGGAGGGATTTTGCCATTTCACAAAAGGGATTTTGCCATTTCACAAAAGGGATTTTGCCCACCTCCCTCGAGGTCTCAAACATAATTAAGAAAAGGAGATTATTAGCTTTCTATGGCCACTTCAAGAGAATGAGCCAGAAGGAATGCCGAAGAAAATCCTCAACTTTCAAGAGAACATGGGGACTCAAATTTCATGGATGAAAGAAGTTCATCAGGATCTGAAAAGGTGAGGACTCCAGGTGGAAGGCACCAAAGACTGGGAAGTGTTAAAGAGAAAAGTTATGTAGGTAAAGGATCTGTCTGAAGAAAAAACCAGGGTATTCTCAGAAGACAAAAAAGCAAGAGTGAGCCAGATAATGAAGGACTACTGATGATGGAGGAAGGAATCTGAGAGTAGTTATGTAATAGAGGTCCATAGGCAGCTGAAATGAAGAAAAATAAGGAAAATAGTGAAAGTAAACCTGTCACTCGCCACAGATAAGGACAGGAAAGCCTCATTGAACATAAAAACAAAGTATCGTTTGTTTGTCATGGCTGTCCTGCCTTTATATGTGATGAATGGATTTACTTTACCTGTCCTTCTTTACTGTATCTATTTTTTGTAATGGAGCACATGCCCAAGAGGAGAAAATTTCCCCCACAAATGTACTTTGCAATCAGATGAATTATTTTTTTAATAGTTTGTTTCTCCCTCAATAATTTCATACCACCCCCCTCAATACGAGGATGAATTCTTTCTCAGCATTGTATTTCAATAAAACTTTCTTGAGAAACTAGCTGGGTGAGATAATTGATGAAACAAGATGTTTCATCAATCAGAGTGTGTATTTCCATTGACAAGTGGAAAAGGCAACACATTTCAATCACTGAAATGTATTGTTTTATCCATGGACTCAAAAAGTTTTATTCACCTTCCTCAATAGTTAATTTCAGTCTCTGAATCCGTTAACTACAAATGAAAACTTTCCAAATCCCTTTTATCTGAAATCAACTCCTCATTTATAATCATAGCCAGCTGTTCTCCTCCAGATATTATTCCCAATTCTTCTCCCAAAATCCATTGAGTAAATATTACAGATCTGGACGTTGCACATACCGTTCTTTTTGGCCATGGGTTATCTTCCAGTGACTTCTAATAATAGTTTCCACATGCAGATCTGTAGTGCAAATACTGTAGTGTGGATCCCATACTTTTCTGTCATGGCCTGTCCAGTTTTCTTATATCCCAGTATAGCTATTGTTACACTTTTTATCAAAAATAATGTTACAATGTATTTGTTACTAATGAACAATTGTGGCAGTTTTTTTTCGTGCTGCTCTTTTTGAAAATTTAAGTGATAACTAAGAATAATAGATATAAGAACTCACCAAGTTAATGTTACATTAAAGAATATTAGATGACCTGACATGATAGTTTTATATATTAAACTCTGAAAATAAGATAAAATAATCCATCACTTATCACAGATGAAGACAAGAGGGCCAGATGAACATGTAGGGGGGAAAAAATCACAAAATTTCAATTCATAACCTTAGACATGTAGGGTAAAAAATGTGAATACATCCAAATTGATGTGCTCACTTCTTTCTCCTGACCATATCTCCGACTTCCTATATGATAAAAGTAATGAACCAAAATATTATGCCTTCATCTTTGTTCAGTGACGGGTTATTTTTCCCTATCCCATCTTATTTTCAGTGCCTAATGGCAGTTTCTTTTTCTCTATTATCCATATATATTGAATCCTGTAATATATGCAAGAAAAAATTTACAAGAATTTGTCAAAAGCATTTTCTATAGTGTCCAAGCATTTTATCTTTCCTTTCAATATTAATATCACCTCCTCCATTGTTGCTTACTTATTATTATTAATTGTGACAAGGTTTATGCCCCAGTGTCAACATATCTACACATCTTCTTATGTTTTATGTGCAATTATTTCGCTATTTCAGCTGTATTGTTCAGCAATACCTACCAATGAAAATTTTACCACACCTTTATTACTTAAAATAAGTTCTAAATTAAGAAAATGATCTAATAATAAGATAGGATAGGGGGAAATAACCCATGACTTACCACAGATGAAGACAGGTGGGTGAGATAAATACATGAAAAACGCAATAACAAACTACACAATATTTCGGTACGAAACCTTAACAATGTGAGAGGTGATACATATGGCATGGGAAAAGATGTGATCACATTCCGACCCACCACATGAATGAAACAAAGGTGGAACACACAGGGTGGTGGTGGAAGGGCTGGAGGTAGGAGAGAGTAGGTGGCACAGCAATAAATGTGAATTCTGTGATGACTAGTGAAAAGACATAGTTTTAAAAATATAAATTTCTTTTGATTAGTTATAGGGGTAAATAAATAAAATTAGAAATATACATATAGCCACCGAAATATTGCATCTCTTATGTTTGTCATTTTGGGTTCATCATTCCCAGCCACTGTCATCCTTATTTCCCTTTCTGTCCTTAGTTTTATATATGCGTGCAGCCATCTCACTTCTACTGAGGAAGAGCCATGCTCGAAAATTTTATTCTTTGTGTGTTCGTGTTTTTTTCGTGTACCAACTCCGCTGGAATCCCCTTCTTTGGTAAGCGGTGGTTTTTTATCCTATCCAATGTTCAATTTTTTTTTTTTTTTTTTTTTGCTGTCGTCAGTCTTTAGACTGGTTTGATGCAATCCTCCATCCCTTCCTATCCTGTGCTAACCTCTTCATTTCTACATACCCCTTACAATCCACGTCCTCAATTATCTGCTTCATATATTCTAATCTCTGTCTACCTCTGCAGTTCTTACCTTCAACTGTTCCCTCCATATATATATATAATATATGTATACTATATAAGGATAGAGAAATATGACCCAACACTTACCACAGATGAAGATGATTGGGAACGATGAACACAAAAAGAACAAACACAAGAGATGTACAATATTTCGTCATGTAGCCTTATTCTTGCAGAAGTAAGACACCAGGTGGAGGCAGATGTGTACACGACAACAGCCGTCTGGTGAATGGCATGGCGGGCTTAGATGGTAGTGTAGGAGAGTGGGGAGGGGTTGAAGAAATATTCATTTGTGGCCATTCATTCTGATAGCAAGTGGGTTAGTAGTGAGGCCTATATATGAGCTGGAGCAATGGAGGCATGTAAGTTGAGATATGAGGAGTGTTGTGATGCAAGTAGCATGATCAATGATGGGGAATGTTTCACCTGTGGTAGGATTGGTGTAAGTGGTAGTATCTGGACGCATGCTGCATGTTATATAGTGGGGTCTGTTGCACGAGAAAGATCGCTGTGGTAGTTTGCGGGAATTACTGGGTGAGTACTTGTGAACAAAGATATTTTTTAGATTTGGTGGTCTGCTAAAACATGCATGGGGCAGTGGGTAGGATTTTATGGAGAATGGTGCGCATCCCAGGGAAGGAATGGAGGAAGTCATACCCACGATGAAGGATTAGGTTAATTGATTCAAGACCAGGGAAGAGCTGGGTGATAAAAATGGGGCTGTGGTTAGTTTCAAGGAGTACAGCTTTGAAGTGGCTGTTGCACAAAAACGGCTAAGGCACAAGAGATTTGTCTGTGTACTAAGTCAGAGGGGTAGCTGTGGGAGATGAGAGCTCCAGACATGCTTTCTGTGCATTGGGAAAGAGATTCTTCATCAGAGCAGATGCACCTTCCACAGATGGTCAGACTGTATGGAAGGGAACGTTTGGTGTGGGAGGGATTACAACTGTTTAAATGAAGATATTGCTGTAGATTTGTAGGTAGGATATGAACAGAGGTATGCAGGCATCCACTATGTAAGGAAATGTCAACATCAAGAAAGGTAACATGGCTGTGGGAGTATGTCCAGGTAGAATTGATGGAGTTGTTGTTTAGGGAGTTAAGGAAATCTATTAGATGATTCTATTTGTGGGCAGGGGCGTAGCTACTATGGGGCTAGGCAGTGCATTGCACTGGGGCCCCTACGCTCAGGGGGCCCCCAAGCATACCTCTGGGGGCCCCAAAGTGCACCTCTGGGGGCCCCAAAGCGAACCTCTGGGGGACCCGAAAAACAGTTCAGAGGCCCCACAAGCCTTCATGGCAAATTGGCGACCTTTTTTTGTTTTAGCTCTACAGCCGTCTAAGGGAGCCCCTGAGACACAGGAAGTCCCTCACTAAGGGCCCTCTCACTGCTCAGGGGGGCCCCTAAGCACAACTCAAGGGCCCCATCCTCAGCTCAGGGGGCCCTTACCAGCAACACAAAGCAAGAAAAAGGTCGCCCATCTGGCCTGAGGGCCCAAAATATTTTTTGCACCTGGGCCCTTGTTGACCTAGCTATGCCACTGTTTGTGGGTCCAGATCATAAAAATGTCATAAACATATCTGAACCACACAAGATGTTTAATGGAAAGATTTTTTAGGAATTGTTGTTCCAGATGGCCCAGGAAAAGGTTTGCATAGGATGGTGCCATGCGGGTGCCCATAGCAGTGCCACGTATCTGGTGGTAAATTTGAGAGTTGGAGGAAAAGTGGTTGTTAGACAGAATGAGGTTTGACAAGGAAATTAGGAAGGCTGTCAGGAGGTCACATATTGAGGAAGTGTTCCATGGCACTGAGGTCCTGACTGTGAGGGATCTACATCTACATCCATACTCTGCAAATCACAAACATTGTGGGTGGCAGAGGGTGCTAAGCACCAATCCTAAACCCGCCCATTCCAATGAGGAAAGAAGGAATACATATAAGTATCAGTACGGCATCTTATTTCTCTAATCTTATCCCTCTGGTCATTGCGACCTAAATAGGTTGGCGGAAGAAGTATTTCATTGCACTCGAAATGTTTGTATAAATTGAAGAGACATCTATGGAGACAAGGAAGGAGTCAGGTGGTCGAGGAATGGGGACTGTGGAAAGTCATTCAAGGAAGTGTGGGGTGTCTTTTATAAATGAAGGGAGGTTCTGTTTAAAAGGCTGGAGGTTCTAATTCACAAGAGCTGAAATCCATTCAGTAGGCGACCCATATGCCGCAACTATAGGTTGCCCTGGGTTTCCAGTTTTGTGGATCTTGGGAAGAAGGTAGAAGGTGGGGGTACTGGAGTTCTGCGGGATAAGGAGGGACACGGAGTTGGGAGAGAGTCCTTGTAAGGGACCTTGGAGGCCAAGGAGAGTGTATACTTCTTGGCATTTTGAAGTTGTAGGATCTGTAGGATGTGGAAGGTATGTGGTGGTGTCAGAGAGCTGTCTCAAAGCTTCAGCCTTGTAGTCACTGTGGTCCATAACTATGATCATTGAGCCTTTGTTGTCTGGGAGAATGACGATTTTCCTATTCTTAGTTCTCTCATAGCATGAGTTTCAATAGTAATAAGGTAGTTGGAGTGGGAAATGAAGTTGAGGAAAGATTTTGCGGACAGGTTGGAACATAAGGAGGGGGTAGTTTTGAGGAAGGAGAGGTGGATCTAGTTTGCATGGAGGTTTGAAATGCTCTAGGCAAGGCTCTGTCTCATCATGCCGAATATTACTACTACCCCGGGTGGTAAAGTGGTAACATCACTGGAGAGTGCAGCAGAATGCTAAAGAATCCTATATATAAATAACTGACTATAAAATTGAAAGATAGTAAGTGACAGGTTTGGTGTAGGTTTAGGCCACAAGTGTGTCTGGTGACAAGAATATTTTGATGGGCAGTTCCCATATGTGCAGTCCTGAAGGGGTGGTGGTGTCTGGGAAAACTCTAATAGCTCTAACCATGAAACAGGTGTTGAAGTTGTTAGAATCATGTTAGTGGCATGATCATCTCTTTACTCCCAGATCTACACCCAGTATCTGCCTTAGTCACATCACCAATATCTGCCGTTTGCATACCCATCACTCCCTTCATCCACCTCTGCCTTCCAGTGACTACCAACTGAGCTCTTTTACTATATCAGTTACCATATTCTGTGGTGATTTTCACATGCTTAAGCAGCTGCTATCCCTTAAAGTACTTCCTGATCCTATGTTTGAAATGGATATTGTGGATCCTATATCATCCCAGAATAAAGTTGTTTGTACATACATTCACTACAAGAAAAAAAACCTTCTGAGTTTGATTGGCCATTGTGACGAATGCTTCAATATAGCAGCAGGAAACTCAGTTTTAATTAAACTGTTGCTTCATTGCCTGATGTCTGAGTAATCATGGATTTTTTTTTATATACCAACTACATTGTGTAAACATTTAATTCAATTGTGATGAAGCACATTGTACAGTGACAAAATCCTTACATACCTATTTTCACAATTCATTGAGTATAATTTTATATGTCACTTTCTCATTATTTTGTGTTGAGGGTGCAAGATGACTCCATGAGTGGCATTATATTTTGTAACATCTGGTGTCCCATGGTAACAGAAGGCAAATTTGCCTTCTGGACAAATCTTGCATCACAATGATGACAGCAATTTTTCCACCCACGTACTTTAACCTATATGAACATTTATGTTCTTTCAGTGTTTCTGGCAAACTGTTTATAATTTTTTTGGATAATTTATTCGTCCTTAGTTCCTTGCCTACAGAAGACAATTTTTCTACTCCCTTATGCCTGACATCAAGTCCAGCTTTTGATCATGGTCATCTCTCCCCTTCCATTTATCATTTCTTATTCTACTGGCAATATCAATCCAAGTGTTATCTCAAATACACACCTTATACACTATAAGCACTCTCTTCACCTGCCTTCAATTTTTTAGTGACTTCCAACCCAGCTCCTTTATCATATAAGTTTCTGTAATCCACAAACAAATCTCATTCATTCCAACTCCTGTATTTGATACCCATTATGCCAGTAGTTTAATGTTTCTACTGGTTAATGCACTGTGGAGGGAGAGTTGCATGGGAACTGTACTGGAATGTATGGATAACAGGATGGAGTTGACAGGAACAACTGGAAATTGGGAAATTAGTAGAGCAAGGCCACTTGGTAGAATTTTAATAGAATTCTGTGTATGCTGAAACTCTATTTAGAACCAAAGATTTGATAGTTGGAAGAATTAATGTTTTCAGAACTAGAATTATTTAACAATCGGATTATTGATGGAGGAGAAAGGCAGTAAAGAGTATGAACAGAAAAAAGGAGTTTAATGCATACAAATTAATGGGACTGAAAACATATAGATAAATACAGTTTCTTAATATCTTTAGAATGAGATAAATAAAAATAAAGACATAGATGGATCTGCCAGTGTAGCTGACTGCATTAAATCGTGACCACATTGGATCAGGGAGGTTCAACAGGATTATGTTTGAATCCTGTTCCCTCTGAACCGGCCAACTTGATTACAATTTTTAGATGGTTTCCTGGAGTCATCTAGGTGAATGCCAGGATGCTACCCAATCTCAACTTCTTAGAAATTTCATAAAGAAAAGTATACTTATTACACAGAACACAAACAGTTACTCATTTCATATACTTTCCTCCTTTAGGTTAAGTATGCCAGGTCTAACAAACCCATTTTGAATTTAGGCAGGATACAAGTCAAACCCCACCTCTCTCATTATTCACAATGGCTACCTGAGTACAACATGGGGCTGGTGACATGTGGTAATTAGATGGTTGGATGGAGAAAGAAAGGCATAGATGTATAAAGAAGATGAGAGATATTGCAGATGGTTACATGTTGATTAAAACTAATAAATTTCACCAATTCATGTTTAATTGAATTATTCATTAAGTAAAAACTGTGACTGGGAAGGTGAAATGTCCCAAAATAAAGAAGGAAAAAATTGCAAGAGATTACAGGCAGGGTTAAAAAGTGGCAAGTTTTGAATAAATAAGTAAATATAAACTAAAATAAGAAATTACTAAATATTGCTCTGCTTCCTCTTCCTTCATGAACCCAGCTATTAGTGGAAGCTCTCCCATTCCTCTGAACTGATAGTTATCCTACCAGCTTATCTCAGGTACCAGGCACCTTCCAGGCTTAAATATGAATAATTCCTCATTTCCAACTTATGTTTTTTGATATTTGGTCCAAACTGCTTTCCTTTCTTTTTTATTCTTGTGAGCATCTTCAACTTTTTAACCAGTAGGTAATGAGTTTACTAGAATTAAAATAATTCAAAAAGTTTCAGGGGAAAAAATTAGTCTTATTTTAAGTAAAGGAAAGAGAAGCAGGAGTGTTTGTGTGAAACATGGGAAAAGTAAGAGGTGCATTGTTTGGTTAGTACCTGAGAATCGCGAGTCTGATAATATACAAATCTATCACCATCTTGGGTGAAAATTGATTACTTCAGATTTTATGATGGAGCGAATTATTTTGGAAAAGGTGTAATATTTATTTATATTATCTGAGGTCAAAATTTAATTTAATGTAATTGTAATGGAACACACATTCTGGTGGCAATTTCCCTTACATACCCACTTTTCCTGTTTCTTGTTCCTCCCTACTTTTGCTCTCATTAATTTTAATTTTAATTCTTTCAGCTTTTTTTTGGTAAATTACCCATAACTTGCCTTCACTATTTATTTCAATCCCTGATGCCCTTACCTATGAAAAAAAATTATCCATATGCATGAAATTGAGAGCTAGCTTGTGATCATGGTCATCTTTTCCCTTCCAAGCAGCACTCTTAATTCTTCCACCAATAGTTTTCCAAGCCTCTTCACCACTATATGTCTAGTACACTCTCTGCACTATCTTTACCCTCTTCCAATGGATCCCATTCCAACTTCTTTATCTTATCAGTTAGTGACTGTGTTGTGCAGTAATTTCCAGAGACAAATCTAGCTGCCCTCCTTTGCAGCCCCCCCCCAATTCCTGTATTTGATACCCAAAATGTGGGTCCCATACTACATCACCATATTTACGGAAAGGCCTTGCCAAAATTTTGTAACCCAATTCCCTCACTTCTCTGGCACATCCCCTCATCACTGTCTAAACTTTTCCTACCATCTGCCCAGTTAAGTTTATTATCAAATGTTAATCCAAGTCTTCAATAAGCAATTCCTTTAGGGAATGACTGAGTGTGGATATACAACTTTTGCACTATGCCACGAATCTTTCAGTGTAGATATAATTACAAAGTTCTGAAAAGGATTTGTTGAACTTGTCTTGTTGGAAACACTTTTAAGACTAAAAGACAAAGTTAATTCAGTTATCCAATAAGTTTGACTCTTCCATTTCAGTAATTAGCATTAACTCAGGCTGTTTACTAAACCAGTAACTATTTTCTACAACTAATTCTCAGTAAAGCCCTAAGTTCAGCACACTGTTCTGGCTTGTGAACTTGTAACCTTGGAGAAGTTTAGAAACACCAAATATGGCCATAGAATGTGGAAGTATGTTGACAACATTAACAGATAGTCCTTGTCCAGGTAGTGACAACCTATTCCTCATTTCACCTACCCAGCTTACACTAAGCAAGGAGTATAAAAAATTTAGTATACTCTCATTTCCTATTCCTCCACTGAAAAAAGTATTTAAATCTAAATATTTCATCATTCTATGCTATCTGTGTTCTAATGTTTCAGTGCCATTTTTCAATAATATGAGGTGAATGATATATATAGTGTTATAAATATAATAAAAAGTCAGGTCTGATTACAATGTCTTTCACAGTGTGATGTCACGTTCCTACCCTTTGTAAGTGGGCTAAAATGGCCAGAGATATTACTACACAATCGAGGTTATGGACATTATTTAATAATAATTCTGTTCAGTTCCAAGAAACTGTAAAGAAATTAATTTCCAGAACACTGAAAGAAAAGTTCTGAATGTATTTCATTTAAATTGTCATATTTATAAATTATTAGTTGCTTTTTGGTTATTTATATTCATTCAATGTAAATGTTTTCTTATAATCTCTGTTCAGAGACACTGCTGTTATATCAAATTAAGAAATATCTACAACAATACATTATTTTCAAGATTATGAATGTTATTTAATGAAAATTCTATTCAGCTAAGCAACTTGCCAAAATATTACATTCAATACATCATTTCTGGTCAGATTAGAAATTAGTTATATAAATAAATAAAATTGGTGATGTTGGGATAACACAAAAACTTGAACATGAAAAATTATAAATTTTTGGTGTTTAAACCATTAATTAGCAGTAGAGAGCATGGTGTGAGAGATGACAGTGGGAGAATTTTCTTTTGCATGTGAGGAAGACAGGGGTTGGTATAAATTATCACAGGAAATTCTGAACAGTTTGTTTTGAAACTCTAAAAGAATTTAAAATTTTTAAGGGGAAAAAGAAGTTACATGGTGAAATTTAATTAAAAAAATTAAGATTATACGAGAATTGTGAAGTTTGAAAGTAGATGTGTATAGAAATCGCCCATTCAATTAAATTAAATTAAAGAAAAAAAATGTTTAAGCTCACAGATACACTGAAAATTATGATTACCTCTATTTTCCTTATTGTATACAACAGAAATAAAAAGACATGATTTATATTGAGGAACTTTCTAACATTCATATGAGTTAAGTTTTGGAATCCAAACAGATAGGCTCGTAAAATTGAATTATACTAAATCATCCAAATTCTGATTTAATTCCCTGTTCATTTAGTTAACTAACTGGTCTAAAATCTTAGTTTGGTTAAGGTTATTTCTATGAAAACATTAAATTCAAACACCAGTTTGGCCAAGAATTTTTACAGGCTTATATTTGATAGTATGAATAGACATTTTTCTCTACGGTTCACATTCCCATTACAATAGAGCTGTAACGCTCAGCAAATCAAAAGGACTTGGTGGAGAATAAACCTTTTGGGATCTCCTAGCCAAAAATTTCATGTGATTATCCTAGGTTATCATAGCCATCCAGGTGAATGCCAGGATGGTTCCTTCAAAAAGCCATGGCTAAATTTAAAAAATAAAAGAATTAGGGGGCAATTTTCCTGGGCATCTGTCATGCCTCAGCTTCAGGTAACCCATTTCTACCCCTTTTATGTCACTTTTCACATATATTGTAAGCCATGATTACCATCTTGTGTCTTTTTTCCTCTTTCCTGTATCACTCACTTTTGTTTACACTACTTCTATATGTAACTTCTACCATCTTGGCTTAGAAAACTATGCCTAAAAAATCATTATCAAATCCCTTCTTTTTTTTCCTTATGTCACTATCTATGGAAAGCTATAATTATGCAGCTTTTGTCTAAAGCAACAAAAATGTGCTGGAGAGAATGGAAAAAATGAGCTAGAGAGAGAGAAAAAGGTACATCTTATTATTGATGATGTAGGAAACACTGCTTTATCAATAAGATCTGACATTGCATTGAAAAATTTCAACTCAAATTAGGCAATAGTGAACTCAAGGAGACAGGTATGTAAAAGTTACTAAATAGGGAAGATTTCAAGAGATATTTAAGTAAAGTACCATCTTCACTCTCTTTAAGAGAGTACAAATTGACAAATAAGAAATCTCTATCGCAACAAGTGTGGAATCACATGCTGTAACAATGCTAACTAGGATAATGTACAGAAGAATAATAAAGCAAGATTGGTTTGGTTAAAAAAAAAATTAAAAAGACATGGCGAGATGTGAGAAAAGTATTAATATCGATGGGTCATGAAAAATAATCAAATTTATATTGTTGACTTAAAAAAATCTTTTGGACAAAATAAGCTGTAAATCTTAAGAAGCCAATATATATATAAAAAATATTTCTATTGGTGCTTGAAGAGTACTCCTTAAAATGTCTAAGTATTTAATTGAATTTCAATTGTGAGAAAGCACACACAATCTGGTAGCAATGTCCCTACACACCCACCTTTCATAGACCTGATTTATCGCCCTCCACCTACAGACTCCTGCCCTTTACAAATTGCAACTTTAGACTCCTTCAGTGTAAATTGTCCATTATTTCTCTTGGTAATTTATTCCAGTCCCTTTCACCTGAGTTCAAGTGCCAGCTTATTATGAATGCATCTGATCCCCTTGTTATATATATTTCCTCTAAACATGATCAAAGTTAATAGCAAATATTCATTAAGTGTGTTTATGTTTATTTGTTCGTCACAGTCTTCCTGCTTCATCTGTACTGAGTGATGGGGTTACTTTCCCTATCATTTCTTACTTTCATTGCCCAACAGCATCTTCACTGTCATTATTATAATAATATCTGTCCATCACTGTTAAAATATTTATCATAGCTGAGCACCAAGTGTTTAATATCCTTGTTACAGTAACTATTAATGTTTCATTTGACCTTGGCTTTGTCATAGAATCACTGGCTTATAAAAAAAAGTATTTCAGATGCTTAAAAAAGTGATTATAATGTGATGCAAGGTGTGGGATGTATGGTGGGCAACGATATTGCTGTCAGCAAACATTTGTGAGATTACCCGCAATACACATCAACATGCAAATTTTAGCATGCTTCATTAGAAAGCTGGACCCAGCCTCAAACTATCATTATCTACTTCTTGTCTATACACATAACAAATTTTATCTTGAATTTTAGACAGCTTAGTTTCTTTCACTTTTAAAAAATTCAACCATGGATTTATTTATATGGAAAGAAAAGATAAATTATACCCACTACATACTAAATTTGAAAGGAGGATGGCAGCAGCAACAAAACATGTAATCCACAAACACAAAAGACATAATATTTTGGGTCATGACATTAAAAAAAAAAAAACAAAAAAAAAAACAAACAAAAAAAAACAAAAAAAAAAACAAACACACACACACACATACAGAAATGTGACAGCTTGTGCTCAGTCATATGTTTCCATTTTCTGGAAAAATGGTATGATCTGAACTTATGTTATTTTTGTGGATTATTTTTTTTGTAGCTGCTGTCCCCCCTCTCTAACCTTGGTGAGTAGTGGGAATAATTTGGTTTTCCTTCCCATATAAATATTACCTCATGGCATTTCTTCCTACTCCATTTTGGCTGGAATCATGGATTTAATTTCACACATACTAGTTGTTTCAATTTTCTTTGAAATTATGAATTCTTACAATGAAGGTTTAGACAGTGTACAATTGTTCACACAAGTTATCCTTGTCTATCTAATTAATCAACAAACTTACCACACATTCACAAAATTGCGACCACAACTACACTAAAATAATATTTAAAAACAGAACTTACTTTCTAGATAAGATATCTATTGATTTATAATCAATGTAAGAATGAGATGGCTATAGCAAAAGTAGAAAATCAAGAGAGTCAATCATCAGTAAAAAAAGAGTGCAGGGAACTAATCTTCAATTTGTGTGCAGAGGAAGAAATCAAGAAAGTAAAAGAAAAATTTGAATTTGGCATAAGCGTTCAAGGAGAAACAATCAGTATACTGTAATTTTCTGATGGCTCTCCTGTTAGCAGATAAGACTGGCTATACTGAGATATCACTGAATGCTATGAACAAAATACTGGATGAAGAATTTGGACTAAATATATATCAAAATTAATATATATCAAGATGAAGGGTGGAAAGGCACCAGGCATCGATGAAGTGAGCGTGGAAATGATAAGGGCAGCGGGAGTAGTAGGAAAGCAGTGGCTATACCGTGTGATGAGAAAGGTATGGAATCAGGGCACAAGAAAGGTATGGAATCAGGGCACAACTCCTGAAGACTGGAAAAAAGGAATAATTGTACCTATATTCAAAAAAGGGAGCAGGAAGGAGTTTAAAAACTATAGAGGTATTGCACTGATGCGCCACTGTGCCAAAGTGTATGAGAAGATAATTGAAAAAAGAATACGTGACAGGGTGGAAAAGGGGCTAAGGGAAGAGCAGTATGGCTTCAGATCAGGGAGATCGACGGTAGATTTGATATTTGCCATGAGACAGCTACAGGAAAAACATTATGAGTATGGAAAGGACCTACTGTTGGTATTCCTCGATATCGAGAAGGCATATGATTGTGTACACAGGAGTAAGGTATGGAAGGCCTTGGAGAAGAGAGGAGTTCCCAAAGAAACCATCAAGAGAGTGACGGAACTGTACCAAGGAAGTGTGAGCTATGTGAAAATAGGGGAAGGAAGATCAGATTGGCTGGAACAAAGGAATGGACTAAAACAAGGAAGTGCCCTATCACCACTACTCTTCATTGTAATCATGGATGAAATAATGCAGAAGGTGGCAGCGAGGATGGGAGAGGAAAACATGAAGGTGATGGCTTTTGCGGATAATCTGATGATCTGGGGAGGTGAAGAAGAGGAAGTGCAGCGGCAGTTGGATGTATGGACATACAGTGTGGAGGAATAAGGCCTGAAATTTAATGTAAAGAAATGTGAGTACATGGTAACAACCAGGAAAAAGAATAGAGTAACCCAAGGAATTGTGATGGTAGGGGAACAACTAAAGAAGGTAAACAGGTTCAAGTACTTGGGGAGTGTATTAGAGGAATGTGGAGGAAATGATGGCGAGATAAGTGAAAGAGGAAGACAAGCAGAGGCGTTCCTAAGGAGCATTAGAAGCCTGATATGGAATAAAGAGGTGCCGCAGAGAAGCAAGAGAGTAATCTATCATACGTACTATGTGCCTATCTTAACTTATGCTGCTGAAACGTGGACAATGAAAAAGCGGGACATCAGCAGAGTACAAGCAAGTGAAATGAAGTTTTTAAGAGGTAGAATGGGAGTCACTAAAATGGACAGAATAAAGAATGAAGTGATTAGACGCACCATGAAAGAGGAACCCCTACAGGAAAGGGTAGAGAGGACCAGACTGAGATGGTATGGGCATGTAAGAGAATGGGGGCTCAGAGAATTCCGAGAAAGATCCATGAAATTAAGATGGAAGGTAAACGACCCAGAGGAAGACCAAGAGATGGATGGCTGAAAGGAGTGGAGGAGGGTGTACGGAAGAGAGGAGAGGACTGGAACAAAGTGGTGACAGAGAGGTGGTGGGAAGAAAGAAGGAAATGGAGAGGCTTGTGCATAATGCAGACCCAGCCAGAGGCCGGAAACTGTTGAGGATGATGATGATGATATATCAAAACATAAAAGTAATTAAATGTAGCAGCAATGGTAGAAATAAAGAGTGGGAGAATTCTGTTATTTTGAAAGTAAAATCACAACTGCATGCTAAAACAATAATAATGTCAACAGCAGAACAGCCTTTTTGCAACAATAGATCTTTTAGTTTCAAACATTGGCAATTTACACATGTAGCACAGCACTTTTTTAAATTGAGGCTTGGACTTTGAAACTAATTTAAAATTACAGTATTTGCTATTTGCTGCTATAGAAGGATGTTTAAAATAACATATAAAGTAGAAAATGAATTTGTTTTAGGAATAATAGGTGAGAAAAGAATTTTATGGATATGCATAGGATGATGTGTCTCATTTTATGACTTGTAAATTAGTTAATTTGATAGTTACATGAACCTTAAAAATTGAGAAATACCCTATTAATGAAGACAAACATTTGAAAATATAAAGCAGATTACCAAGAGTGTAGGTGTGATGGATATGAAAGATGAAGATAATCCATTGGGATAGGAATAAATGCAGTCACCAAATCGACATTACAGATTAGAATCTTTTTGATGAGTAGTACCTTTTCCCTTCTATCCATGAAAGTGTTGTTAATGTTTTAGTTGCTAAAGCTAGGGTAGCTCTCAAAAATTTGTGTTACATAGAGAAAACACATAATGTGGTAAAAGGTAACTGTGAGTATTCATGCATTAATGGCTAATTGTTCACATTTAATACCACTATCATTTGTGTAGTACTGCTTAATATGTTAACTAATCAAAAAATTACAAAAACAAAATTCAAAAATATTTTAAAAAATGTAACACTTACCTATGAAAATTGATTTAAATTCCATAGAAGCACGATGAATATGTCTTCAAAATGCAAAGTCATCAAACAGTATCTGATGGTAACCTAATTTTTCCTTTTAATTTTAAAGTTTAAATTCTTTTTCATGTTGGAAATTTTCATATTGCCTCTTTTGGCAGAGTTCACTCTTAACCCTCAAATGCTAACCTCTCAAGCTTTTATTCGTTGTTCAAATGCATCCTTTGTGTTGGATGTAATTATGTGGCAAAAAATTAATTGTAGAGAATCACTATCAAAAAATGTCTTTTAATATATTTCTTGTGGCATCTCAATAGTTTCTTGAAAGGTATCTTGCTTGTATTGTAGTTATTGTTCAGTTTCTAGAGTGTATCAACAGTGAGTTTATTAATGCCCTATGAATTTAATCAGTAGTTGAAGCAAAATTCAAAAAATGTATATGTAGTCAGAAAATGTCTGTAAAAAACAAAAATCTTCAAGGCTGCAGAATACAGATTTTGATTAATTGAGTGGCAAAATTACAAAAAAAAAAAATTATCTTCCATTCTTATCATTCTAAGGGGAAGGTAGTTTTAGCAACTTCAGTCCCTGGTGAAGTTTTAGCAGGCATAGATATTGAAGTGTGAAGCCATACATGAATTGTGGATTATTGTGATATCGTTTTAAAAGTGTAAAGAACCAAATTTCATTTAGTACTTTTATTTATTTAGAGATTCACATTGTACAATGCACTTTTGACAGACAACATGCACTTCAATCAGGTTATTTCATCACAGCTGACAAATTATTGAACATTTTTGTTTCATCTGAAACCTTAATATATACTGAATACTTGTATTAAAAAATAATAAATAACATGACTGGATTGAAAGATCTATATCAATTGCTAGATGGTATCTGTTTATAATATATGGTTATGCGCTGTATAATGTCCTTTCTGTATATTTTTATATTAGAGGAATTAACTTCATATTATAATCCTAATCCTGTGTTTATTTTAATTTTTAATTGTTTTAGGTGCATTAAGAGCTATGTTTTAAAAACTATATAGAAAGTCCAATCCAACCACTTAATAATTGTGCAAAACATAATAGATCCTTATTATAAATTAATTTACATATTTTCTTTTTTCGTTTAATTATTGGTGGTATCTTCCTTGCTCAGTTTCGTATTAGCGGATGTGAGCTGAAACAACAGAAATGTTAGACAATTAACACAAGCTGCACACTCTAGCACTTTGTACAATACAAGAGACACAGATTTATCACAAAAATCTCCTTTCTTAAATGTCTTTCATTGAGTAATATCAAAATAGAAGTAAATAAACCCCACAGTCAAAAAATATTTTTTTTTCTCAAAAAGAAAAGTAAAAGCTTTGCTATTATGTGAGCATCAAAATGTAAAAATAATTTTGAATACAGAAAATCTCTATTTGCATTTTAAATAGTGAAAAAATTTAATGCAACACAACATTCTTTTTGCCTCATGCCAATTTTCAACAGTGGGTTTAAAATATAAAACTAATCTAAGCACATAAAAAACCAAAACAAGAAAATGTAAAAATCAAAAAAATGCAGTGTTAATAACAAACAATTGACGAATCTGAGACATAACACTGAAACTGTAAAAAAGTTTGTGATAAAAAAACAAATCACACTTCCAAATTGACAAAAATAAAACAAAAACACAAAACACAATTTTTCTTGCAAACATTGAATTGTGGAGTGATGTAAAATATTTTGAATACATATATTTCTCAACTATGTACAAACTTTTTGCCTAAAAAAAAAAAGTTTTAAATTATAACTAACGTGATTGATGAATTCGATATATATTTGCAGCTTAATATTTCATAGCAATGCCTCACTCTTGGGAAGTTTTCCCTTTCGGAGTAACTCTGAAGGAGGCCAAAATCTCAGTAGGTAGTATATATATATATATATATGTAAAATTTCAGAATCAGAAATTAAAATGTTGGATCTGTATGTTGCATGCCTTTGAACCTAGAGAATTATTTATACATTTTACACACTGGGATGTCCTCCTCTGTTTCAAGATTACCCTGTAGTTTCAAAATTTGTATTTTTGTGAATGCCCGAGTTTATATACCTGATATTTCTTATTTACTAATCCTTAAAGCAAACTGACACAACTGTTGACAAGAAAAGATATGTGCATTCCAAAGTCTTTCCTAAACAATAAATAGATCAAACCGAACATTTTTGTCACTCATTGTACACTCTGGTGTAAAATGTTAAATGTCACAGCAGTGGTTTTATTATATATTTGCATAAAGCTGAATGTACCATGCATAAAATTACTGTTCTTGAGCCCTTATTTAATGTTAGTCTTAACTATGTAGATCCACCTTAATTCATGATCAAATAACATAAAACATTAGGGGAAAGTATGCACAGTTTTCATGCAACAAATCTTGTGATACATCTAATCACATCACTAAAAGGAAATTACTATCCAAACTACTAGGTGGATAAATACTGCATTTCTGAATGTGGTTGAAAAAATGTTTTACACTTTTCATCTAAGCTGGGTTGTAATCACCTGAAAATATAGTTCAAGATTATTAGTGGTGACGGCTGTTCTCCCAGATCTTGCTGAAATTTTTCAGTACGGTAGTTTGTCATAAGATAGGTAGCACAAATGAGTTATCTCTCAACACAAGTAAGTAAATTATTACCCAATGCACATTATAATCCCCTAATGCTGTTACCAGATGTGACAATGTTGTTGTGGAGAAGTAGTACGAGGGTGAATCAAATATAAACAAGACTTTATTTTTAAAATATTATTTTTATTTTAAGTGCAAAAAGTACATATCTTATTTTTCTACGTAATCTCCTGCTTTAGAAACACATTTTTCCCAGCGGATAGGCAGCTTCCCAATTCCTTCCATGTAGAAAGATGCAGGTCGTGTCTGCAGCCAATTGCGCACGTAGGCTACCACCTCAGCATCACTGTTGAATTTTTGGCCTCCCAAAGCTTCCTTGAGAGGACCAAACACATGAAAGTCACAGGGTGACAGGTCTGGACTGTAAGGAGGGTGGTCCAGTGTCTCCCACCCCAGTTTCTCCAATTTTTCCCTGGTTAAGGCTGCTGTGTGGGGGCGAGCATTGTCATGGAGAATAACCACTTTCCTCATCGGTAGGTCTCGTCTTTTGCGGCGATATGCAAGTTGGACCTCACTCAAAATGTCGCAGTAGTAGGCCGCATTGATTGTCCTGCGCTCATGCAAAAAAATCGAGGTGCAGCAAACCACGCTGGTCAAAAAAAACCGTAGCCAAAACCTTGCCAGCCGATAGTCGTGACTTGGCTTTCACTGGTCCAGGTTCTCCTTTTTTTCTCCACTCCATACTCGCTTGTTTGGACTCAGGGGTGTAGTGGTGCACCCAAGTTTCATCACAGGTGATGATGTGAGTCAGAAATGGGTCCCCTTCTTCCCGAAATCGTGCCAGAAGACGCTCACACACCTGAAGTCGATTCAATTTCTGTTCTGCTGTGAGAAGGCGAGGAACCCACCTGGCGCACACCTTACGGTACCCAAGCTCCTCTGTGAGTATGGAGTAAGTGCTCCCATAACTTATTCCGACCTTACTTGCAATTTCAGAAGTGGTAAGACGCTTGTCATCTTCAATAAGCCTTCTAACACAGCTGATGTTGTTCTCTGTAATGCTGGTGCGGGGTCTGTGATTATGGCTCTCATTTTCAACATGATGACGACCATCCACAAACTGTTTATGCCATGCAAACACTCTGGCTCGCGACAGTGTCTCTTTCCCGAACTGGGCAGTCAATCTCCTCAAGATTTCTGCCGGTTTTACGCCTTCTGCAGCGAGAAACTTGATTATAACACGTTGCGCAATCGACGAGTGTACCTCTTGCTCCGACATCGTGACGGTTGGCACTGAGCGAGTCGAGGGGGGGGGGGGGCTAACGGTCTTCCCCCACTCCTGACAAACCTACCTATCGCCAAACGAAGTGGGAACGTTCTCCCACCACTATTGCGCCCGAACGGCCGAAAGTCTTGTTTATATTTGATTCACCCTCATAATATAAGGAAGCAACTGTTATGATAGAATTTGATCTTCACAGATGAGACATCAGATAGTGTACATTTCAGTGGCACACCCATGAAGATCAGTTGTGATAAATATGCTAGGTAAGCCTTTCTTTTTCTCCAAATTTGAACAATAAGGCTCAAATCCCAATACAAACATACAGCTTTCAAGTTTACATGTTTCTCTGGAGTTATTGCAGTAGAAAAGAAGAATCATTTTTTAGTGTGGGACTTGGGTGATATATCTTTAAACCTGCTCTAAGAACTAACTACAAGTAATTATTCTAAACTTTCGCTACTAAAATGTGTATACATATTAATATAAACACTCATTTCTTACGGGTTTATTATTATTGAATTGTTAAAATTAGGGGGTAGGAAATAAAGCATGCCTTGATGAACCACTCCAACTTTCTATCAAGGTTTCTCAGAAAATATGTGCTTCTATATGTTTGTGTATCTTCTGGTTGCTCAATGATCCCAATTGTTTGTCATGTAACAAAACTATTGTGCCATTCCAATAACTAAGGAAACGGTGCTGTTCAGCTCATTATTTATATCAGTGTGTATCATGGGGAAAAATTGCTAGTGCTAATGATCTAAAAAAAAAATATATAAATATATGAATTATATAACCATTACAGAAGAGAAGCAAAGGATGGAAGCTTCCTTTATGTGGCATAATAACTAAGTCTTGATTTAATTTAGCTATATAGTACAATTCAGCCTACATTCTTCTATAAGTTCCTCCCTGGTTCTCCCACATCTTCTACATTGTTCATATCTTATAAATAAAAAAAAGGATGTTGGTATATATATTCGATTTTAATAGAGTTTGACACCATTTGACCAATCACCATGAAAGTTGACACATATATGTATATTTTCATGGAGAAGGTTTCTGACCAAAAAATCCAATACGCACATCCTCTCACCCTTTATACCCCTTAATTTTTATATAAACCCACAGTTTTTATTCGATTTCGATGGAACTTCAAGCTTAAATATTTTAAAACAAAGCGAAAAGTACTGTCCACATTACTTTTACAGAAACCCAATCCCTCTCCCTCTTTCCACCCTCTTAATTACTGTCATTGTACTTTATTCAAAGCTACAGTTTCTATCTAATTTTGAAAGAAGTTTGCACATGAAGCCTATACTTCAAAACAAATAGAAAAATTCTGTCTACACTTGGTTTGCAAAAGCCCAATGCCTCTCCCCCTTTAACCTACACCCCTCTTAATTTACAATGTTCTTTATAGAAACCCACAGTTTTTATCAGATTTTAATGAACACTGCACATGTATGCTTTAAACCAAAGAGAAACATATTGTCTACATTCTGTTTAGAAAACACAACCCCTCTCCCCCTTTGCAAATGCTCTTCATACAGAGCAACAGTTTTTATCAGATAGAGATGGAACAATGCACACATATACCTTAAATCAAACTGAAAATACTGTCTACATTCAGTTTATAAAAACCAAACCCCTTTCTCCTTTGTCCCATCCATTTTAGTTTCTAATGTTCTTTATAGAAACACATAGTTTCAAATCCCTTTCTTTCTTTTTTTTTTTTACTTAAGGCTTTACACATTGTCGACGTCGAGGTCATTAGAGGCAGGATAGGACCGGAGACAAGGAAAAGGAAGGAATTCGAACATGGCCTATAAGGAAGCATCCCGGCATTCGCCTGGAGCATTAACTTTGAACAGTTAAAGTATTTTACTTATTCCTTACTGTAAAGGCCCATTCACATTAGCAGTCAGCTCAACTCATGATCCAGGAATCATTCACACTAGCGAGCAGCTCAGGTCCAGTCAGATTAAATCATATTTTTGATCCATTATTGTCTAAATATACAGTTTTTACATTCAGTTTAAGAAAATAGTTGATTTGCAACAAATAAAAGAGAATATTGAATTGATTTCTCAATATTTCTGATGTGAATAATAAATAATAACAATATAAATCCCAACTTCAAGAATGGCGTCAATCTAAAGAGATCCAACAAAGAAGTCTGTAGAAAAATAGAGATAATAACTGAAACAATCTGTAAAAGATGGCATGATTCTATGGTCACCTTAAAAAAAATGGAGTAAACAGACTAACTAAAAAAATATTTAATTTATTTGATTCAAAACCCAAAACTGCAATGCCATAGCTTGTAAAACTTAAAGAAGAACTTCATTTGTTGGGTTGTTGTTCGCAGTTTAGGGCGCGTCAATGTTTAGGATATTAGCGCCCTGTTCATTTGTAGGGATTAAAACGTGAAGATGCTTTCAATATAGATTTTTTTGAGAAGAAGCTTGTGACACATGGGACAAACCGAAATAAAAACTCGTAAATAAGACAAGGTAGTCCTTGAATGGATGAGTGCAAACAAACCCACTCAAAATGGAAGAAGGTGTTCTGGGCCCAAAAGAAATTGAAATTCACTGTCAGCTACAAGAAGGTTTAACATGGTCCTAGTTGGCATCAACGAATGTACACATATAATATAAAATAATAAACTATTTGTGATGATTCTATTTGTTGCACAATACTCTGCAATTTTATAGTTTTTTGTCCATGGTGTAGTTTTGTGAGATTAGTGGCAATTTTTTTATTAGTAAAATCTTACAGCACTGAAACTCCAATCAAGCTGTGAGATGTTCATTATCATTTTGATTTGAGCTGACTTGACTGTTGCATGTTTACACTACCAGTCAACTCAGTACAGCTCCAGTCTTGACCATTGTTGATCGGTGGTGATGTGACCTTCAGTTCAACCTGCCTTGCCCCGACTAGAGCGGACCGCATATTGTGAATGCTCCCATTTGATTATGTTTATAGCGATTTTTATCTTTGACCTGAGCTGAGGTGACCGCTAGTGTTAACGGACCTTAAATAGTTAGAAAGCATTCAGAGGGTGCACCTGTTACCATCTTACCCAATAAATACTATAGATAAAATACTATTAGATTAAACATATTCACAGGAAATGTACTTAGTTTATAACTTGATCAATTTGAGTTCTGCAGCGAACTTTCTAAGAGCAACCTTGTCAAATTCTAACACGAAATATTGTCTCAGTACTTGAAAATAGTGACGTAACTGATGGCTCACAAAGGATTTACCCCCTGATCTACTTTTAGGAACCAAAATCTATATAATTATGTAAGGGAATTGAATTCATTCAACATTCAGACCACCACATGCAGATTTCCTTAGCCTGATGGCAGTTTGGAGTCGGTGGTCACTACAACAACATAGAGCAAACAACCATCACTCGACGCTCACCACAGTCGGGGGTCGATGTCGTACCCACACCAGGACACCCGTCAGTCAGCAGGTATCGACCACTCCAATGCAGCGACAGTAGACGTTCACATACCTTGGGGAAGGGCTAACGGATTTGGTGAATGGTGTGGGTAATTCTATTCTGGACTAGCATTCCAGGAGTAGTAATGGAATGTTACTGTGTTTACAAAACACTTGTGTAATGAATTATCACTGAACTGTTAAAAACTTACATGTTTTCACATTCTGTCTCCAGCCGCCTTAAATTCATTACTCACTTTACTAACCACATTAAAGATGAAATCTTGCAAATGCTATAAAAAGAATAAATCTTGCAAAAAAAAAATGTTTGAGTGATTAATAGCTTCTCAGGAGTGAAATTATTTAATTATACTTAGAATGTAATCTGGTTAAATATTCGGGAGTTTTGAACTCATAGTGAAAACTACTGTTATATAAATGAAATCCACACCTGAATCTAGGTGCAGAGTGACTGCATGTAGAAGAATTAAGGCATCTGTAAAATGAATTAGACGTAATGTTCTGATAGTTTTGAAAGCCGGATTTAAGCACCTGTTACAGTAAACTGAATTTTAATTACTTTAATTCTCAATAGTGAATGTTTCATTCTCAAGCTTTATCTGAAGTTACTTGCTGTTACCCTGCAATTCTTTGGTGATGTCTCCAACACTTCTAAATGCCAACAGTCTACAGATGATCATAACACAAATGCTATTTATAGCTTCATATGGAAATATTAGACATTAAATTTCTGGTTTCTTAAATTTGACTGATATTTAATAAAGGATTATTAAAATATTCTATAAACAAGTTGCATATAAGAATGATTATGGATCAGATGAGTTCTCCATTTTCAAAGAATGTGACAATATAATTGCCACACTGCAAAAAGAAATTCAATCAATAATTGTTAAAGGATAGTATCAAAATTTCTGAAGAACTTCATTTTGCAGATGTTTGGCATGAAAGTTCAATATTTCATACTGAAATGTCATTAATATGAAATAGTGTCAAATTAGTGCATCCATTTCACATTCTCTGTAAAGATCTGTATGGGAACAGTAACTGAATATTTATATTAAAAATATTTCTAAAAACACAGAAATTTGAAGTTTATGTCTTTGAGTTATTTTAGCTTGAGGTCCCTAGGGTTATATTTCAAAGTGATTTTCACCAAAATGTGCGAGACAAAATTAATATCTTAAATCCTGAAAATGCAACATCCATTATGAGACATATCTGATATGTGGTACGGTGTATGGATAGAGTGTATGTTGTTAGAGGACAGAGTGTGCACGCCTCTCTATGTGGCTGGACACAGTAACGTCGACGATCTCGGGACTGGGAAGGCGGAAACGCTCACCGAAGGGCCGAATGGGGTGCCGGTACCAAAGGTAGGTCCTCTTGACGGGGGACAGGTAGCTGTCACGCAGGTAGAAGGGCGTCTTGGGCCAGAGCCAGTTGTAAGGTGACTCGTAGGGGCGCAGGTGAGGGTAGTCCCACCACCACGGGTCGCGCGTGATGCGTGACAGCGGCAGAGACGTCAGCGGCTCCAGCAGCTCTGACAGCGGGCGCCGGATGAGGTTGCCACCACGGCTGTAGATGGGCTGCCCTGTTCACAGAAAACATTTGAAGTATTACGTATCTAAACTTACATGTCATTGTTTTGAGAATACCAATAATTCATATTATTATGTACATAAACTTAAATTTATTAGTCTTTTCAGACTTCCATGGCTGTCTGTCAATAATATTTTAATTTTCTAGGAGTGTCGCACTATTTTATTTGATTACCTGAGCTCCCGGAAAATTTTATTAAGTTCATCATTTTCAGAATACCAATAATCCATCATAAAATCTGTTTATATGACTTTAACTTGTCTTAAATATCATGCAGTTACAGACATATTTAAATGTATCTTTTAAAAATAATTGTTTCTAAAATTTATTTATATTAAATAGTTTTCCTGACAAGAGGTTAACTTCTGCAGATACTTACACCAAGTATTCCTTTATCAGGTAATATCAAGTACTTGAATAAGTGATTCATGAGAATAATTATTTTTGCATTATCAGGAATTCTAAAATAACAGTGGCACCACAAGTTTTTTATATATTCTTATGTAACTTGACGAGACAAATTGAAAATGAAGATTTTTTTTATATATATATATATATACCACGCTTAGTTCTGGAGATATAGTATCTCAAAGTTGAGGTGGTTAGGTTGAAATGTGGCATCGATCAGAAGATAAATTTCACTAAGGCCTCGAGGAACTACATTCTGGACGTGCATAATGGGTATTTTGTTTCTTCTTAGTTGTCAAGGTCAGGCTAAAATGCGACCTGAACCAGAAGAATAAAACTAACTTTTGACATTTGATATCTCAAGAACTAACTGAGATATCAAAAAAAATTATTGTTCTCTTTAGATTTGTCTCATTGAGTTACACAAGAATCCATTACCAAATTGAGGTGCCAAGGTGATCATAGAAAAGTTGCATGATTGCATAAGTATTTTTAAACATTAAATACATATATTTATCTTGTGTGTCATTACATTTCAACTGATTCTCAATATGAGCTTGTGTCATTACCATTTTTTTCACAGTGTAACTGAATAACTTTTTTTACTTAAGATAGTTGAAATGTTATATTTTTAAAAATGAACACAGCTGCTTAAGGAGAATGAAGAAAACAGAAACACTGTTAGATATAATTCTCTTGGGTAACTAGCTGAGTGATTTAATTGATAAAACACAATGTTTCGTCAGTCATAATCTCTGCTGCAATTGTAAAGTGACTCTTGACAAAGGTGGTACAAACTATTACTGCTGAAATGTCATGTTTATCAGTGGAATTACTCACGTAGTTAGTTGAGATAATTTGATCTATATACAATGCTGAGATAACCTCCAGGCTTACATAGGAATACTAACGTTTGCAAAATATATTTTAGATCTGTGCAATACAAAATCAATATATTAAGTTCCAGATGTCATTTAACTCACTATAAAAGTTGTAGAAATGTAGAGATTAGTCCATAAGTACTTTTGCTTATGCACATCTGTAGTGTCACAATCTGAGTAATAATGAGAATAAAAATGATTTTGTGCATTAAAAAGTGATGAAGGATTAGGAAAATAAACTCATCACTTATCATATGTAAAGGTGGAGGGCAGTGAGGAATGCACCAATTCAAACAGAATTTATTTATGTTTCCTTGGTTCTCCAGATGGAGCCGCATCAATTTTTTGTTTCAGAAAATTGATGCAGCTACATCTGGAGAACCAATAAAACATTGACAAAGACTGCTGATGTCTACATAATCAAAATGTATTCTTCTTTATGCAATTGTTGTTGCCATCCTGCCTGTATATGTGGTAAGTGACAGGTTTATTTTTCCTATCCTTATTTATTTATGGTATTACAAACTATTTTGGTAAGATGTGTTAACTTGTACTCAAATATGATGTGAGGTACCATCAAGTATGTATAGTGCAACATAATGGAATGTGTCATAGAGTAATTAACAAATAGCGTTACGCAAATGAGCAACATAAGCTTAATGAATCCTTATTTTTGCTGTAAGTAAAAGTGTGAGAGTACATACCAGCATAGTTGTAGCCCAGCTTCTTTCCACCTTCAGGAGTGGGCGTATACTCTCGGTAATCACGGGCAGGGGTGCGGCGTGGTGGTGGGGAAGGTGACGGTCCGGACAGTGGGTACAACTTGTCCAGTGCCGTCATGCGGTCCAGATAGTTGTTGAGGGCGTTTGGAGATGACCACGGACCTGTGAGAATATATGCAATACCTGTGACAAACTGAATAATAAAAATTGCTCTTCTTATTTATACTTCCTGAGTAAAATTCCACATTATAACTGCAAGACCAGTGTTACACTAAATTATTTTACCACCTTTTGAATACCTAACTCTTTGCATGAATATATTATGGAATATTTTAAATACGACTTTTCAAATTATTCATAGCCATTAGAAAAGTTTCTATGTTGAGGCTTACCTGATTGAACTTTACATGAATCATACACAAAGGATCTGGGTTTGGAGAAAATTGAGGCGGGAGAAGAGTCTGCTGGGAGTGTATAAGGCACACATTGACGATGAGCCTGGACCGAAATGGAGGAAGAATCAGGAATTTCATGTCGTTTTGAAGATATTAGTTACTATAAATCAACTCTCGTTTTCAGGCCTAATGTAATGGGAAGTACTTCATTTATATGTAAATGAATCAGAGGCTTGAATAAATTACAGAAGCACATGTTGGACATGTTACTTCTGACAATCCAAAGAAATTAGATGAAAATTCATGTAATACAGAATTAGTTACATTGAAAATTGTCCTCAATCACAATCTTTACAAGTGATAAAACCGTAACCAGGAAAAAGTGCGTTCATTTCAGATATTAAAAATAAAAAAATGAGTTTGGGGTTTTATTAGTAAGCTACGGAAAGAGATTTGAGTTTTTTAATATAATAATAACAATAATTTGTCTTTCTCCCAGGTGTAATGTATTGGGAAGTACTTCATTTTTATGTAAAGAAGTCAGAGACGGGAATAAATTACGAAATAATGTGTTGGATAAGTTACTTCTGATGGTCAAAAGAATTTAAAATGAAAATTCATGTAATTCTGGATTAGCTACATTGAGAAGTATCATCAATCACAATCTATACAAGCAATAAAATTGTAACCAGGAAGAAAAGTATGTTCAAATCAGAATTTTTGGAATGAATTTGGGGCTCTATTTGTAAGCTTAGGAAAGAGAATTGACAGTTTTTTAATGTAATAATGATTTGCCTCCAGTTGAATTTTGATGAGGTTTCAATTAATGTTCAGCCAATAGTATGTTTTATTTTGATGTGATGTCAAAAATGTAAGAAACTATCTATAGATATAGTAAAACTGTAACTCAAAATTTTTGCATAGTTAAGGTTTTTTTTAATTAGTTCGGGGAACTGTTATTAAGCTACATAGTTTTAAAAAACTGTTTCTTTTTTTTTTTTTTTTAAATAAATAAATACAGTAGAACTCCAATTATCTGAATCAATTGGGACCGGACCCCATTCGGATAGTCAAAAATTCGGATAATTGGATTTTTTCCGGAAAAGTGTCTATTTTAATTAATTACTGTATATATGTTGAAAATGGTAGAAGAAACTATATTTAAAGGAAAAGAGCTTTTAATTTCAACACATGTTAAGCTAGTGGGGAAGGAAAAATGAAAGCAATGGTATTTGCAGACGACCTATTAGTTTGGGGAGAGGATGAAAGAGAGGTGCAGGATCAGCTGGATGTGTGGGAGAGAGTAGTTGCTGATTATGGTATGAAGTTCTCTGCGAGAAAAAGTGAAGTGGTGATAACAACAAGAAAGAAGAACAGGGCGGACATAGGCATATCACTTAGAGGGGAGCAACTAAATAGAGTGGAATGTTTTAAATATTTGGGAAGCTGTATTGAAGAAAATGGAGGAAACAGGATGGAAATAAACGAAAGAGGAAGATGTGCAGATGGATTTTTTAAAAGTATTAGGAGCCTGGTATGGAGTAGGGATGTCCCACAAAAGAGTAAGGAGGCAATATATAAAACATATTTTGTACCAATTCTAACATATGGAGCAGAAACATGGGTGATGAAGGAGAGAGACAAAGGGAGGGTACAATCGGTGGAAATGAAATTTCAGAGGAGTAGAGTGGGAGTAACAAGAAGAGACAGAATAAGGAATGAGCGAATCAGGGAGATGATAAAGGAAGAACCGCTACAACAAATAATTGAAAAATCTAGGCTACAGTGGTACGGGCATGTAAAGAGAATGGGAGAGGAGAGGCTACCAAGGAAGATGCTGGACATGGAGCTGAAAGGGAAGAGACCTAGAGGAAGACCGAGGGACAGATGGATGAAAGGTGTTAAGAAATGTGTGGAGGAAAGAGGAGGAAATTGGGCGTCAGTGGAAGAAGAGAGATGGTGGTTAGACAGGAAGCGCTGGCGAGGCTTTTGTTCCCAGCAGACCTGGCCAGTGGCTGGAAGCTGTCCTAGATGATGATGATGTTAAGCTAGTTACAAGTGCTGTACATTAGTATAATGTACGAAAAGTACTGTAAATAAAAGTCATTGCTTGCTGAACATCTCGGTCAAAGTAAGCTGTTTGACTGTATTCATCTGTTTTCTGGCAGCAAAGTCATGGAACCAAGTGACAGTGAGAAGTTTCATGTGTTGTGTAGGCAGAATCATTATTTTTTGAATCGCAGTACCTTTCCGTTTTAATTAAAAAAGTTATTCGGATAATCAGCGATTCGGATAATCGGAGTTCGGATAATTGGAGTTCTACTGTAAAAGAAAACTGTGTCTCTTATCTGTTAGGAACAAACAGGATTCACACGGAAGGAACTGGACAGATTTTGACTGATTTTTTGTTAACATATAGCTCATGGTGCATATGGTCAAATAGGGTATGTTTCATTTTAATGTGATGCCAAAAAGATCATAAATCTTTTATACATCTAATAAAATTGTAATATGGAAAAAAATTCTACAGTTATGAATTTTTTAAATACTTTAGGACTCTGTTAGTAGGCTACAGAAAGAGAAACGACTTAAAAAAATTAAAAAATGTGCCTGCCTCCAAGTTTGAAATGGGTTTCATACAAAATCTACTGGCTGAATTTTGATTAATGTTCAGCCCATGGACACATGAGCAAAGTAGGGTATATATCGTTTTGATGTGACATCAAAAAGCTTAAAAATTTAAGCTACATTTATTGTTGAATGAGATTGGTACTTATCAGGTTTCAATTGGGTTTTATTTAATGTATAATCCATGATCCCAAGCGCAAAATAGGGTATAAAAATGATAAAACTGTAACTGGAATAAGTCTGTACATTTAAGATATATATAATTTTTTTAATGAATTTGGGACACTATTAGTAAATAAGCTGTAAAGAAGGAATCAACTATTTTTTTTTTTTAAAAAACTATAGATCGACAGATTTTAAAATTGAAAAGATATTTTAAGGAGATATACAGCAAATGGAAGGATGCTATAAATATTGTCGCACATCAAGAGGATCAGGCCATTAAGAAGGAAAGACTGTTTTAGTGTAGTGGTTAAATTAAGAGACTGTGGGACTCAAGATAGTGGGTTCGAATCCAACAAGTTCTGTAAATTTTTAATTTCTTAACTTTGTGTAAACTGTTCTGGAATGTTCTTGTTGTAACTAGTGTTAGTGTTCTAGACTGTTCTTCATTACTATATAAACAATACTCCTTTCTAGCCGGAGTCAGTTTGCTCCGTGCTTCTGTACTGTATGAACTGTTTAATAAAGCTTTGTTGCGTTAAAGTCTTTGTGTTCATCAATGACCCCGCTACGCTCAAGGACTCTGATTGTGGTTTACTACGTGACAATACAGTTAAGTCGAAGTGGGAAGAGTTCGAAGAGATAATAAAAAAGGTGAAGAAATTATATTCCAAAACAGAAAAGAGAAATACAGAACCTACTACTATAACAGAGAGGTGAGGTGGGTAAAGACGCTGACAAGAAGGGAACATAACAGAGTTAAGAGCAATGTAGTAGGAAATACCTGAAACAACTAAACAGGGGCCTAATATTAGCAAAGAAGGTGGGTGAAGATATGTTTGTTAAGAATATTATTGGTCAGGGTGCCCTCAGACCGATGAAACTAGTGATTTCTATGACTATGTTAGAGATAAGGGAGGGTGTTAAGACAATTATAAACAAAGATGGAGAAGAAGTTACTGAAAAAGACAGAGATTTTAAGTAATTCCTTTAGTGAGACTATTTGGGACTATGATTCAGGATTGGGAGAATGTAAATCAGAGAATGAGCTTATCCACACAATTACAAGTGAGCATATTAAGAAATTTTAAATTCATCCTGAGGATATCATGAAGGAACTAAAAAAGTTGAAAAAGCATTGAGGGGCTGCAGGTATAATGGCATTAGTTAGCAGGATGTGACATAATAACTTACATTGAAACATTATTTATTTAAACTGAGTCTGGATACTTGCGGCTTACCAGAGGACTGGAAAAGTGCAATAATAGTACCAGTACATAAAAAATGCATGACAAATAGGGTAAAAAATTGTTGGCCAATCAGTTTGACATCAGTGGTATGTAAATTACTGGAGAGATTCATATGCAACCACATCAGAAATTAATTCAGGGCCTTAAGTGGTTTCCAAGTCAGCAACATGGTTTTAACAGGATATTCATGTAAATTTGGCAATATGAAAGGTATTTCAGATGAAATGGACATGATAGGCAAAATAGATACTGTAACACTAAATCTTAATATTTAATTAAATTGCAATGGACCCCACACTCCTGTGGAAATTTCCCTAAACACCCTTCTTCCCCCTTTTCTGCAACCCCTTACTTTTGCCCTCTACAAATTTTAAATTCTTTCAAAATGTTTGGCAAATTATTCATCATTTCTTCTGGTAACCCATGTCAATCCTTAACACCCTTACCTAAAAAAGAGAATCTTCCCACATCCTTGTGCCTGAAATCGAATGCCAGCCTGTGGTTGTGGACATCCCTCCCCTCCATGCACTACTTTCAATTCTTACACCAATATCTTTCCGTGCCTCATCACCAATATACGCCTTTTACACTCCCATGACCCTCCTCATCCTCCTCCTGTCTTGCAATGAATCCCATTCCAGCTCCTTTATCATATCTGTTACTGATTGCATTCTGTGATAATTTCCAGAAACAAATCTAGCAGTCCTTTTTAGCACCCTCTCCAATTCCTGTATTTGATATTCAAAATGTGGGTCCATACTACACAACCATATTCATGCAATAGTCTGAACAAAGTTTTGTAACTCAGTTTCTTCTCTCGTACATCCTCTCATCACTTTCTCCAACAAGTGCAGAATTTTGAAACCTTTTCCTACCACCTGTCCAATGTGTTCTGCCCAGTTAATCTTGTTATCAAATGTAATGCCAAGATATTTACGTTTCAAGTCTTCAACATGCAATTCATTAGGCTTTTGATAGAGTGAGCCATAGAATGGTGGTAAATAAGGTAAAAATCATTGGAGTGGATCTAAAAGAGAACTGCATTGTGGGACATATCCACCATGATGCCATGCAAAATATTTTGTCATGCTAAAATATTTTATACAATTGAGAGAAACTGAAATGCCAACATTTTAACGGATTCCTATTAATTTTGCAACACTACTCGGTATCTAATAGTTATATGATACTTTAATATTTCAGCATTTTTAATCTAATTTGTTGGGATAGTTTGTAAAAAGTGACTGGGAGGCTTGAAGAATATGTAGAAGCAATTAATCCAAATTTTAAAAAGGTGGAGAAATTTGTCCATTCCCCACATAGATCAATAGCATAGTAATCAACAAAAATGAAGCCTTAGTGTAAACACTGTTAGAACAATGTTCCTTGGCCTCACCAGAATGATTTTCTAACCCTAAATGACCATTGAAAGATGCTCTAATACTTCGGATACATAATTTCGAGAAACCTAGGACCTGAAAGAGAAATCTGTTATCAAATTGAACTGTGAGGCCAGCAATCAATGGGTATTTTGTAATTTGTCTCTGTGTGTGCTGTTTTTCTATGGTAATCACAAATATCTAGGGTACCAAACAAGGCACATGAAAAGTAAGTGGTGTTATTCAATGGAGGAAACAATATAGGTAATTTGAAATTAAGAAACTGTTGCTTATAAAAATATCAACTTCACAAAGAACCAAAAATATTAGCTTGTAAATTACAGGGGCAAGATTTAGAGAGACACAAAAACAAATTTTTTAAATACCTAGTAATAAGTATAAAATTATCTTTAATCCACTGAAGAAAACTTTTTTTATTACACAATAATGTACTGGATACGTTTTAGACAAGAACTTTGTGAGAGTTATAGGCAGAAGATGTTGACTAAGAGGGCCATCTAGAAAGTTGTAGTCACTTGCAACACATACAGTGCTGGCATCTCCAGTAAGCTATGTTTTAAGGCTCATTTAGTTTCAGTTGATTGTCTGCTTCCTGTGTGTGAGGTTATGTTCCACCATTGACACTTATAATTCTGTGAGTGTTTTAAAAACTTGAGAACGCTGCCCTATTGTGAAGTTAGATCTATTTTTTGATTTCTTACGTGCTAAACATTTGTGTTCAAGTGATTTTTGTTGCTAAAGAGATTTACTGGAGACAGTGCAATGAATCAATCCTCATCTTCTGTGAAGGTATCAAAATTTTTCAACTTGGGAGTAGATAACATAGAATTGAATAATTAATTGTGATGGAACCCTAGTTATCTAATTATCCCTTTCCTAGTATTTTTTATTGTATTATATATTTTAAGTGTTAAATTCCTGCCCCTGTCTACTTTTTATAATTTACAAACATTAATTTTAAATACTTCAGTGTTTTTGATAAATTATTTATCATCCTGAGCAACTGATCCCAATTCCCTGACATTCATTATGATGAGTGTACAGGATGTCCATTGATTACGAAGGCTTCCTGCGGTCACTATATGTATTATTTTGGTTCTCCGGTTGGAGCTGCATCGATTTATTAAAACATAATGTTTTTGCCACATTACTGTGGTTTTCATCAGAGAACTGTCCGTTGGTCATTACGGTCAACTTACTGAATTCTGTAGATGAATTCTTGAAAAATTATTAGCTTATTTCACTGGATGAAATTAGTAAGCAATTAAATTTAATTTAATTGCAATGGAGCACATGCTCTGGTGGCAATTTCCCTAAACACCCATCTTCCCCCTATCCTGCACCACCCACATTTGTCCTTTACAAATTTTAACTTTAAATTCTTTCAGCATTTTCGGTAAGTTATTAATCATTTCCCACTGGTAACTCATTCCAATTCCTGACACCCTTACCTAAAAAAGAGAATCTTCTCACACCCTTGTGCCTGAAATTGAGTGCCAGTTTGTGGTCATGGTCATCTTTTCCCTTCCATGCACTTTTTCATACCTACTCCAATATCCTTCCATGCCTCATCACCAGTTTATGCCCTGTACACTACCATTATTATCCTCTACACACTCCTCCTGTCTTGCAATGAATCCCATTCCAGCTCTTTTATCATATCTGTCACTGATTGCATTCAGCAATAATTTCCAGAAACAAATCTAGGAGCCTTTTTTTTTTGCACCCTTTCCAACTCCTTTATTTGATATGCAAAATGTGGGTCACATGTTACACTACCACATTCGAGCAATAGTGAGACTAAAGTTTTGTAACCCAATTCCTTTACTTCTCTCGTACATCCTCTCATCACTCTCTCCAAAAAAGTGCAGAATTTTGAATCCTTCTCCTATCACCTATCCAATGTGTCCTGTCCAGTTATGCTTGTTATCAAATGTAATGCCAAGATATTTACATTTCAAGTCTTCAGCAAGCAATTCTTTCCCCACCTTATATTGATAATTAGCCTTTTGTTTTTTATTTGTGTATCTAATAAACTGACTCTTCTTTCCATTTATCTTCATCCCATGTTTACCAACCCAACTAGATATCCTGTCCAGATCACCCTGCAACTGTTTACAATCCTCTATCATTTTGATCCTTTTATATAGAATTATGTCATCTGCAAACAATCTAATTTCAGATAGTAAACAATCAACACAAGTTATTCATTAGAATAATGAATAGCAATGGTCCCAATACTGCTACCCTGTGGCACTCCCATTTTTACTTACACTTCTTTTGATACCACATTTCCTATCCCTAACTTTCTGTTTTACTACCTTTCAAAAATTCTTCTATCCAGCAAATCACTTTTCCATCCACTCCAATAGCTTTTACCTTATTTACTACCATTTTATGGCTCACTCTGTCAAACGCCTTTGACAGATCTAGTGCTACACTATCAATTTGGCCTCCCTTGTCCATTTCATCTGAAATATCTTGTGCATATCCCACCAACTGAGATTCGCATGAATATCCTTGCCTGAGCCAATGTTGCCTACTTGAAAACCACTTACTATTGCCTCACATATATTTCTGATGTGGTTGCATATCAATCTTTCCATTAGTTTACCTACCACTGATGTCAAACTGATTGGCCTGTAATTTTTGACTCTATTACTCACCCCTCCTTTATGTATTGGTACTACTATCGCACATTTCCAGTCTTGTGGTAAGCAGCAAGTATCCAGACTCAGTTCAAATAATATCTCAAGATAACGTACAATGTCACATCCGGCTATCTTTAAGATATCTGAAGTAATATTATCTACATCAGCCCCTTTATGTTTTTTCAGAATTCATATTTCCTTCATGATTTCCTCAGGATGAATTTCAAATTTTTTAGTATCTTCATTTCTAATTGTGTTGTTAAGCTCGTTCTCCGAATTAGATCCTCCCATTTCTGATTCATTGTCACTGAAGCTCTCACTAAACCAGTTACTTAATATCTCTGCCTTTTTCAAATCCTCAGTAACTTATTCTCCATCCTTATCTATAGGCGTCTCTACACCCTCCCTTCCCCTCAGTTTCCTGAGATAGTAATAGAAATTTCTAGATGCATCAGTCAGTGATCCTCCTGCACTGATAATACTCTTCATAAACCCATCTTTAGCCACTTTATTTGCTATTATTAAGTCCTTGTTTAGTTGCTTCAAATATTCCTTACTACCCTGCTGTCTCTTAACTCTGTTATGTTCTCTTCGTACCAACCTCTTTAACCTCCTCACTTCCCTATTATAGTACACAGGTTCTCTACTTCTCTTTATTTGCTGCTTTGGAATGAATTTTTCTTCCCCCTTTCTTATTATCTCCTTGAACTCTTCCCACCTTGACTCTACTGTACTTGTGCCTTCCTTCTATTTGTTGAATAAGTTCTCTGAAATATCTCTTCAAATTTGAATTCTGTGCTTTATGGAGAAAATTTGAACCTGTAGGATATGTGACTGATACAGTGTGTAAAAAGCTGTTGAACCGAAGCGTGGTCAGAGCCTGTAATCTGAGAGTGATAAAGTTTCTTGATAGCCTTATCCACAGTCAACAGACTCAATTCAATTAGTGGTGACAATAGACAAAGTGAAATAAACTAGTATAAACTTTAGAGCGATCTGTGTAATTATTTCTGCACAAAAAACCGAAACTGCAAGTTTCAATAATTAGCATAACATTATATCAAACCCATGCCACAGTGTGCTTTATCACAACATTGCGGCCATCACAGGACATTGAACTTGGGTCATTTGTTTTGGACATTTTGGTTGCCATTGAACTTTTGTTGATTTTGGGCATTATTTTGGATGTCAGTGTATGTGTGATAGTTAATAAGGATGATGATGTAATAAGGATGTAATTAGTAGCCCATCACCCACCGAGCTTGATAGTCTGAAGAAGGATTTTGTATGAGTAGGAAGTTATTACCTGGACAAACTGTCTCTTGATTTGGGTGGATTTATCTTTGGTATTGTGCACAAGTAGCAAAATATAAACCCCGGGGGGGTTGTGACGAGACAGTATTGGATCAGCTACAGGGAAAAAGAGTGGATTAGCAGTTGTGAATTTAATTTATTTTGATAATAATATGGCTTAATGAAATTATTTGCAAAGGCTCAGATACTTCACAGTACATTGTTGAGTGCAGAGGCACACTGTGTAGAAAAGTGATTGTCGAGTTAGTCAGAAATGGGTGGTCGTGAATGCCTGACGCTGATCTGGAGCACGGCGTGTTTGTTATAGTAATGCAAGCCAGGCTTTCTATTGTTTATTATAAGATGGACAAAAACAAGTCCTTTTAATGTGAACTGTAAGTGCTTCATGGAGAACATTTGGGCCTGTAGGATATGTGACTGATACAGAGTGATAAAGTTTCTCGATAGCCTTATCCGTGGTCAATAGACTCAATTCAATTAGTGGTGATGATGGGCAAAGTGTATGTTGTGTGAAATAAATCAGCATAAACTTTAAAGTGATGTGTATAATTATTTCTGGACAAAAAATTGAACCTGCAATCTTTAATAATCAGCATAACATTAAATAAATCCCATGCCACAGTGTGCTTTATCGCAGCAAGCCATGCTTTATCATGTTAATGTGTTTGAATTTATATGGTGATTATGTACAAATCCAGTGTAAGTTTTGTTTACATAAGATAAAAAGTTTAACACCAACGATAGCTTGAAACACTTGCTTCCTGTTGGAAGTGAAATGAACGGAAGCCTAGACCTATATGAGTAGTGTATATTGATATGGAAAAGAAATATAAAATTACCCGTGACTAACCAAAGTTGAAGGGAGGAGAGCAGCAGTGACAGAAAACCAGTCTAAAAACATTGTTTTTGGGTGTTTTTGGAGTGTGCAATGACACAAATCACTCAGCAAATATTCTTTTTTGTGTTTTTGGAACCTTTGCTGTTGCAGCTGCCCTCCCTGCAACTTTGGTGAATAATAGATAATTTTGTCTATCCTTTAAATAATAATATTGCCTCAGGGCATTACTACCTACGGTACTATAAAGTTAATGTAGTATACATTATTATTTCTCCAGAAGTCCTTCATTAAAAACCATTCTAAAATTTAGCTACATAACATTTGTTACATTAATAATCTCAAAGTTAGTTCCAATGTGAATGACATCTTTGTACTTTCATTTCTATAAACTGTATTATATCAAATATTCACAAGCAATCCTGGCAATAATCGTCTAAGTAGATCTAATGTGTGTAATCACATATCTGGACGTTACTTTGTTAATTAAGTCTTTTCTGTTGAACAGCTACAAATATATAGGTAAAAAAATAAAGATGTGTTATACACAAAAGTATTCTACGTAAAAAAGAACTCTACTTTGACAAACATTAGGTTAAACTCAACTATAGGGTAATAAAAACATGATAATTAAGTACAAGTGATTTTTTAGGATCTGTTAGCATGTGAAGTAGGAAGGCTACACACTTTGCAATGATTCCTTGTAATGCCATTATAGCTTTATTGTCTATTGCTTGTTCATCTGTAATAAATGCTAATAAAGAATTAATAATGAAGAGTGATCTCATTGTCTATGATTTGTTGCAATGTGCAAAGTATTAGTTTAGAGGAAATAACTTGTGTCTAATCAAAGAAATATTTGGCTCGTAAAATATAATACATAGTGAAGAACATGAAATCTGTTTCAAAAAGAACTAAATGAAAGAGTGAATAGGCATAGCAAGTACGTGCTTGTAATTTCATCATAACAGATAGGACTATTGAAATAATAAATTTATTCACAATGTAGTTGAAAAAATATAGACCATCATGTTTTATTCTTTCATAAAAAAAAAACTTAAAATGGGCAAGTATTTTTTTTAAGGGGGGGAAAAAAAACACTTGATAACATATTAAGAGAAATATACTGTGCAGGTACTCACTTCCTGTAATTTGATTTGTCAAAAACATATGAAATTTAATGCCATTTTCTTTAGTTAAACAAATCTCTTTTTAATTACTAATTCATTTAAGAAGTTTAGAACTATTTAACAATAATGATGATGGAAATGCAGTCAGATAATAAAAATAAGACAGCAGAGTATACCACAGATGAATGCAGCAGGGCCATGACAAACACAACAAACATGAATATATTTTACATAATATTTTGGTATAAAACCTTAATCCTGTTGCAAGGAGGACTTATTGCACAGGGACCAGATGTAAACATTGAGACACGTCACATGATGCCACATCCGATCACCTTGCCATATATACTCCTCTAATTATGATTAAGATTTATATCAAAATTTTGTAAAGTGTGTTAATGTTTGTATGTTCATCATGGCCCTCTTGCCTTTATGTGTGGTGAGTTTTACTTTCCCTATCCTTCCTTATTAACAGCTATTTTAAAACTCTAACCTGTATGAAATGTTGCGAAAATACCAAGAAAGTGATGTAAAATTGAACCGTACTACCCTAAAACAAAATGCCATGTTATGGTAAAATTATTATTTTTAAATTTTAGGAACAACAGACTAGACATAAAAATTACAAGTGTTCAGAAACTTTATACCAATGGGAATTGTGGGAAAATCGAAATAAGGACAAATGATCAAAGAGAAGCTAAATGCAACATATGGGGACCATTGCCATTCATCACTCTAATGAATGGTTCTATCGTTAGTTTTCAGTCAGAAGTTAGGCAGTTTTACAGATAAAATACATCATTTAATAGAATTAAAAAGAAGATGATGACTATGAACACATACACAGGGACCTCGGCAGTAGATGTTAAATCAGCATACCATAAAGATAGGTACACAGATAAAAAAAGTTTTGTATGAATACCTGGTGGTGGATGAATTGATTGTTGAAGACATAAACTGTCATTGTCTTGGTATATCATTTGACAATAAACTCAATTGGACAGGGAAAATTGCAGAGACAGTGAAGAGTAAAACAGTTTGTATAGTGAAAAAATAATTGTGTTGGCGAATAGTTACTATGGCATAAGGTCCATTACCATTAAATAAATAACAACAACTAATGAAAAACCCACTGTGTTTCTGCTCTAACTTTGGCAGCAACCATTTTTACCACTGATTTTAAACAAAACAAAATGAAAAGTGCTTGTCCAAAAGTTTATCCACTTCCTAGGGCAAATCAGGTACATAAACAGAGGAAAATTTCTGTATGAAAAATAGTTGTAGTTTCACTTGTAGTACCATTATTCAGAGGAGGAAGGTCAGATGTAACCAAATGACTCACTTATTTTATCAAAGTGGCAACGATTTCTCTGGATACTCAGAAAAGTCTTAAAAATGTACCAAAGAGCTCTGGTTTACGATAACCCTTAATATTGTGTTTGTGGATTGTTCCATTCATTTTTGGTGAGTGATGGTGTGTTTTATCATTCATTTCTGTATTAATATTCCCCCATTGCATTTACTCCATTATTACTATACAGATGTATAAGTAAAATCAAAAACAAGCAACTGGTCTCAACATAAATGTAAAGTGCTGTAATTCATCAATGGGGCACTGTCAGTTTTCAAAAAGGGTGTTCTTTGTTGGAGATCAGAAATTGGTATGTTCCATTCAGGCCTGTCAGTAGACCTGCATGCAAACCTCATTATGCTACTTCCTTCGTTACCTTTGCCTCCCCATTTAATTACTTTTGTAATATTATGTTTAGTTAACAAAATATAAAGGTTAAAAGCAGCTGATTAGACAAGAAAGTTCTGGTACAACATTATGACATCATTTCATTATAATTCACTATCAGGATGTACAAAGAAGCCGTACAGATGTGCTTTCAAGGAAAAAGAAGAACAGTGGGGCTGGGAGTGGAAAACAAGGATGGAATTTTAGCCAGAGAGGCTCATGAAATAAAGGAAAGATAGAAAGAATATGTAGAAGAATTGTATGATCTACAACACCGTCCGAAGGATTTGGCATTAGAAGAAGAAGAGAAAGTCAGCATGGACGAGATGGGATGCCATATCCTGGAGGGGGAGATGGAGAAGGCTTTGGCAGAGATGAAGAACAAGAAAGCCTGTGGGATCGATGAGTTACCTGTAGAAATTCTGAAAAGTTTGAAAGATGAGGGATGAAGAGAAATACTATATTTGCGCAATGAGATATATGAAAGAGGAGAATGGCCAAAAGACTTTAACAACAGTGTTGATACCAATTGAAAAGAAAAAGAATGCAGTAAAATGTGAAGAGTTCAGAACCATTAGTCTCTTATGCCACGCTGCTAAGATATTACTAAGAGTGCTAAGTAGATGAATATCTAGCAAACTGTCCATGTCAATTGCTGAAGAACAGTTTGGATTTCAAAAAGGAAAAACTGCAAGAGACGCTATTGGTTTGCTGAGAACAATAGGAGAAAGATCGATTGAAAGGGATTGTTACATGGTTTTCATAGACCTGGAAAAGGCTTTTGACAGATTACAATGGGTGAAGTTAATGACGATTCTAAAAAATTAAAGGTATTGATTGGAAGGAAAGAAGGCTAATAAGTATATTATACATCAAGCAAGGAGTAAGAGTGGGGAATGATCTTTCAGAAGAGGGAAAGATTGGAAGAGGTGTAAGACAGGGATGTTGTTTGTCACCTATATTATTTAACATATATTTGGAGGAAATTATGAAAAGAAGTTTAAGAGGTAAGGGAGGTTTATGCATGGGTGGATGTAGGATTACCTGAATAAAGTTTGCAGTTAACATGGTTTTGCTGGCAGAAAGTGTCAAGATACTCAGAAGAATGTTAGAGACTTTAGACAAAGGGTGTGAGGCATTCGGAATGAGAATCAATAGGACTAAAACAAAATGTATGATGGTGGGAAAGAGTAAGAGAAATGATGATAACACTGCAAGGAGAAATAATTGAACAAGTGGAGTCCTTTAAATATCTCGGGAGTATTGTGAGTGGTGATATGAGCTGCAAGAAGGAGGTAAAAACTAGAATAGCAATGGCAAAGGAAGCTTTCAATAGAAAGAAAAATTTACTATGCGGAAGGCTGGCCAAAACCCTGAGGAAAAAATTAGCTAAATGTTTTGTATGGAGTGTAGGACTGTATGGAGCAGAAACATGGATGCTATGCAAAGAAGATCTAAAGAGGTTGGAAGCTTTTGAAATGTGGGTATGGAGAAGGATGGAGAAAATAAGTTGGGAGGACAAAGTAAGGAATGAGCAAGTGCTGAAATGAATAGGAGAGAAAAGGTCACTCATAAAAACAATAAGAAAAAGAACTGGATTGGGCATGTGCTGAGGAACGAATGCCTGCTTAACACTATTCTGGAGGGGACTGTAAACGAATAGAAGAGGTCGGCGAAGGATGGTTGATATAATGATAAACGGGAGATATGTAGAAACTAAGAGAATGGCGGAACAGAGGGAGGCATGGAGGGCTGTCACTGTGCGTGGACCTGCCGAATAGCAGAGAACCCTTGATGATGATGATGATCAGGAAAAGGTTTGCACTGAGGTATTCAGAGTAAACAGCTTGTAACTTGCTCCTTTCACAACCAATATGATTTTTCAGATTATTTCTGATGAGCCAGAGATAGATCATTGTATTTATGCAGTGCAAACTATTGTTTGGCATAGTTTTATACAACAAAAACTAAGCTTTTATAATGATGAAATAAAAATACTGGATTACTTAATAAATTACCCAAGTTGAATGCTTATTGTTTCAGTATTTTCAAAATATACAATTAATTACTTGTATCTAATCAAGGGTCACCATAATTTTTTCTCCAAATCCGGGGATGCTTTCGGCATTGTCCTAATTACGCATTTTACTTTTATAGGTTATATGATTAAAGGTTGGGTTAACTTAAAAGCCACATATTGTTTATATTTTGTATTTTAAATGAGGATCACAGACAGCCATATTGCACACAGCAAGGAGACTTGATTTTCCAAAGCTGTTGTGTCCAAGACGCAGTATCCTTGTAATTTTCTTTTAATCCTAGGCATGTACAAGGAAAGAAATGCGCTTCATATCTCTTGCTTTAAACGAATGCATTAACAAATCAGGGCTCTTAAAGAATTCTCACTTGATTAAAAAAAAAAAAATTCTGAGAACAACAGTAAAAATCCGTGGATGATGTCTGTCTGAGGACAGAGAGCTAAATATGGGGACTGTCCCCGGCAAATGGGGACATCTGGTAACCCTAATCTAAACTGTTTATTTCACATAAATATGCTGAATCATGATTGAGTTTAAGTAAGCTTTATTACTTTTTAACTGGGAACATGACCACCAGATGTGACTGTTAATGGTATGTAAACATTTTTCTTAAAGCTATTTCTGTGTTTGTAACTCTTTGAATCATTAAAAACAAGATTTGCCCCACCCCCCCCCCCCCTCCCCACAGACTTTGCCGCCATTGTGTTGCTTGGTTTCATGACAAGAAACAACATGATTAAACTGTAAAGAAATGAAAGGTATTTTTGAGCAATGAGATGTGATGTACAACCTGTTGCTTGACTTGAACTTGGTAGATATCTGAGTAACAACCAAACAATAAAATCTTGTGGTGACAGTGTTGTTGGAACACTTTTCATTATTTTACCTTGAGCTAATATTTAAAATTAAAGTGAAAATGAATTCTTTGGGCAGACACGTTAGAGACAATGAGTATTAGTTTCCAGTGTGTACTTTTTTCTTTAAGAAAAAAAAAAGTATCATGCTGTCACAAATATATATTGTGGTTTAGGAATTTTTTGAATGTTTCAACTCAGTGCAGGAAAATCAACACATAACCTTTAATGAAGTGCTGCCTATTTTGTCATGTATCAGCAAATAGATGGAAATAAAAATCATCCGACTGCAGAACTGAAGAATATGTTGATGCCTGTGATGAATTTTTACTGCATAGTGAAGCACACTATACCAAATTGTTCCCAGAATTTAAACCAGGGCTCTATGGTCTCAACCAGAAATGAAGGGTATCATAGTTACCAAAAAAAGTTCTATGCACAGAATAGTCAACATGAACACCCCATTTTGGGATGAATAAGGATTCAATTTGGAGCACTACTTGTCCAGAGAGGAAATCTCATCTGTGTCCTGTAACCAGGACATACCCATACTGCATGTGCCATGTTAGAAAACCATTCAAGACCAGTATTTATAGTGTCTTCCACATTTGCTAAAATTGCCCACCCTAACTGCCCCCTTCCCCCATGCAATTTTCATGTTTTTGAACTTCTCAAAAGACTTAGGTGGGGTTGGAAAGGAGGACTCCCATGTCTGGTGAAGAGCTCAAAAAGACAGTGGATGAGTGGTTGTACCAATCGCGAATGCATCAATGCATTTAAAAAGTGTTGAAAAACTGTAGAAACAATAAGCCGATATTAACATACTGAAGTTCAAGGAGAGTAACAGCAACAAAAAAACACAGAAAAACAACAATTTTTATGTTGTGGTCTTGCTGAAGCACTTGGCTAGTTTTGTATTATCCTGCTAGGTTGACAGTGAGTGCACTTGTGATCCTAGCCATTTGCTTATCTTCTATTTTTATGAATAAATGCACAGCCCAAAATATTGTAATTTTTTTATGAATTGTATGGTTTTCCCCCCTTTTTTCTTTCAAATTTGTTAAGTGGTGGAAAGTCCTAAGAGACTATTTAAGTTTTTCTTTAGAGTCTCCCTTATGGGAAGTACATAGCTGCTCTTTTTTTTTTTTATTGTCTCTTCTAGGATAATTCTGTTACTCCAAATAATTTTTGGACCTTTTTATTCATTTTTGAAGCATTGCTGCTCATCTATATTCTGAATTATCACACCGTTCATGACACAATGTCTTAAATAACTATGACTTTAATTTTCTAAAACACTTTTCAATAAGTCATTTATTATAAACTTTCATTTCACTATTTTTGTGAACAACTCTTGAAGCCAAGTATTATTTAAAAGATTAATTTAATCACACAAATATTTGTAAATTGTTTATAAACAATGTCATTGTAAATATCTCCTTTCTACACCAAAAACTTTTCTCTGAAACAATCTCATCACCAATGGAATATCTGATGAGTTTAAATTAATTATGAAGCACTGAGTTTTCTGTATTATAAAGAATTATGTAAATCTTATTACTTTTTTATAATTTAAAATATAAAATGTTTTAAACTTAGATGTAACCTAAAGAGATCTTCCATTAGCTGTATAGACTGGAGATTAATTAAAAGTATTAAGCTTACAAACTGAACTAAAAAAGTAATAAAAGATTTGTTAATTTGAAAAGAAAAATGATTTATACTTGATGGTTTTCCTAGAGTATTTTCTTTTGTGAAATGTATTTATATATTTTCCAATTCAGTTACTGCAAAAGAAAGTGAACTGTTAGGTTTTTATTTCACAATTTGAGTATATTTGGAAAATAGACACAGTGAAAATTCTGTTGGGGAATGAAGGAAGGATAGGGAAAATATACCAATCACTCTCTATAGATAATGGCAGAAGGCAAACAATGAACTCATAGATATGAACAAACTATTTCAGTAAAACCTTAATCATGATCAGAGGACATACTGCAATGCGCTCTACTCACCACATCATTCTATTAAGTGGTGAGTCTCAGCCTGACCCTCTTGTTATATTTCATACTTTAATTAAGATTTAAGTTTATACTAAAATATTGTAAAGTGTGTTCATATCTATGAATTCATTGTGACCATCCTGACTTCCTGTGGTGAGTGACAGGTTTATTTTCCCTATCCTTCTAAATTTACAATGCGACTCCTTCCCTTGTAACATCCTTGGTGGTTAATAAAATTGTATAAGTTGTTTCTAGAGTAGTAGCTACTACAATTCTCCATAAATATAGTAACTGTCTCCTCTGACATAAGTTGATATCTTGACACATGTCCATAGAATGAAATATCAGCACAAGATCTAGGGGGGACACAAACCGGTGCACTTGCCCCATGGGGTAGTCAATAGAGGCAACAAAATCTTGTTTGTATAGGCGGCAAGTAGCAAATTTATGTGGCAACAATGGGGACGGTAAAATAATGTTTGAAATCTCAAAGTTTTTGCCCCGTCTCGGAAAATTCCTCGATCCACCACTGTGAAATATGGTGGTGCCATTTTTTATTATACGAGTATTTCATGTAGCTCAGAATAATAGGCAGGCTCACTATGAAGGTAATGAATTATAAAAATTAAATGAAAATAATAGAACTTCAAACCTACACTGTACTAATGACATTAATTGAAATTTTGGTATATTTAAAAAGTAATATTCAATATTCAATTTATGATAATTCTTAAGAGAGAAAAAGATTTGCCTATGATGAAATTTGAAGTTTAGAAGAAATTGGCCTCTCAAATATAATCTAACAAATGCAAAGTTATGACAGATCTTCTTCTGTGAAGTTGTTTGTGGATTATTTGTACTGAAAGACTGTGTTAGTTGGATTCAAAGGGTCTTTGTTTTATTTGCATGAATCATGATATTAATTCATGCATAATTCAGTCAGTTACAATCTTACGCTAATGAATTTTTTGCTACTTGTATAATCCTTCAAAACATTCAACACAAAAAACATCAAAAACTGTTGAAAAACAAAATCTTACCAAATTTCTCAGATCAGCTGCAAGGATAATCCTGCGACTTCTTCTTGTAAGATGTATTGTATTTCATAATTCTTTTGTTTCAAAAAACTTGTCAGTATTTTATACTTACAACAAAATTAAAAAGCAAAACAAAAATGACAATCGTCAAGAAAAAATATAAAAAATATAAAAACTGTAAAAATCTTATGGTTCTTCAGGTGATTGTATTTGTAATTAATCTTTCCAATCAAAAAAATCCTCTAGTTATATGTGATCTAACATTCACTCATCTGTACTCCTAAACTAGACTGGAAGCAAGCGCATTCAAAATATTAAATTTTAACATTGACTGGTGCAGTGCTTTTTATAAAATTTAAAGTTTACAGAACATAACATCACAAATTACATATCAGTTGAGTGCACCTCTTCCAGTGTGTTTAAACTTGATTTTGCAATATTTTGCTTTGTGATAGGGGAAATTGGGAAAAAACACAACCTGCCATTCCATAGCAAATATTAGCCAGCATTAAGCAGTATTAAACAGTTTCCAAAGCACTGCAATCACATTAATTTATGCAAAAATTACAAGCCTGAAATCTTTAATTTGCGTGCTAAGGAAAGGCATTTCCTCATGGTCTCAACTCATAATATTTTCAGTAGTGCTTAAATCTGCCTACAGCAAACCTTCTGATCTAAAAATGCCTTCATAACAGTTGTTTATTCATAATCTGAAATGTTAATTATTTATTATTTCTCTCTTCTGTATGGAATTTAGGCTAGTAACTGAATGTCTGAGAAGATACAAGGAAGCAAGTGACATTCTATACTGAAATACAGTTGTTGGTACCATTCAACTCGTTGGTATTGTTTGAAATTGGTGTTTTGAGTGCACAGTGAAAAAATTCACAAAAAATGTCCTAATTTTAAATTAACATAATACGACAAAATGAACAAGTTTAATGTTTCTGAAGTACAGTGCCAAGTTAATTTGTTGCAAAATATAAAGAGAAGTTAAATGCTTCTCTTTTTTAAATAATAATAATCTGTAATGCTGTAAAATTTATTACATTTCTACACCACGGAAATATTCGGTGAGTGTGACCATGAGACTTCTGGTAGTGTTTCAAAGGAAGTCAGGTAATCTATTGAGAGGAATAGTAAAATGGTTAAAAATCAAAACAAAATTGCATCCCTTGGCAAAGGCTGGAAGTGGTATTCCATTATGACCAGTCCTTCGAGCAATTGGCAAGGAAATGTCTCATTTGATACTCATTTCAGGTTTCGGCCAAAACAGTTTATTGACCATAAAAATGCCATGTCCTAGGTACATGAATTGGTTACTACTATTTCATCATTTCTTTTGTAGAAAAAATAAAATTTATTAATGATAAATATATATACAAACCCAGAACATTTTAACAAATTTTTGATCTTTTAGAGTTATGATTTCACACTTTTTTTGTTTTTTAATCCTAAACTGAACACCTGAAAAAATGTGAATGATAAAATGACGAAAAATGAGAAATTGTTATGTGTCTACATATGCCAAAAATCGTTTCAGAATGAATGCAGTAACTTGTAGAACTTGCTCGTGGATTGTAATCTTGTATTGCCTCCCAGAGTTATTCTACCAGATAATTTGTAGAAATCAGCTCTTTGAATCACTTCCATTTCTTTGGTTTCAGTTCACATTGTAGTTCTATAGAATATTAGGAGGTGGTGAGATTTATGGATGAAGTTTTAAGCAAACACATTTGTTATCCACAACAATTATTAAGCTTTCGTTTTTGACAATTACACACAAACAACGAAGAGTCACCAAAACAAATCAAATAAACAAAGAGTTTATTTATGTTCAGCCACAATTTTTATTGGTAAAACAGTGCAAAACTTATTTCCAAAAACTCATTTTTTGCAACCAAAGAGATGGCCAGTCACTTCGTCTGATGTCATTTCAAAAATTTAAGATTTCTCGTTCTTTCGACCTCCGTCCAGCCACGGTTCCCTTCCTTCAAAATCCTGCAGGGCCCAGAAATTCGAGAAAGAGCAGTTATTAAACAGTATAAAAGAATATTCACATTGCACAGCCTACATATAGGGCAAATTAGTATGTACTAAAACACAGTCTCTTGCTAAACCTATAATATTTCTTTTTAACAAAAAAAAGCGTAATATTTATTGATATTAAAGTCGTACTAGTATAATAGATCAGAGAAAAGTTATGGGCACAGATCTCTGAGCGTATCCTTCCATTTGTTACCCAAAAACTGTAGGAAGCACACAGCTGACTGATTTATGGGTTACCATCAAATTGTTTTCTGCCATATTCTGAGCTACACATCAGGTCTTCTGGCACTGTACTTCAGGGGGGCAAAGAGTATCCAAAAAGTTGTGGTGCAGTGGCTGCAGTGTGTTTAGTCTGTGATGTGCCTTGCAATTCGTGAAGTCCCACCTTCAGTTTCATTGCGGCACGCTATCGTGTGAGTGGTTTAGTAGTAATATGATGGGCCGTAGCGAACTGGTCTGCCTGAAATACAGATTGCAAAAAAAGTTATTCATCTGTTATTGGAATTCCTGTAATGGAGATCCCAATAAACAAAAAAAGTGGCAGAGAAAAAATATTCGTTACTTTCAAAAACAAAAATTTTATATTCACTGGGCTTAGGTCTAAAATAAAACTATGTGATTTGGGGGGGGGGGAATACTGAATTAATTCTCCTCCACTGATTTTTCTGCTGGTCATCCAGAAGACAAAAATCGCCAACAGCAAAAATAACGGAACAGGAACAATGTGACATTGCCATAAGAATTCAGACAAAAATCGATAAAGTAAAACCATCAATTACCAAAGATGAAGGCAGAGTTGTGATTAGCAAAAAGTGATATCAACATTCATTAATCATATGATAAATTAAATGAAATACCCTAAAGTTTGATACAAAATCCTCATTCAACTGTCTCACATGATTATTGTGTCAATTCAAGTACCGGTATTGATCATCTCAGTGTGAATCTTATTTTTCTGCTAGCACTTCAAACTTGCCTTCTTCAGCTTTGATATTTGTTAACTATATGCATATTTTAGGCAAAAGTTACTGTTACTAAATCATTCATTATAAGTTAAGAAGCAAAAGTTATGTATTACTGGATTATTAATTAGATGATTATGATTACTTCATTTTAGGAAAAAATATTTAGTTAATGCTGTAAGTTTTTGCTGGGTAAAAATTAATCAAGAATGAAATGGTTTAGATAGTAAATGAGTTGATGCATTACTTGTTTCTGCTTTATATCAGTTGCAAGGCATTTAAAATTTAATTTTAAGATTTGGGTATGGACACTTACAATTCCTGGATTTCATGGGTACTTCCAGCACTGAAATTTGAGACATGCTAGAAATTCAACAACTTCACAAGCATGGTACCAATCTCAAAATTTTACACTCTGATTGCATAATCCCATCTTCCCCTGGTTCTATTAGTGTGGTGCAAGTGGGGAAACTTGAGTTTCTCAGACTATTCTAAGTTGATTTCACTTCATATTTTGAGAAATCATAAAAACGAGACATATGCTGAGCTGGACTCAGAATCAAACCTGGGTGCTCTGAGATGGCGCTGGCATAATAGTCATTTGCAATAAGTGTGTTTTGCATCCTTAGGAAAAGTTACTTTTAATACTATTTTTCATTAAAAAAAATATATACCTGTATAAAGCACAAAAGATAAAAATGAAGTTTCTATTCTTTAGCTTCATAACTATACTAAGCAAAAAAGTTTAATTCTAGATTTTAATACCACTTCAGCAGCTTTAATCTCAGTTTAGGGATCAGATCAGCACAAACTGTATTGTTTTCTTCCTATAGGTTCTTGTTTTAGAGTTGAAATACCACCTGGACCAAAAGAATATTTTTTAAAAGCCATACAGATAATGCTTTGATTATTGCTTTATTTTCTGTGTGGTGGAAGGTTGTTGTGGTTTCATGATCAAAAACTTGGAATAGAAGTTATATTTTTAATAAATGTCAGGTTTTTTTGGTCCAACTGTTGTCATCATTTTTTTTAAAAAAAATCAGAAACTGATAACAATAAAAATTTAGATATTGTAACATCATTTTGTTACGATCTTTCATAAATATCGAGTAAGAAGAATGAAGCAAAAGTGTTTATTACTTTAGGCTACGTAGTTTTGTTGCGAGTATCAATTAATATAACCTACCGGACAATGTTTCATTGTTCTAATTTGGACACCTCTTATTATTGTTACAGCACAAAGAAAACATTTCATCCAGTTCTGATGCATGTATCAGTTTATCACACAGCAGATTTTTTAGTCGTATTCGAAGTGAGATGACGATCCAATATGGACATGTAGTGAAGGGATTGTGCCTTTGGTTTGAAATTTGTCATGCATATTCCTGAGTTCATACCTTTCGAGATTAAGTGTACATGAAAGTAAAAAGAAACTTTAGACCTGATGCCACATGAAAATTACCATATGAGTGTGTGGCATTTCAAAGCAATGTCACGATTAATTCCTTATATGTCTAGTTTGGACCACTGCCCCAACTGACTTGTTACAAAATTCTTGCTTAGTTAAATTGTACAAATCTTCATAGTGACTATATGTGTAAATTTACAGCAGATAACGTTCATTTTAAAATGTGTAAACATACTTGGAATAAATGAAAAGTGTCATAATGTGTTGCCAAAATCATTCAGTGTGGAAACATTAAAATAAAAAAAATAAAAACGGCTTCTGCACGCGAAATACCACCGATGAAAATATTACATAAATCTCATAAGATGTCTACCACAAAACATTTATCTAAATTGTTTACTGTGTTTCAACACCTAATTTATGAGACTTCAGAATTCTACAGAACATGGTGTGATATGGTCCTGGCAGCATTTTAACCTAACCACATCTATTAGGAGCCAACTACTTGTCGAGATTAACATCTGTGCTTGCGCGTTTATCTGAAAGGACCCTGCTAAAGTGGTTGTAAACATTCGTTGCATCAGTTTATTGTTGCCATGCCATCTTAGACTGTCTTCCTCTAAGATCGTAGAAACAAAATAATAGTTTAATTTGGATATAACCCAATTACTACTGTAACCATGTTCTGATTCCTCTCCAACAAAAATGATATTTTATTAGTTTAGGTTCTGTTAACAGATGCAATTGAAATTCGTGGGCAATCGCATCACTTCTAGTGACATCCATATATTATGACGTTTCCGACTACCTATCAATAGGTGTGCATCATAGTCTGCTGCTAATGCCGAAAACGCCATACAAACTGTCCTACTTGTCAACATTTTGATATTTAAACATTTGTAACTTCTCTTGCATATGCAGATTTACTGAGTTAATCACCACATTTAGTTTATAATTTAGTTGGTAGGTTGCAATGCTGCTTGGGCTATTTCCCATTACATCGACAGAACCATGAAAAACTTGCAAAGGCAGGACACATTAGTTATCTCAGATCATATGGGCCTCTAATTAGACTTTAGAGTAATGTCCACTTCACTGGTGCAATTTTGAAACATTAGGAGTTGCGTGGCTGAAATTACGTAACTCGTGTTAATAGAGAACTATCTGTCAATTTTCATACAATCAGTAATTTCCTGACAAAGACAACTGTATAATGCAACATGGCAGCCAACTTAGTAGATGAAAGTATACTTGCATCACAGCAATTAACGTACAGTGCTAATTACTGTATGCAACGACCTATAAAGTACAATAGTATATATAAATTGTATGAATATTATTTATCCAGAGACCATATTAAGTTATCATACAGTTATTAGCGGTGACATGAATAATGTTCGTAGCTTCTTTTCAACGGCTATATTGGCTGTTTTGAAGAGTTACAAATATCGGGCGCCCTGTATTGAGGTCATTAGTTGCTGCTTTGGAATTAAATTTAATCCTGTTCCGAAGTATTGCCGAAGACAATATATCTTAAAAATCTAATACCTCATCATCTACATAGAAGAAAGTAGTATAAACGTTAATGTGATCATCTAAAGAACCGAACCACCTATTGATTTTCAAAGCATTGTACCCTGTTCACTCAGCTCTGGCGGCTCAAGGTCATGTTCTCCTGGCCCTACTTGTCACATCATTATCTTTTCCCTTCCTACCTCACCGAGCTAAACGCTGTGTCCATGTTTGTGAGTGGTAAATTTCCCCCTCGCATGTACAGGTTAGGGCACAGAATGGCGTTAGAGCAGAGACCTTGAGCCGCCTGTGTTAAGTGAACGAGCTGTAATTCCTTCGAAGAAAAGAGCAAGGAAGGGGAATACGTACCGGGCCAGTACTTGTCATGTGGCAGCGGGTAGAGGTTACGCGGCGAGTACCCGTAGGTCTCCCTGGAGACTGGCAGGTAGCGGTACCCGGGCGTGGAGATGCGCTCGCTGGCGTGAGACGGCGTGTCGTAGATCGACTTGGGAGACAGCCAGGGCGATCCCGGCAGTCCGGAAAGTCGGAGAGGAGTGGTCGGAAGAGTCCTCGTGGCCGGGTCGAGGCGCGATCCGGCGCTCGCATGTCGTCGGTGCCTTTCGACATGGATACCACAACTAACACAAAGCAAAAACTGTACTTACGTATGTTAACAATAGGTCTCAGCTAATGGAAAAATATTTCGAATGCAACATCGATCTTAAGATGGCCTTCCCGCATATCTCCTCGTAGGTATAATGTTTCGTCTGTGTTGCGGTCAGGGCCGGCGTTAGGGGAGGTAAGCGGGTCAAATGTACCCGGGCCCGCACGGCTGATGGGGGCCCGATCACCGGCTCTAGGGCCCCCCGCCCAACTCGACAAGTTGTAGAGCTAAAATAAAAAGTCACCCATTTGGTCTGAGGGAGGACCGTACCTGATGAATTCACCAAGGGACCCCAACTGGTTACCCCGGGCCCCAAAATCCTAGCGCCGGCCATGGTTGCGGTACATCGCAGTAAGAGTAGAAAACATTGAAAAGGACACCACAAGTAGAAATTAACTGAAACTGTTGAGTTGGTCAAAACATGTTAAATGATATCGATATATGTGTGTGTTATCTTTCAGTGTTCTGAGATCTTTGTACCTAAATGCTGTACTGGTTAGTCGTTTCCTGTTGGTCCGTCTGTATAGATGTATGTGTGCTAACGTATAAAGTGTATCAGTATGTTCAATTATAATAAACTATGTGAAACGTACACGGCTTTATTTTCAGTATCAATGGAAACTCAACAGAAACTACAGAATATAATCAAATATAAGAGAAAGTGTTTTACTGCTCTGCTGTGGAGAGATCAGAGACAGTTCAATTCGATAGAAATAGACAGACTTGACATATTTGTGTTGAGTGAATTCCAAAGAAAAGATACCAGACCAACATAAGTTCAGCCAGGAAAAAAATTGATTTAATACTTTCACGGAGAAGTAGACACATAATGGGTTATTTATTCTTCTTGTTACTTATTGGCCGTCTAAAAACCATGACAGTCAACTGTTGTGTTTGGGGAGAGCTTTATTTATTTATTTGTCGTATGGCTAAGCAACTAATGTGATACATATTTATTTAGCTTATGGCCATTGCACAAAAATAATACAATTTAACATTAATTACAATTAAAATTCAAAATTAACATGGTGTAGCCAATCTAAAGCTTTATTTGATATGTTAATAAAATCTATCGGTGATCTCCTGAAGGCTCGAAGTGGGCACTCAAATGTCACGTGACGGATGGTTTGTTTTTTCTTACCACAGTCGCATCTCGGTGAATCTCTCATTCCACATGTATACAAAGATGAACCAGATCTTCCACGGCCAGTCCTAACTCTGTTAAGAGCTGCCCAGGTCTTGCGAGGAAGGTGCCTGTTGACTGTCGAACAGGGAGTGCCATTCTGGTAGGATTCAGGTTAACCTCTCCAATTTCCAAGCTTCTCTCCGATTAAAATTATCAGATATAATCTGTTTTACAGTTTTTACACTTGGATTTCTTGATTTAAGTCTCACAAACATATTATCCATGTCGTCATGGATGGGCAGATCCAAGTTACGACAGATCTTATTATACTGGGCAATTAGGAGAGTGTGTCGTCTTATGTGATACATATAAATATATACAACGAAAAGAACGTTGGTATCATTCACAAACTGATGTCTAATTGTTGCAGCCATGCTACGAACGAAGTTGTAGAACTGGAAACATCTTGAAATGATCCATTAGACTTCCTCTACATCTACATCCATACTCTGCAAATCACAAACATTGTGGGTGGCAGAGGGTGCTAAGCACCAATCATAGACCATTGCTTGGTGATGTGCTCCATACTCTGGGAAGAAGCTCCTCATCCACAGACAGGAAAATCCTGACGTCACCACTTATGTGTCGTGGTCTGTTCTTTGGCGATTTAGTTTGACCCATTGGTCACTCGTCAGATGGAATCCCCGATGTCCAGTTGTAGGATGTTCAATATCTTGATGCTTCACAGGTGCAGAGTCCCAGCTTTGTCGCCATTTTTCCTTGACATCGAAGTCAAATTTATTATGCTATACTGGATTTATGGATTTAAGACTGGTGGAAGTAGGTCGAGGGGAGAGATCTGATGTTTGCCTATGCGTCATTTGATTGTGCTGCTCGAACCCCTCCTTTGTCCAAAGGCCATTTATCGTCTTCTTTGGTGGTTTGTCCAGGAGCGTCATTTGCTTAAGCATTTCTCTGAGAGATTTTTGATCTTCTCTGTATGTTTCTATGCCCCCCATTCCTCCCGATCCTTGATCACTTTTATCACACTCCACGATTTGGGTTATTGTTAACTGTAATTGATTTAGTGAGAATTTCGCGAAAAAAAAAAGTAATCCCTAGTAACTGAAATCAATTGGTAATTTATGTTTTTCTTTTCCCTTTTGTATACTTATTCCTCGCCCAATACGCATCCAAGGATTATCGTTTTAAGTGCAGACACTACTCTCCTTCCAGTGTTGTTGGAGGCCATTTTTCCGCAGTTGCTCAGTAAAATAATTGATAAAATAACGCCAATGCAACTGTTTTATAGCTTTATTGCCGTACGCGTTTCGCCTCGAGGCATCATCAGCGGCGAATCATTTCCAGGTTCGTAGCCACACATCTCTGCTTTTTCTCCAAAGCATGCGTCCGCCAAAGTCATTTGTCTTGGCTGCTGCATACTGGATGTAAACAAGACAAGACAAATGGCTTTAGCGGAAGCATGCTTTGAAGAAAAAGCAGAGATGTGTGGATACGAACCTCGAAACCACTAATGTAAATAATTCGCCGCTGATGATGCCTTGATGAGAGGCGAAACGCGTATGGCATTAAAGCTATAAAACATTTGCATTAGTGTTATTTTATCAGTTAGTCTACTCTATTTACTCGTCTTCTCTATTTTAATGAGTAGCAACTCGGCTCCTTTTGTCATACCGGTACCGAGTTCATGAACAAATCCACCTTCATTTCTTTTCCGCCCTCCCCAACTCCTGTATTTAATTCCCATAAAGTGGTTCTAAATTATTCCGCAATACTCATTCAAGGCCATAACCAACTGATACCTGAAAGGTCCAGGGCCGGCGCTAGGAATTTCGGGCCCGGGGTAAAATGGGCGAACTTTTTTTTTTTTTTAGCTCTACAAACTTGCCGGGCGACAATGGGTGGATTCTTGGCTACATGGCCTGAGGGCCCCTACAATCGGTGATTGGGGCCCCCCATCAGCCGGCGGGCCCGGGTACTTTTGACCCCGCTACCCACCCCTAACGCCGGCCCTGTCTCTGACGCACAAAAAAACGTTAGTTTTAAAACCGCTTAATACTTGGCATACAGGCTTCCATGCTGTGCAGATATCTTGAGTGGTCTCTTTCTTGTACTTGTTCTCTTTTTGCTGCTAACGCTTCAACAGACTGATAACAAAGAGATTTCTAATTGATTATAGAAGGTGAACATCGAGTTTTTTTTTATTACATTTTTTTCTTTCTTTTTGGGGTTCCCTATCCTCGGACTGAAAAACTGAACCCTTTTGGATTTGTCCACTGGTCTATCAGCCCATCTGTCTCTTCATAAGTTCTGAAAGTTTTGAATCCTTTGAAACATAAATCTGTAATCTATATATATCAAGATGAATGTATGTTTGTTTGTTTGTTCTTCATCACAGTTTTCATCCGATTTAGATGAAAGTTTGCACGCTTATCCTTTGAAACAAGGAGAAAAGTACTGTCTACATTTGGTTGAAAAATTTTCTGTATCAGTAATACATGTTGTCTTATAATTTCGAAAAATTATTGAACGGTGATAGACAGACGCGTAGGATGTCTAGGTCTTTGTACTGTCTTTTTTCATACAGCGGTCTGGTAGCTTAGTGTTTAAAGCGGTTGTTTACTGCTGTTTGGATCGTGGTCTCCGGTTCAAATCTCCGTTTATGCAAAGATTTTTAAAAATTGTTTTTGATCGTAAGAGTCACGCCTGGACCGTCGGTTATTCGGATTGAATGTTAAACTGTAGATATCACGAATTCAGGGGTTCAATGCGAAGCAAATCGTAGGTAGTCTTACAATGCTGTAGGTGTACACGTTTTTACGTTATAATGATCCCTCGGGGGTTGTTCGCAGTAAGTGTGTGTGTATGTGTGTGATCTGCAGTAATAATACTATAAATGCGGAAGTAAGTCTCTGTCTTTTTGTTACGTTTTGACGACTAAATGGCTATATCGATATTGATGGAATTTGACAAGAATATCTGTAGGAAGGGAGCACGACATTTTTTTTCGGTATGATTAACAGTTGTAGTCACGAAATTTTGAGAACTTATCGAATGGTGACAGAAATATGTTGGAAATTAATTCTTTTTAAGAGACAGGTTCGACGGTGGAATGATAAAGTAATAGCTTTCCTGTCATATTATGCCGACTCGGTGTTCTTTGGGACCAATCCTTCGTTACCAACAACTTTTTATATTTAATTCTGGCAAAGAAATTCTTAATCCACGCGTACGAAGTCGCGGGTATCAGCTAGTGCCTTATAAACATGACGTGATTGTAACATAAAAATTCGAAATATAATTGGGGTGAATATAATTACGGATGTTTTGTAGAAGGATAAAGGAAAGACTTCCTTTAGATATTTTACAGGTATCAAATGAAAGCTGGAAACTACTCTCAAACGTTTGCATTTTCCTTTTTATTCTACGTTTTTTGGAATGTAATGTGACGCTACAGGAAACTTTTGCCAAAAACCACTAAAAATTTAATTTCCCTCCTTCATTTCCAAAACTACGGACCCGAAAATTATTTCAAACTTTACAGTAACACGTAGTTTACAGGAAAAATTCTGTGATATTTCTGGAAATATATAAAAAAAACTAAATAAAAGATTATGAAGAAATTGATACTTCAGAAAGAACAGAGATCACCGAGAAAAATACATGAATAAAGATACAAGGTAAACTGTCAAGATGAAGACCAAGGGAGAGATCGCTGGGAGGAGAGGACGAATATGTGCTAAAGAGAGGAGACGACTGAAAGAGTTGGTGGGAAGGAAGAAGAACTGAAACTTGTGTTCAAAGCAGTCGTGGCCAATACTTGGAAACTGTTGATAATGTTATTTAAGCAGATAATTTTTTCCGACAAAAAATCGTATGTATCAGTTGAGGGAGAATTTAATGAATCTGGTAATAAATAGATCGTGAAAATACTTTTAAAAAATCTAAATTTTCCAAAAAACTTGCAATGTTTTTTTCATACTAAATTTACATACACCGCATGCGTGAAAAATTTCGCAAAGTCTATTTAAAAATAACTTTTCACTATTTTGTTAAAAGATTTATATTTTTAAGTATTATTTTTTTTCTCTTTAGTGAATTCTCTTAATACACAATATGTGTACGAACTGTCAGTGCATGATTGTGACTCACACTTGACATTGTAAACGTGGTTTGAAAAAGTTTCAACAAACAGAGGATAACTTTGTTATTTCCGGCCTCCTGTGTTTGTTTACTATTTTTTTAGCGTCTCATCCACAGTCTGAAACAAGCTGACAAGAAACCTATTTTAGATTTACCGTCTGATGGTTTGTTTATCCGGCTGTCTTCATTTCTCTTTTTAACAACTGTTTTCTGTTGTGAGAAATACATATCAGGATTAGAAGTAAATTATGCCAAACAAAGGAAAAACTTTGGTTACAAACGGAAGGTATGTTTTCCTATTGTTAGTTAGGGAGCGTCCATAAACCACGTAGCTCCATTTTGGCCTCCTGTGAATCCCTCCTTCCCCCCACGTAGCCCTTTGAAACCTCTCTGTAAATAAACTGAAAATTTATCTTTCAAGCTGACACCTCTAACATGGATATTTGATTATGAACAAAATTAAGATAGAACCTAATACTGACCCTTGAGGGCGCGGACGTAGGACTGCCAGAACTTGGCCTTCCTGGTGATTGGCTCGTTCCGGCCTATCATATCTAAGTTGTTGTGAAACATCATAGGGCAGGTGTTCTGCTCTCTCGTCCGCAGTTGTTAAATTTGGCACCAACTGAAACAACACAAATAAAAACAACTTGGTAAGTTATAGGCTGAAGACACAAACAGTTATAAAAAAACTGATAGTCAAAAAATAAGTATGTATTATACAGTTGTATCTGTGAATGTCTCAGTGATGAAGCACAGTTAAAAGGTTGTTGTATAAGAATTAGGGATTGATACACGGAGACTTTAATATAATTTTCAATTCATTTACGACTTTGACTACAAATCATATTTTCGTAAGCATATGCTTTCAGACAGGGGATTTTCTTTTTGTTTTCTACTTGAATACATCAATGAAGCTGCCGACAGATCAAACCTGCAAATTAGACAAGCAAGTTTTCCTGCCATGGCTATCTTTCTAACATCTATCCCTATATTATCACAGATATTAGAGACTTCGCCTGGAAATACATGACTGTAAAGTGCCCAAGTTCTTTCAGAAAGAGTCATATAATTCATTATGAACTAATTCTATATATTCCCAGCTAAATCATATAATTTGGAAGGCAGAATTTTCTTGTTAATAGTTTGATGTGGATTAATGGTTCCAACAGTGGCAAAAATGATTCTGATTTTCAATGCTTACACGTTAGCAGTTGGACAGAGCCGCATAGTAAACAATTCTATTGACAAAAGAAAGTAGGCTTTCTCGGTGAGTCAGTCGCGTAAAATCTTATCGAGCTTTCCACCGGGATAGCGCGTCAGATACCCTCCGGAAGATGGAGCCAGAGGCAGGCTCCAAAACGTCGCTTTGTATTTTTACTGACGCGCTATTCCAGTGGAAAGCTCGAGAAGATTTTACGCAATTTTGTTAACAGTCTGTCATATGAAGGCTCTAGAACTTACAAGCACAAAATAAAGCATTTCGTACTAGTGCACTTGGTTTTTGCAGGATTCTGAATCGCTTAATCCTCTTTCCATCGTCTGAGCAGAGTTAAAAACTTAATTGACTGTAGACTGGCTGAGATGGTGTAACACTTCAGATTGTTATTATGGCAATAGGCATTCGTACTTTCAGTTCGTATTCGAACAGACATGAGGCTGCAAAGTTTGTGGATAAATCGAAGAGCAGTCGGATTCATTTGCAACAAAGTGCAGTCCTTTAAGATTTTTCGCAGAAATATCTCTGATAGCATCTATAAAACAATGACACACGTTCTAAAAACCAAATGAAAGATTATTGCAGTACTCCTTATATTTGCAAAAGCTGAAAATTCTTGCCTCAAGGTCATCACTTCTTGGAATAACAAGTGTATGTATCACTCGCTTAAATGGTGCTGAAATGAAGCACTTTGTTGCAAAACGTATGGTAAAAAGAGCTCTTTCCCCCTGCCCTCCCCCTTCGAGCCTGCCACCTCGTCAATTTCGAGGCCAGAAGGGATTGCTTGCAAAGAATTAGGAGGAATTCGACCGTGGGCTTTTGAAAAATCATTCCAACAATCACATGATTTGGGGAAACCATGGACACCAAAATCTGGATGACCGGAAGGAGATAAGAAACCATGCCATACCTAACACTCACCTACCAGGCTCGATAGACATATATAACCTCAATGATTCAGTAAGTTAATTATTGGTGACTACATAACTCTAAATGAGTTACAACGACTATGAATTGAGTATTACCTATTGCATACTAGCAAAGTACCGGCAAAACATAAAAGGGGCTGGTGAAGATAAAATTACTACAGATATCTTAAAGATAGCCGGATGTGACATTGTACCTTATCTTGAAATATTATTTAAATTGAGTCGAGACACTTGCTGCTTACCACAGGACTGGAAAAGTGCAATAGTAGTACCAGTACATAAAGGAGGGGTGAGAAATAGAGTTGAGAATAATAGGCCAATCAGTTTGACATCAGTGGTAGGTAAATTAATGGAAAGATTGATATGCAACCACATCAGAAATATATGTGAGGAACGTAAGTGGTTTTCAAGCAGGCAACATGGGTTCAGGCAAGGATATTCATGCGAATCTCAGTTGGTGGGATATATGCAAGATATTTCGAATGAAATGGACAAGGGAGGCCAAATTGATAGTTTAGCACTAGATCTGTCAAAGGCGTTTGACAGAGTGAGCCATAAAATGGTAGTATATAAGGTAAAAACCATTGGAGTGGATGAGAAAGTGATTTGCTGGGTAGATGAATTTTTAAAAGGTAGAAAACAGAAAGTTAGGGTAGGAAATGTAGTATCAAAAGAAGTAGAAGTAAAATGGGTGTGCCACAGGGTAGCGTATTGGGACCATTGCTATTCATTATTCTAATGAATAATTGTGTTGATTGTTTACTATCTGAAATTAGATTGTTTGCAGATGACATAATGCTGTATAAAAGAATCAAAACGATAGAAGATTCTAAACAGTTGCAGAGTGATCTGGACGGGATATCTAGTTGGGTTGGTAAACATGGGATGAAGATAAATGCAAAGAAGAGTCAGCTTATTAGATATACAAATAAAAACAAAAGGTTAATTATCAATATAATGTGGGGAAAGAATTGCTTCTTGAAGACTTGAAATGTAAATATGTTGGCATTACTTTTGATAACAAGCTTAACTGGGCAGGACACATTTGACAGGTGGTAGGAAAAGGTTTCAAAATTCTGCACTTGTTGGAGAGAGTGATGAGGGGATGTACGAAAGAAGTAAAGGAACTGGGTTACAAAACTTTGGTCAGACCATTGCTCGAATATGGTAGTGTAGCATGGGACCCTCATTTTACGTATCAAATACAGGAGTTGGAGAGGGTGCAAAGAATGGCTGCTAGATTTGTTTCTGGAAGTTATAGCAGAATGCAATCAGTGACGGATATGATAAAGGAGCTGAAATGGGATTCATTACAAGATAGGAGGAGGATGAGGAGGGTCATGGGAGTGTACAGGGCATATACTGGCGATGAGGCATGGAAGGATACTGGAGTAGGTATGAAAAGTAGTGCATGGAAGGGAAAAGATGACCATGACCACAAACAAGCTGGCACTCAATTTCAGGCACAAGGGTGTGAGAAGATTTTCTTTTTTAGGTAAGGGTGTCAGGGATTGGAATGAGTTACCAAGAGAAATGATGAATAATTTACCAAAAACGTTGAAAGAATTTAAAGCTAAAATTTGCAGAGGGCAAATGTAGGTGGGTGCAGGAAAAGGAAAAGATGAGTGTGTAGGGAAATTGCCACCGGGGCGTGCGCACCATCGCAATTTAATTTGATTAATTAATTAAATACCTTTTGAACACCCATAAATATCCCGGAAATTATAATCCTGTATCACCAAAAAACCTTTTTAACCCCAGAAATGTCCCGGAAATTATAATCCTGTATCTGGTAACCCTAGATGAGACTGAATTACCCCTGCAGTATTTTTAGTTGGCTATTTAGATACACGTGTACCCAATTTCATCAGCATCGCCCCAGCCTTACTGAAGTGATCCTTAAACAAACATAAACATGGCGTTACTCGCCACCTGTAATTGTTTTTATTTTTCCTGAATTGTAAATACCATATTTTTATATGTAGATCTGAAGTGACCTTATAACTGTTGTATTTAACTTTCAGGAACCTTGATTTAACAGAGTGTCGTCAATATGTATGAACTAGTACATAATATTTAATTTATTCTTGTTAATAGTGTTCTTTCGGGAATTCGCTTTCCTCACGTTTGTCAGTGTTTTTCTTTTCCTTTTTTTTAAATTTAATATCTTTAGTTTTTCAAGCACACTGAGTATTGCAGGAGTTTTTAGACAAGCCGGCTAATGCAATTTGTATTCTGTACAAAGTAGAAACATAACTATTGGGAAGAGGCTGAAAGAATATTGATAAATCACCTAGAAAGGAAATGTGCTAAATAACATTCAGAAAAAGGAATAGAGCAACGTTGATATGAAATCTTCAAATAGAACAACGTATTTTATTTTAATAAATGGTCTCCGGTCTGGGACCAGTTAGCAACCCAAATATCTTGAGATATTTAGATGATGTAATATCGTTCCTTAAAGAACAGTTACATATTAACATAAACTTCACACATAGAAACATTGTTGCCAGTCACTTGATATAAGATGACGAAAAATAGCTGAATATACCTTATATTTATCTATATAAGAATCACTTGCTGATGACTTGTAACTGAGGATTATACAGTTAATATTCAATTAGTTAAAAAAATTAAATCTGGATTCAAATATCTTTATAAATTTCACAACTGCGACTAAAATAAGTGAGTCGTTTTTGCGGTGCAATAAAAAGCATGACGAATACTTTGCGGGTTGATGGTTTCTATTTCTGTGCACGTTCTTCGCGGAATCTCGGATTGCTGGGAGCTGTGAATGTCTGTTTAATAATAGAAGGCGGTGGGATTCGGAGCCTCTGGAAATAGACGGCCAGTCAGAACATCGCGTGACTGGAACGAATCGCGTCACCGCCTTCTAACACATTACGTGAATTGCTAGTTTGGAAGAAATGTGTGGTAGAGTGCAAACTTGATTGGGATATGTCCTAATAGACGGAGTACCCTAGATAGGAGTGCTTATTGCAACTCAATTTCTCTTTTTAATCATTATAATTGATATAATAGAAGAAGCAATTAGTAGGTGAAGATTATTCATGGTTAAGCTGTTATCAACGCCAAGCGAAACAGGAAAATTGTATTATTTTGAACTAGACTATATAGTCACTTCTTCAAAGATAGGAATGAATCGCTTGTTACTGTTGTTGTCACATATTAGTTGCGACCAGTTGCGCTCGTTGTTAAAGGCTCTGAGGTGGAGTCGCCCCAAAAGATATATTAAAATATGTTTTTAAATAGAGTAATACAGAATTTAAATTAACAGAAAGCATTTCGAGAATTTTCCACACACGTTTAAACACTGACAGTCAATATTTTTAGAAATGCTGATATAAAAGAATGTTTCTCAAATGGATAGTAAATTTAAGGCTGCGCCTTTGGAACGCTGTTACATTCATGGAGGAAGGAATATATGGAGACGACGCAAGGGACCTTCGTCACATACTGGAGTGAAACCGGGTGGAGACAAGTGGGGAGGGGAGGCCGCCATATTGCTTGACCAGAGAAACACGGAAATATGCACAAAAACCTCAAGGGAATCATAAGACAACCGTGGCACCGCAATTTGATGATGGATTATTATGTAACTCGACGAGACACATCAAAAATGAAGAATAATTTTTTTTTGATATCGTGCTTAGTTCTCGAGATATACTGTCTCAAAAGAGTGGAGTTTCTGGTTGAAATTCAGAAGAAACGTGTCCCCAAAGTCAAATTTGGTGATAGATTCTTATGTAACACGACGATACAAATCGAAAATAAAGAATAAAATTTTTCTATATCTCGCTTAGTTCGCGAGATATACTGTCTCAAATGTGAGGTTGTTAGGTTATGAGGGGATTCAGCGATAACCGTGGCGCCGCAATTTGATGTAGAATTCTTATGTAACTCGATGACGGAAACTGAAAGTAAAGAATAAATTTTTTTTTTTTGATATATCGCTTAGTTCTCGAGATATCGTACCTTAAAATTGACGTGGTTAGGTTGAAATGCGGCCTGGACCAGAAATAAACTATCGCCATTTCCATATTTGATGATGAATTCGGACGTAACTTAATGAGCAGGTAATTCTTTTTAACTTGAATAACAAACTGTTTATTTCTACAGTCCTTAAATTTTAGTTGATGTTCAAATAGGTTATATTTTCACATTCTATTTCAGTAATTGACAAGGAAGATTTCAAAATCTAGAAATATACTTGTAGACATATTTACAAACAGAAACAAGTCATATCTCAAATTTAAAAAAAATGCACAAGTCAATGTTTAGAGCTTAAAAAAAAATTAATACTTTATAAAACCTCATAGTTTCTGAGCTTACTTAGAAGATATTGTACTGGTAGTGGCATATATAATTTTGCTAGAAAAATCAGTACATTCAAAAATCAGAAGCTAACAGCTAATAATAAATAAATTGTTTGTTCTCTTCAGGTATACATCGCATTTCAACCTGCCAACATTTCCATATTGCCGCTACAAAACCAAACTATGTAGACACATCTAAACACAAGAAATGCATCGCGAACTACATTTCCGTCAACAAAGTTTATTTCATCACGTTTAGTAGTTCGCACAGCACAAATTATCACGATTAATTTCATCGTGCAATTTCAGTGTAAACTTAAACGTGAGTAATGCATGCAGAATACCATATTCAATGTGTCGCGATGTAAACATGACCCGTTTAAATTAAATTTCCAACATTTGTCTATAATAAGGGTAGCTTTTCAGGCTCAAAATAGTAAATGTGCTAATTGTCTACACTACACCAACAAAAATTTGAGAATAATATGATCCTATTGAGAGCAATGAATAAATTTATAGCGAATGGCACTAATGTTGCGGTTGCCTGTCAGATACTTCAAGAACGATAATTACAATGTGACTTACTTATGAAACGCTATTCCAGGTTTTTTCCTATCTCGTCTGTTTGTGCAACCATATGCATCACAACTTGGCATTATAGAAAACTTTAGAATATTAGAAAATGAAATATTCTCAGCAGCTGACACAGTGCAAACAGCCCAATGTTTTGGTACTCCTACGATGTCCGCCGCGCAGGCACAGTTTTTTCACGAGGTTTCACGGATTTCGCGTTATCTCGTCTCCATATATTCCTTCCTCCATGGTTACATTGTATGTAGCAGAGGATTGGGGGCGTGGCTTTACGGAGTATAGCTCTTATGGGCTTGTAGCAGTGCAGCTTGTAGAGCCTACAGCAGTTGTACCAACCACATAATGATTTTCTTGTAACGCTAGTTACAAAGTAGGGAAATCAACAGAGTTAAACTTCCACTCCCGAATCCCTATCTCTGTATCTCCAGTTCATGCTTTCGTGAGTCATTAAATGACGTTAAACTTTTATGTTTTGACAACGTAAATGATACTTTTATATTTCGAGCGTTGGCCATTGTATCAAGCATAGTGCTGTTAAGTTTGTAAACATTCCGCTAAAGTGCACTAAAATACGGTAATGTGAGTTTCACCATCTAGCGAGAATTTGTCGAACGATTAGATGAAATAAGCGCGCGAAACATATCATTATCTAAGTTGCTAAAGGTGTTTGCACGAGAAAGTGTGTTATTTGGAAGTTTGTTTTTGTGAGTGTGTCTTGCGGTTGAGCCTACCCTAGTATAAAAACCACGAGCCGCCACTGGTTGCGACTGAGATTATTAACCAGACACAATTTCCCTAAACATCTATTACTACGTCACTCGAATTTCTGCTTTAAGTTATTTCATTATTTGAGTAAATCATTTGGCGCGTCCCAAATAAATTATTTCGTTCTTTGACTTACTGCTTGGTCTTCTAATAGGCCTAACCCGAGAACCGTAATATGGGTTCCATATTACCACATTACACTGAACCTGGAGCCTGACAAAGGTTTTATACTCCAGTTCCCACACTGTTCTAATACATCCCCTCATAATCGTCTCCAATAGATGCAAGACCTTTTACCACCTTGCCAATGCGTCCCGCCCAGTTAAGCTTATTAATATTATCATTAATTTAATTGCGATGGAGCACACGCTGTTCAGGACTTCAGCTTTGAGAAAAAATCCATGACTCCGTCGGGAATATAACCCCGGTAGTCCGAGCTCCAGTTAGACGCTCTACCGCCAGAGCTGCGTGACCGTCTAGTCGTCTAGTTACCCCTTTTTTTATTACCGTTATATTGTGTTCAGGGTAATGTGTTGTGGATACGAGGGAGTGTATGAATGCCAGTGTTGGCTTACTTAGGTCTACTCTTCCGAATGAAATCAATGAGGCCGCGAAGTTTTTCGTTCCTTTACGTCGGAAACATGATCTTCAACAGTGCCGTTTGCCTCATTTCCTACATGTGAACTGCGGAGCGTTTTGACATTAAAACTAGGTGTCCGGGCACGCAATATGGTGATTAGTGGAGATCAGATTATATGCAACACAAAAAGCTAGAAATATGCATGAAAAATGATTAAAATATGCATGAAAAGTGACAAAATATGCAACATTATCTATATATATAAAGTAGAATGTCGGTTTTTTTTGGTTTGTTTGTTCTTCATACAAATCCACAGTTTTCATCCGGTTTCGATGAAAGTTTGTACACTTATCCTCTGAAACAAGGAGAAATTTAATGTCTACATTTGGTTGAAAAAATTTCTGTATAAATAATACATGTTGTCTCATAATTTCGAAAAATTACTGAACGGCGATAGACAGATGCGTAGGATGTGTAGGTCTCCGTAATTTCTTTCCATATAGCGGTCTGGTAGCTCAGTGCTTAAAGCGCTTGCTTACTGCTGTTTGGATCGTGGTCTCCGGTTCAAATCTCCGTGCAGGCAAAGGTTTTTAAAATTTGTTTTTTATCGTAAGAGTCACGCCTCGACCGTCGGTTATTCGGATTAAACTGTAGATATCACAAATATTAGGGTTAAATGCGAGGCAAATCGTAGGTAGTCTTACAATGCTGTAGGTGTACACTTTTTTTACGCTATAATAATCCCTCAGGGGTTGTTCGCAGTCAGTGTGTGTGTGACCTGCAGTAATAATACTATAAATGAAGAAGTAAGTCTGTCTTTTTGTTATGTTTTAACGTCTAAATGACTATATCGATATTGATGAATTTGACAAGAAAATCTGTAGGAAGGGCACAGGACATTTTTTCTGGTATGATTAAAATTTGAGAACTTATCGAATGGTGACAGAAATATGTTGGAAATTGATTCTCTTCAAGAGACAGGTAGAATGATAGCTTTCCTGTAATATTATGCCGACTCGGTGTTATTTGGAACCAATCCTTCGTTACCAACAACTTTCTGTATTCAATTCTGGCAAAGAAATTCTTAATCCACGCGTACGAAGTCGCGGGTATCAGCTAGTACAATAAAAAATAGTAATTTTTAGATTTTTTATTTCAAAATCAGAATGCAATTAGTAAGTAGTTGAATAGAATATTTATAAATTCGACAATTGACAATTATTTAACTTTTTTTTTTTTTACTTTGTAAACATAAACAAACGGCTACTGTTCCAAATAGTAAGATTGTTTCTTCTATCCCTCTAAATACAAGGTGAGTCAGGAGGAATGGTAAATATGGAAGGAGTTGGTAGTAGGAACAATATTGAGTAAAAAATGTTCATATAAACATGTGTCCGATTTCCATTCCTTTTGGCGATACAGGTGCTGAAATGTTAAATCTCAGAAAATGATCAAGAGCACACAAATAACTTATTGAAGTACTTTATTCATGCAAAAAGCACACGCATATTTTACAGAAGTTTAAATTAAATACTTGAAAATCCCGCCATCGACTTCAATACACTTTGCAGCTCTCTTCGCAACAGTACGTGTAGCTCTTGTGAGTACGTCTTGCTGTACTTTCATGAGTGTAGCAGTGTTTACAATGCCAGAGAGTAATTCGTCTCTTATGTTTACTTTTTCTGTGTACAGTTCGTTTTTCAACCATCCACACACACAAAATCTAATGTGGCTAGTTCCGGGTTTATTTTATGCATGACATTTCAGCACTGTATCTGCAAAACTAAGGGAAAGCGGACACATGTTTATATGAATTTTTAACTCAATATTGTTCGTACTACCACCTCATTCAATATTTACTACTACTGCTGAATCACCCTGTATTTTTATAAGTGGATATGGACCGTTCCATATTCACTGATTCACAGTATTTGAAATTGGCTGCTGCGTTAGCAGTCGTTGTTTGTGTAAAAAGTTCACCCGTCCCATTACTAACACTATCAATTTGACACAAAGATTGAAAACCTGGGTTATTGTTGAAAATATTTTCAATCTTCACACAGGAATGAATACCTCTGGCAATGTGGATTTCATTTATTTACTGAATAGATTCAGTCAACGCCAAACTTTGAGTTTCAAGCTTTTTAATACTCGCAAGTACGTGGGAAAAACTAATGTTAATCACAGCTACTAATACTAGAATTGTTAAATGCTTCCTTGTTCTGACAAACTATTTAAGCCTCTCCACTATCAAAGTAGTTTAATACACCTTTAATATCCTCGAAATGTTCATTGTAAAACAGTACAGCTTCAACCCACTTCGCCCATCGAGTTACCACTGTTTCCGTAGGTAAAGGCACATTTAGAAAACAAATTTATAGGTATTATTTCGACAATGTGCCTTAAAAATGCTTTCTTTGTTAATAAAATCAGTTTATTTATATTCCCAAATTTGGATCGTAGTTCTTCAGGGGGTCATCGTGGACAAAGCTGTGCTGCTAGTAGGTTTTGCCGGTTACAAGATTTTATTTATTAACTAGGTACACTACCGAAAAATATTGTAAATATAACGAAAATATGTATCATCACTAGGTTTTAGGTAAAATACAGGATGCAATAACAGGTGAGAATGGGCTTAATATTCAAATGCATATGCAAACATGCAAATGCATATAATCCCGTCTCTAGTGATTAGGAAATGTGCATCACCATTTCTCCTATGGTGCCAATTCCTGAATGGTGAAAATTTCCTCTATCATCGGCACTCGTATCAGCTATAAAACCCTGTGGCAAGCGCAAGACACCATCACGGTGCCGCAACCAACGGACACCACGGGGCGGCAAATTAATTCCTGTTAACCAGAATGAATAAAATAAACGAAATATGATGGTACAGTTACTATGAATATTTATTTATTTCTAGTGCAATCAAGCGATATATATATCCTCCGACATATATTTCACGGCACAAATTTGAAGTATATAAAACTCGTGCAGACGTCCTTCGTAATAATCGCTTGTATCTACGTTTCCACATAACGATTTACATTCACAAAACAATGGTATCTGAATCAAATTAGCGCTGGAAAACTTAACGCATTTGTTTGCTGCGTGAGTGACGTTAAATTATCAGAAATAAGATCCAGTGAGACAACCACTGAACACTCAGTGTGTTCAAAGATCCTCCTTCCAGTGTTATTTATTTATTCTCAGTGTCCGAAAACTCCGTTACGGTAGTCGGTTTATTGAAGTGTTCGCCTTTTTCGCTATGACCACGAGGTCCTCTTGATGGTCATCACAATCTTCGTGGATACTCTTTCGCTGTTCGTCATACCAGTCTCCAGTTATGTTTATATATATATATATATATATATCTTAGAAATGAAAGAGAAATCTAGGAGAAATAGATAAGGGATGATTGATCGTAGAAGCAATGGAATGACAGCAAATGGTTGAATGCATCAAACGAAGACGATCATAGAACAGCTATCTCAGTCGTCATCATCACCATCTTGGAAAGTTTCCAGCCACTTTCTACAAAAGCATTCTCTCCAGCATCTTCTGTCACTCATCCTCATCTGATCCTACAAGAGAAACGTCTTTTCCATTGCGCAATAAGAGAATTCCCAGCACCTTTGGAACGTAATGGAGAAATATGAGAGAATCTCCATGTAATGATGGCTAGGAGAACACGTACTGTAGAGGTAAACTAGCAGATGGATACATCTAATTAATATCAGTGGTTTATATTTTAAATTATACTTGATTGAACAGGAAACTTCTGCCATGTGATTAGCCAAGGATATAAGAAGAGAAGATAGTGAAGATAGTTAAACATTCACTATGGCCAGGAAGTTTACAATGAATTAAATTATTAAATATGATGATAATCTAATTCCATCGAGAAAGATTGCTTAGTGAAAATTAGTGTACAAGTATCATTTTTCGGAAGTGATTATTCAGTAAGAATAATATTTGTCTCAGAAAACAAGTAAGTGTCTTTGATAGATATAAGAGCAATGAAAAAACTTATTAGTTCACTGCCTTAAAATGGAATAAAAGGTTATAAAGTTGCGCAGAAATGTATTATTAGTGTACAAATTGTTTTTGTTTACAGAAATAAACCATAACTTGAGTAACTGAAAACTTTTCTTATGCCCGACAAAAAAAAAAAAAAAAAAGAATATAAAAAAGTTTTAAAAAATATTTTAAAAAAAATCATGAACTCCTTGGAAACTAATAGTGTTAGGAGCACATATTAACTTTAAACATTAAAAATTTGAAGCGGAAATGAACTATTTTTTTAATACAATATCTTATTTTATTATCCCTATAGAATGAGCTCTCAAATATTTTACATATTTGTGCTATGATGCTATGCAGTTTACACAGAACAAAACGATTTGTGTTGATTGTATTGTCTTTTCAATTGTATTATGTTTTCAATGGTTTTCTTACGTTTAGGTATTTTCTTTTTATGATGATTTTGAATTTGAGCATTGGGGTAAGTCCAAATTTCAAGTTTTAATTCTGCGAACCGCATGTTTTATGGTGATGTGGCAAGGGAGGTTTATTTTCAGTGACAACTTCAACCCTAACTGAACCAAAATTCTTTTAAAAAATCAGTGTAAATTGCGTTTTTTATGTTGTTAGTATGCTTCTAAAAATCCCATGGTATTTTTTTATGAAAGAAGAATGTCAATAGGCATATTAGTTTAATTTTATGAACGTATGTTCAATTTACGTAGTATTGGTGCGAACCTTCGTAGCAATAATATGCCTAGCTTTTGAAGCTGATGTCATGATTTTCACTACAAATTTCATGATTCGCTGCAGTAGTTTGGCAGCAGGTTTATTGTTTATACTTGGGATATTTTAAGGCATTTAACCATTTGTATTTTAATAAATAGGTCAGTAGTTTTGTATTCTCCTTCTTGATATAAATGTTGCGATTAATTTTTATTTCAAACTGAGAAAATTCTGACTACATTGGCCTTGCTCCTGTTGTTTGATATGGTCACGTGACTACTTTCAGATCAGTCGTAGCTCAGTTCCAGGCAATTGCGAGTCAATCAGTTGCCGTACGCCATAGTTTGTGCGGTCGTTATATAGCTCGTCAGCGTCAAACCTACTTTGGAAAAGCGTACGACTGAATTTTTCGGATCTGGAATACTGCGACGGCGATTATATTGGCTAAATTATGTTTATTGTGGAAGATCTGATAGTTCTTTCTACCAGCGGGCTAATTTTTTGGATGTATGGATGGATGTTAAAATTTAACCATTAACAGTTTTTTTTACTTATGGCTTTACGAGGCCATTACAGGCGAAATGGTATTGGAGACAAGGAACGGGAAGGAATTCGTCCATGGCCTTTTGAAGGAAGCATTCACCTGGAGTGATTTGGGGAAACCATGGAAAATTCAAATCTGGCTCGGACGGGGATTCGAGCCGCCGTCCTCCCGAAAGCGAGCCCAGAACGTTAACCGTTCAACCACCACGCTCGGTAGCAACTTTATAATTTCGGAGTCTCATTCATGTCGTTAACGTACATTAACAACTTTACATAACAGTAGGCTTTTAATCGAGCGTTTAACAGTGATTAAAAGTGAATTATTATGAACAGTGTCTCCCATTTCGTATAGATTTATCATCTTCTATTCTTTTGAAAAACTAATTCACTAATTAGTGAATCAATTCGGCACCCAACAAGCACAGATTGTCCTGCTACAAAGACTCAGATGACATGGATATGTTAAGAGAGTGGGGGAGTATAGAATACCAAGATGGACGGCACAGAAGTTGAACAGGAGATAAATGGCTGAGAGGAATGTGTACGGAAAATAAGAGAGCGCTGAGACCAAGTTGTGATGGTGGAAGCACAGAGGAAAATGAAGGCGCAATGGCTGAAAACTTAATATTTATTTAAGATTCAGAAACAATTGGTAGCGTACCATAAATTTTAGGAATATTAGAAAAAGAAAAATTGCAGCATTCGAAATGTGGTGTTATGTAAGGATACTGAAAATTAAATGGAGGGATAAGGTACGAAATGAACGTGTTTTGTAAATGGTGAGTAAGAAAAAAGGATGGAGGAAGAAAAGACAGGATGATACGTAATATTTTGAGACATGCTGTATTGGTTAATTTGTTAGCGGAGGGAACAGTCGAAGGTAAGAACTGTAGAGGAACACAATTTAAAACATATGAAGCAGATAACTGAAGATGTAGGATGTAATGGGTAAAACCATTGTGCAGGCAGAAAGCAAAAGGTGATGTCGTAAAAATAATTCAATTGGTTAAACTGTAATATAGTGCCACAAAAATACGTGCTACTTTCTGGTTTTTGGAATTAGGCTAATTTTGCATTCTGAGCTACTTTCACGGTGAACGATGTCACATTTGTGAATCCTTACTTTGGTCAAGTTCATCACAGGAAACAGACAATGCGAGGCGTCAAACTATAATATTTTTTTCACATCTAGTCATTATCGCGGAAGTTTTTGTATTAATTATTCTGTTGTTTCGTTAGTACTTGCGCGCATGAAATCTTCTAGTCTAAAACTATGACGGTAAAGACCTCAATATCAGTTCGCAATAAAGTTCCGAGAACAAAGTAATGAATTTAAAAAGTACGAAAAGTTTTGTGTTTAGTGACTATGTTCGCGTGGGAAGTTCAAGAATGGGTGGATGCTTCTAAAGTACGTGATACTATGGACAAAAAAGATAGATACAGTAACCCCAACTCGGAAAAAGAATGGGACAAAATATCTGTGAGGTTGAGGAAATTAAGATTGTAGTATTTTGGAAGTGTGATAAATGATGATGGGAGACACGAGAAATAAATAAACAGAACATGCAGAAGAGCACAAGAATTATACTGGTGACTCGGAGAACTCATATGGAACTGTGAGGTGCTACAGAAGTGAGAAAGAACTTACTTTGTGGCACCCATTGAGGTACAGCTCTGTAGCATAGGTGACGAAAGAACTGAATATTAGTAAAATTCTGGTCATCGAAATGTAATTTCGAAGGAATACCCTTCTGTCAAGAAAGTACCGGGAGTTGATTGTTTTAAAAGCCCGTTTTGAGGGATTGTCAAAATTCTTCTTGTCGCGAACTTGGCTCAACTGTCCTCTATACTGACCCTGAGTTTGAGCGCTATCCGTCCTTTATTAGTTTACAGTTCTCACTGTGGCCAGTTCATCTCAAATGTTCTTAGCGATTTTTACAGTGGATAAAATATTGAATAAAGAATTTGTCTCAAATTTTGAACTGCAAATGGAATTTCGTGTGCCGAATCGCTGAAAATGTTACGAAAGGCTTACGGTGAATCGATTTTATCAAAAACACGTGCATATAGATGGTACAGTGAATTCAAAAGCGGTAGAAATGTGATGGAAATTTTATCTCGCTCAGGTCGGCCATCAACGTCTTCAACTGTTAACATCGCTAAAGTGAAGGAAAGGGTGACTGAAAATCGTCATTTAATTTTGAGAGAGATAGCCGCTGCACTATCTCTGTCTCACAAATCATTTCGTACTATTTTAAATGATTTTTTGGTCATGAAACGCGTTGCCGCTCGACTAGTTCCGAAAGACCTGAATTTTTTTTCAAAAACTCAGTGGTTGCTGAAGTCATGCTAGAACGAGTCAACTCCGACGCCACATTCATAAAACGCATTGTAACTGGTGATGTCATAACTCATGAGACATGGGTTTACGAGTTTGGTAATGCAAACCAGTCAACAAGATTCTTAATGGCGTCTTACAACTGAGCAAAAAAAAAAAAAAAAAAAAAAAAAAAAAAAAAAAAAAAAAAAAAAAAAAAAAAAAAGAAGGATTATTGCGGTGTTGTGCACTCGGAATTCTTGCCAGACGGTAAATAAAGAATATTATCTGAGTGTTATTCGGCGTTTGAGAGAACAAATTCGTCAAAAAGGTCACATTTGTGGATTTTACACCACGATAACGCACCATCTCACAAGCTTATCATCATGAACGAATTTCTGCTCAAAAACTATCTAACAATCACGGTATTCACCTGATATGTCTCCGGCCGATTTTTTTTTTCTCTCTCGAAAACTCAAATTACCACTTAGAGGCAGCAGTTTTCAGTCGATTCAAGACACAAAAGAGAATTCGCGGCGAGAACTGAAGTTGATCCCAGAAAAAGCGTTTAAAAAATGTTTTGATGATTGGATTGTTCGTTGGAAGAAGTGACTAGTTTAGATAAATAATAAATATTTTATTTTTTATTGACCGATTACCGGTACTTTTTTGACAGAGCAGTAGGAATGGAACAACTTGACAGGACAAATTACTAAATGAACGTCGGAGGAAAGCAGTTTGTCAGATTCCAGTACAAGAACAAATAAAAAGATAGAGACTCCATACGCGAACAGGGCAGTAAAAATAATGCACCATTTGACACTGTAACAATTTTCCAACACAGCTTCTTTTTGATGCCACTATTGATTACTTCAAATTATTTCAGTATTTTAGTTAAATTGTGCTGTATGGTCCCTGGTAATTTATTGCTATCTCTGATTCCATTATCTGCAAAAAAAATTCACTCCATTATTCCTTTAAAAAATTGTTATTGTATGGTCATGATCATACCTTTCCTACCACGTAATACTCCTAATTCCTATACTAATATTCATCCAGGACTCATCGCAAATATATGCCTTTTACATACTAACATTCTCTTCACCCGCATCCTGTCTTCCAATGACTCCCAACCCAATTCTTTTATCACGTAAGTTATTGATTGTGTTCTGCGGTAATTTACACAAATAAATCTTCCTATTCTCCTGTACACCCACCTTAACTCCTTTACTTGATACCCTTAATGTTGACCACATACTTCTCCACCTTACTTCAGCAATAGTCTGACAAAGCTTCTATATCCCAACTCCCTGGCACATTACCTCAACATCCTCTGAATTCTGAAACGTATCTCTACCATGTGTCCATGCTTCCAGCCCATTTGAGTTTGTTATCAAATGATCTGTTGAGATATTTTCATTTTATGTCTGCAATGGTTTATCCAGTATACAATTATATAAAATCTTTATTTTTCTGATTATCTAATAAGTTGTTCTCATTCCATGTTGAACCAGTTTGCTGTAACAGTGACATTTCTGGACAGAGAGTATAAGAAAACATCTACATTGGCTGAATATAAATAAACAAAAGCAGCTAACAGTTGATATGTTCATTTAAACGCATTATATGCTTTTTGAGTGTTCTGTCAATTCATTTCTTCGCTGTTGCTAATCTAAACACAATTTTTATTAAATCATGCCCATAACCTCAATTTTGCAATAACATCTTTGGCCGCTACTTGAACGGTAACGAAGGCCGGATGCGTTAGGTCAGTGTTATGGACACAATGATACAGTGACCAAAACGGATTTTCATATAGATAGATTAAATGCCAATAGCATACACCCAAGTTCTGAATAACGAACTGCAGTGATCCCAATACACTACCCTCTGGTACTTGTATTTTTATTTCCACTTCTTTTAATTCTGCTTTTCCTACCAAAGATCATTGCTTGCTGCCTGTTTGTAGAAAGAGTGGCTAGCAAAATATTTTATCTGAAACTGGTCTAAAGAATGGTCGAAGCGTAGGGGTGTTGGAAGGACAGACAGAAGGCGCTGGAGAAATCTGTTTTCCAGACAGAATCGACCATTGGCTTTCCAAGTTGGTGTTGAAAGTGAAATTTGGCGAAAATCAAAATATTCGTTATTAACTTGGAGACCATCAGACATGTTAAGAAATGATTTCGATCTCCTTCGTATATGTTGAGGGGTACATATATATATGTCTGTGGTATAGTCGTTACTCAAAATGCGCCTAGTTTTTGGGATATTGCACTGTGTTAACAAATGGTAGTGTGGTCTATGTGATAGGGTGATACACTTATAATTTTCTGACCCGAGTTCAAATCCCCGCAGAATCAAATATTTTTATTTTCAGAAATTGTCAATCTTGACTTTTTTTGTTTAAATTTCATTTACACACTTTTATTGCTCGAAATAAAATTTAAAACAAATCACACCGCTTATAACAGATACATCAAACTTAATTTCGGCCAACATATCAACAATGGATTCGTAATATGCCTAGCCCATACCCAATTAAATTAAGTCAGGAGGCGAATCTGCTAATAAACTGAAACCTGACACAAGAATTTTGCAATGCTTATAAGCATTTGTCACTTGTTCTACCATTTCCTTGTTGAACTCCATTTTTCGTCACGTATAGGCCTACTATTTTATTTTCAACCATTTACACGCAACCGTTCTTGGAACAAATCGAGTGTGGAAGAAAAAAAGAGAAAACTAGTAAGTTTGAAATACCTCTTGATGATATACAAGTAAAGAAACGACGAAGATGAAATAAATAAAATGATAGTAACTATTTCAATTGAAAACGCACCGAAACAGTAAACTTATTAACAAAAAGTGAAAAAATAATGTATGAATTGAGACTTTCCTGATGTATGAATGCAATGAAGTTTTCAAGGGTGTGCGGCCGATTTGTGTAGTGAAAAGATAAACCGTCTAGAGTCCCGTGAATTCATTACGAAAAAAGATTTCCAGGAAAAAAAATGATGCTGAATTGTAGGTAATATGATTTATTTTAAATATTATTTCACGCAATAAAAGTATGTAAATGAAGTTTAAACAAAATAAAAAAATCAAGCTTGACAATTTCTGAAGATAAAAATGAATAAAAGTATTTGATTCTGCGGGGATTTGAACTCAGGTCACCCTATCGCATAGACCACGCTACAATTTGGTGACAAGAGGCAATAATTTACTATATACACGACATTTAGATTTTTTTTTGTTTATTCGCACGCGAATATCTAAAAAACTAGGGCGCGTTTTGAGAAACGACTATACCACAGGCCTATATGCTGTGTACCCTTCAACATATACGAAAGAGATCGAAATCTGTTCTTAACATGTCTGATAGTCTTCAAGTAAGACCGATATTTGGATGCACTAAAGTGACATTACAACAGCTGGTTCTGTGTTTTGAAGCTGTCGTTAATTCCATATATGTTGTGGCTCGATATATATGCTGTAACGTGGAATAGCAACCATTGAACATTCTAGAAAGTTTTGCGGTAGGTAAGAATCACGTTAAGGACCTTATTAACGGTTACTTTGCACCATCGTACCTGCATTGAAGCAGGGTCTCATTCGAGAGAGAGTAGATTGCCGACTACTGAAATTAGGTATTTATGCACAGTTAGGGCGTGAAGAATGTTTTGTGTATACTTGGGAAGATGTTTTTAATAATTTGTAGCATGGTTTTTAGCATTAATTGTTACTGCAAACTCTTTTCACAACTGTTAGTGAACGCCGTGTCAGGATGAAACAGAATTCGAAGCATTTCCAGCTGTAATTATACAGCCGAAGGTTACTCTCCTATGGGGAAATGAGAAAGATTATACCGGATCCTCCATCTCAGATGTTCGCGTACGTTGGCTGTATATACGTTACTGGAATTTAACTGTGGAAAAAAAAAATACAAATAAATATGGCGTTTGGTCGTAAAAATTGTTTTATTATTTTTCTCATTGTTATCAATGATTTTGCCTTGGATTTTAATTCATTTTTGAAATTTTGGTTAGTTTCGTTAGAAACGAGTTGTATCGGTGTTACAGTGAGTATCTATGACAAAAATCACTTTATAGTATAAATATGGATACGCGTATATTAAACCTAACTATTCTCCAGGGACAAATGAACATGGATCAGATGAATGTTATAAATTTGTAAGGGTTATTAAAAAAGAAATAGCAAAGTAGCAGATTTTTCAGTTTTTGTTTCTCACAAACTATGAAAGGTACAAATACGTTCTACACATCACTGAATAGAGGAAGGTTCAAAGTTTTACTGTTTACATTTCCGAGGGCTCCTTGCGAAAGCACTTCGGATTCGCTTAATATCTTCATTTGACATTCATGGAGGTTCCATTGTATATCCACCCATCTTCTATGAACGTCTCTTAACACCCAGGTCTTTAGAGACGGAAAACTACTTTTCCTGTGAGGTCGCCATTACCACGCAAATAGACAACAGCGCTGTTTGTGGCAGCGAATGGAACTAATGGGAGAGAGGGTTTGCAATCTTTAAACCTTTCTCTATCGAAGGATGGGTGGCACGTATTTGTATCTTTTATAGTTTGTGGGAAATAAAAATGGAAAATTGGCGCCTTATTTTTGAATAACCCTATATTAGATTAGAACTTACATGATAAGATGAAGATATACTGCTCTATTACCCATGATTCCAAGTTATTTAAATTTTAATAGAGTAAAATATGTACTGAAAGGCACTTACACAAAAACTGCGCGGGTAACAATTATTTGTGCGGAATACATACAAAGAGACATTGTGCTCAGATTTGAAGATTTGTCAAGATTTAGCACCAGAACTATCATGTTCAGAGACATGTATGTTTTGTGTTTTAAGTTTGTTCAACTTAAAAGGTGTAAAAGTGTTATAGAAAAAATAATGTCACATGTATATTAAAGACCTGTTGTTTTTTCTTGGAATATTATTTTTATTTACGGAAGAAAATGCTAGAGCGACGAAAAAGTTTGAAAATATGTTGGTTCCCGCCTGCGGTCTAAATGAGGCGTGTCCAATTTTAGACAGCGGGGGGCTCAGCCAGGGCGACGGGGGGTCCAATTTCGCATCACGAGGAGCACTCTAGCGAAAAACTCTAGCTGCGTTAAATATAGCCTCCCAAGAGGTACCCCTTACCTCACCGTGCATCAGAAGCGCACTGAAACACAACAGCTTGAGGTCTAGATTGCATGAGGTTAAAGGCTACCACCTTATATCTGATTGCTATTTTAAATTAAACGTTGATAACTTTCACACAGCAGATTTTATCTTGTGTAGAAAGCATATCTATAGGACCAGAGACTATAGTGCCGACTCAGCAGAGCAGAATCTTTGGAAGAGAAGTTATGAATTGTATCAGAGTATGAAGCGGACAGTGACATGATTAAGATACGAAAATAATTAAAGCAGCAAGATGAATAAATGTTAATCTGAGTGTATAAAAAATGAATTATGTGATCAATCATTACTATTAAAAGGTAAAGAGAGAGGTATGCGAATAAAAATAAGCGATAATTTCTTTTTGCAGCAAGTTTACACCGCTTTCGTTCAGGTAAGTTATATTTGTCTGATCGTAACTGAATAGTTACAAGGTATTTGAGCTGGTACTGGACGATACTATGTCGTCACGATGGGATTTTTCGAAGATAGAGAAGGGATGAAGTTGATAATATGGAAAAACGGAATTTGCTTCACACACAGCGTGACAATTTATATAATCTGTTTGCCTCTATTCTTTAGTTTTTATCCATCGTAAAAGTGGTATAGCTTTATGGTTGTTAAGAGTGTACTTCTTATGCTAGTATCATACTTTTCTGGAATATACGATGAGAGTCCCACGATAGCGTAGATGTGATACTTCCTAAGTATTTAGATATTCCAGTAACTTATATGATATAATTTCTCAAAGCTGTCGTGGTGAGCTTTAAATACTATCTGTGCTTAATCTTTGAAGCAGTTTATTAGTCAAGGCAAACCCAACAGTTGCCGGTGGTACATCAAGAATTTCTGGAGAAATAGACAATCGCATGGGAGAATATAACTGCGGATAACGTAAAACAAGAGAGGTTTTTTTTGATCCCCCCTCCCCTGATTAAGCCACAATAAAATCGACGAAACGCTAGGTTTCAAAAAGTTGACAAGATTCTACCAAGCGAATCATTAAAACAATGACAACGACCGCGGAAATCTACGAAATAAAGATAGTATTTTCTTGCTTTGTGGTGAAGTGGATCACGACGTCTTTCTTCAATCGTCAGGATCTTTTAGGACTTCGAACCACCGTATGTGTTACTCAGTCACCAATAGTAAACTAACACCAGACGACCCAAGAATACTGTAGCATGACACTATCAAAGACTATACCAAACTCGAGTCGTGTAAACTAAAGAACGCAGTGATGATACGAGCTTCGTGGAAATCAAGTACTACGCGATAGGGAAATTAAACTGAGCAACATAGGACACAAGGTACTACACTATAATCTTCTGACTTACCATTTGTATACTCAGCAGAACCTATTTGTTCCTAAGGCAACAAACCATTAAAGTAGACTCACAGCTGAATGAACGATCAGGATCACAACTGCAACGTTGAAACCAACCCAGAGCCCATAGCTCCAAGATATACCATACGTAACACTATACTATTCAGCTCCACTAATAGCAAAAAATTGTTGGAAGCTGTCAAAAGTACAGTTGCAAGACAATCTTCCAGTCAACGCCGCACCTGATACTTTCCGTCTACCTCGCCATAAAACAAGGAATCTATTTGGAAAACACAATCCACTCGTAGAATAGAACTTCTCAATTATCTTACCAAATCGTTGCCTGGAATACAACTTCCAAAGAACATCTGGTGTCAACTCATCTTGCTTTGGAAAGTGTAGATGCATGTTTCACTAGTGATATATCTCAGATCAATAACAGTAAAATCCGGAATTCCTTACCATATCTTCCACCATTACAGCTGTATGTTCCCTTACATGTTTTCAGGAATACTTGAAAAATTTACCGAATAACGCTCTGGCCTTGCATTCAGGAAGGCGCGGGTTCAAATTCCGATGCGGTCATCCAAATTTCGGTTTTCCATGGTTCCCGAAATCACTCCAGACAAATGCTAGCATGGTTCCTTTAAAAGATCGAGGGCGAATTTCTTTCCGTTCCTTGGCCCCAGTCTTTTCATGCTTCTAATGACATCGGTGTAGACAAAGCGTAAAACCGAAAGCAAAAATTAAAAAAAAAAATAGCAATATCTTACTTCTCATCACAATAAGCTAGCTGTCAGCACGTACAATGGTGTTGTTTTGTACAGTACTGAAGACCTGGAACACGAAGGCGTTGCTCTCGACGGAAGCTAATTGAAAAATTCACGACTGACATATTTCAGAATAACAGCAAAGAAATTTTACTACCGGCAACATTCATATCTCGGAATGACCGCGAAAATAAGATAAGAGAAATCAGGGCCCGAACCGATTTTTTTCTGTATTCATTTTTTCCACGAGCGATTAGGGAGTGGAATAGAAAGGATTTACCTGGCGAGTAAACTTAAAATCCGACAGGAGTAGCTTTCGATAAAGCACTCCGGCCATCCCGATCTGGGTTTTCCATCGTTTTCCCGGATCACTCCAAGCGAGTGCTGGGATGGTTGCTCTCAATAGCCCATGGGCGCCTCCTGCCATATCCCGTATATCCCTTCCAAACTATTACCCTTTTGGATAGGTGCAATGCACCATCTGTCACACACTTTAAGTGAATCGCAGAGTAATAGTAATAGAAGTTACTTTTGCAGTTTTCGGTTGCTTTTATCCTTATTTTTGGTTGAGTAAAGTAAATTCTTGTGGTCTTGCGACCTAGTGACAGATTTTAGATTTACCACGCTGTCCGCCTCCGTCGTTTTTTTTTCCCCTTATGGCTTTACGCCTCGTCGACATCATTGGAGGCGGGAAAAGACTGGGGACAAGGGACGGGAAGGAATTCGACTATGGATTTTTGATGGAAGTATCTCGGCATCCGCCTGGAGTGATTTGGGGAAACCATGGAAAACCAAAACGTAGATGCCCGGATGGGGAATCGAACCCGCGTCCTCCGAATACGAGGTTAGAGCGTTACCGCTCAAACAACACGCTAAGTGTCTGTGTCGTGACTGTACCTACAGTTGATGTGGAATCCGAACCATGATGAGCAACTTAATCCATAGATATATAAATAAAATAACTATGAAGCGCCCAAGACACAGCGTAGACTATATCGTTAATACGCAACAAGCAATTGGCTCGTTGCTGAGATTGAATTGTACGCTGGTGGAGTCCAAACAAAAACGTGGGTGATGTATAAATGTCAAATACCACCTCGCAAAATATGGCAGATACGACTGCTCTGGAGGGGACTGTAAACGGAGAGAAGAGAAGAGGTCGGCCAAGGAAGAAAATGATGGATGATATAATGATAAACGGAAGATATATAGAGACTAAGAGAATGGCGGAACAGAGGGAGGCGTGGAGGGCTGTCACTATGCGTGGACCTGCCGTATAGCAGAGAACCCTTGATGATGATGATGATGTTGAAAACAACAGACTCAAGTATCGCATGATGTATCGCAATCGGCCTAAACCCAGGGAAAAATTCCCACCAATTCCAAACATTACACAAGAGACACTGCTTGTATTTCAATAAGTTCCACAATGACGGTGAAAGAACTGTGTCGGAATGGTTAAATAATTTAAAAGTTTCTGACGTTTGAGTTGAGAATTTGTTTCTTGATGACGAAGCCATCTCTACTTCCTTCTTCCGGTTTTAGTTGAGGAATAACAGTCTGTTAATTACAGGAAACAACCGAAATTTTCTTTTTTTATAAGGAAATAAAAATTCAGTATCTGTCACAATAACTATCATCAGTCATCTAGCCAACAAATCAATGGGCCGTAGTGTCTTCCGTATTTTGTGCTTTTGGAAATAAATCAACGGCTGAAGTTACGGTGCGAAAGCGTAACGTAAAATATAACAATTGTATGACGCTTCCTGCCTCAAGCTACGTTTCTCTGATCTGGATCGGTATCTACACCATCGTCCATTCTTTTGTTATTGTTTCTATCAGTTGAATTAATCCAGCTAATTAAAAACTGTTCTATGCCTGAAAATTATATAAATGACATGTTCCCTGTTGAATATTGTAAGTGAAATACATTCTCATGACAGGTTGGTATGTATCAATCAAAATAAAATTTACAAAAAAAACGCCATCAGGAGGTGGCTTGGAAGTTAAATGCGAGAAACTCGTTATCAGTATGCGACTGGTTGTTAGAAAGACGAAATAAACCGCATCTATGGGTCATGCTTTAAAGGAATATACACAACGGTGTGGTGCCTCATGGGTAAAGTGTCAAAGTGGATAGGCCCTCGCTTTGAATCGCAGTTTCAACAGAGACCCTTAACCCATCCTTCTTCCTCTAAGAAGCTTGCTTTGTGCATGTTAACTACGTTAAACCCTGGAGAGTTTCAAATTTCAGTTTAAACTCCCCTTATCAGGTTGGCGAGTTAGATGTAGTGAGGGAGCGTCCATAAACCACGTAGCTCCATTTTGCCCTCCTGTGAGCCCCCCTTCCCCTACGTAGCACGACGTCGTTTTTGCCTCTAACCCCCCCCCCCCTCACCCCTCCGGGTAGCAATTAGCTATTTTCGCCTATTGATTCCTGAAGACATTTTGAACTTTTTTCTCTTGTCAGACTATCGTAAATTACATTCGGAGATATTTAAATGACGGAAATAAATATCAACATGCTATTGTGTGTTCTGGATTTTATTTTAACTGTGACAAATAATATGAATGAAAAGGTACGTGGCCTGACTCGGAACCCCTTCCCCCCCCCTCACGTCTACCTCCCCCTAGACTCAGCCACGTATTTTATGGACCCTACCTAAGAGATAACAAGAATGGATTAAGCGACTTGAAGTTGCAACTACTCAGGCAGTTGAAATGCTCACTGGGTGAGTGGTAGCCCTCAGGCCTGCCATGCAAAAGGACGTGGGTTCAAATCCCCGTTCCATATTTCGATTTTCTATGGTTTCCCGATATCACTCCAGGCGAATACAGGTACAATTCCTTTGAAGGGCATGGCCGAATCCCTTCCCATTCCTTGCCCTCCGTCCTCTTTCGCCTCTATTGACCTCGACGTCGACGAGGCGTGAACTCCTAATAAAAAAATAATGCTCTACGGCCTCCGGAGAACAATGCCTTACACATTACTGTTATGGGAGAGTCCATAAACTACGTGGTTCGGTTTTGGAGGGGAGGGGTTGGCTGGAAAGCTACGCTCAGCTACATGGGGAAAGGGGGGGGCGGGTTCCAAGCCAAGACACATAACTTATCATTTACATTATTTGTCACAGTTAAAATGAGGAACATAACACACAACAGCATGTGGATATTTATTTCCGTCATTTAATTATCTCCGTATATTTTACGATAGTCTGACAAGAGAAAACAGTACAAAATGTCTTCTGGAATCAATAAGGAAAAATGTTACGTGCCACGTGGAGGAGAGGAAGGGGGGGGGAGAGGCAAAAGCCACGTCAGGCTCCATGGGCGGAGGGGGGGGGGGGTTCACAGGAGGCCAAAATGGAGCTACGTAGTTTAAGGACGGTCTCTATCAGAGAGGTATATAATAAATATCTAACAAAAAAAAATTCATAATCAGATTCTCAGTGGTGCAAGTATATACTAAACACTTTATGTATATGAACGTTATTCACTAAATATTCATACTCGCGTAACTGCCAGATAGATTGTGAAAAAAATAATAATAAACCACCAAGTATTCCAACTTATACAAGTTCTCCTTGGATACACTATCCCATTTGAGAAGCTGCAATAGTCTGAGAACGAACCGTTAATTTACGATGTATCGTGAAGTTTCTGTTTATGCGAACTGATGTTTATTAGAGAAAATCTGGAAACTTCAATCGCACTATACCATCCAAATAGAATTTATCGACTTTACACTGAATGATATTTATTTGTTCAAATGAACTGAAATGCATCTGACTGGGTCAAGGTTTCACTCACACTTTCGAACTCAACCGATAGTATAGTAAATCCGCCATGATGTTAATCAACAATAAGAACATGGAGCTCTGGCCTCGCATTCGGGAGGACGCCGGTTTGAATCCCCGTCCGGGCATCCAGATTTGGATTTTCCATGGTTTACCCAAATCGCTCCAGGCTAATGCCGGCATGCTTCTTTCAAAAGGCCATAGCCATTGCCCCCACTCCCATCCCGCCTCTAATGACCTCGACGTCGACGAGGCGTATAGCCATTAGCAAAAAAAAAAAAAAAAAAAAAAAAGAAGAGATCGCACAGGATATTAGAATCGACATGAATTCCCACTTAAAGCAACTTCTGAAAGCCCTACAACTCCTCTTGCTTTTCTAAACTGAATGCTGCTGTTAACTCAAAAACATTTCTGCCACACTGGTAACTCTTTCTTTTATATTGCCTATGATTCTCTGTCTTCCCTCCTTTTGATTAGACATTGCACCCTACATTTGCTACCAACGTTACGGAATGAAAGCCAAACCCCTTCCCTTGCAAGCTGCTTCCATTAGTAAAGTCCGTATGTTTGTTTGTTTCGCGTACAAATCCACACCATTCCACCGATTTCGACCACGCTGATAGCACTGATTACTAGACAGTTGGATTCTCGGATTCCACCCCCCTTAAATATCTGTAGTGCGATTAATTAAACTATAAGATCACCCAAAACTGAGAACTAACTTTTAAACCCCTTCAAGGCACCATTTTTAGATGTTGACGCTTTAGTACTCCACCTTTAAGATACTCTGCTTTCAGATTCACCTCCATAAAGGAGCGTCCATAAATTACGTGAGATGAAATAGTGGGGGGGGGAGGGAAGGTCCGGCGAAATCTCACTTAAGGGGGAGGGGGGTTGACGGAAATAGGTTCATAACCGACGCGGATATCGACCTTAGGGGAGGGGGTAATGAGGTCTAGCCACGACGCGGAAACCGACCTTAAGGATGTATAACCGCCCTTGGAAGCATTAAAGCTAAAAAATGTCTCAAAAAACTACGAGGTCGATTAGCAGGGGGGGGGGGGAGGGGTAGCGTCAAAGTCTCACGTCATCTTAGGGGGCGGGGGGTTATACCAGATATCACCAAATCTCATCAGAGGGGAAAAACATCTCACCTAATTAATCGACACCCCCTAACGTAATCGTCGCCCCCGCTTCCTCCCCTTACGGCATTTTCCTCCCCAATGCTTTATTAAATACATCCTAATGTGTGGAAAAAGCTGCTAATGCAAGCTACCTAATATTGATCATCATAGATATAGGATAAAATGTGCAAATGATTTGGATGTCAGCGGGCGAAGCCATGGATAGCCGTAAGATTTATAAACTCTACCAGTAACCCCGTGAGAATCTTCCACGTATTCAGTCTTCGCTTTCTACCCCACAAAAATAAATGATTTATAGTCGGTTCAATTAACAGAAGCGGCCCATGGTCAGACTACTCTGTCCCCACTCCGTTGCCCTTGTCCCTACATGCTAAGTGGAAATTTGCCACTCGCATACCTGGACAAAGCGGTCAGCTCGGAGATGTAGGAAGGGACTGATGTTGAGGTGAGGAGCGGAGCCAGGGGAATATGACCTTGATCCGCCAGTTCAGAGTGAACAGGATTATAGTCATCGTTGAGTTGTTGAAAGTATAAACACAAAACAGCAAGAAAGTTTATTAATAACTGGATATTGTGGGCCATTTCCCCAATTGCGAGTTAATCAATTTTTTTTATAAAGGTGAATAACACGCCAATGCAATTGAATTTTGTTTTATTTTTGTGTCATACGCGTTTCGCTCTATTTTCAGAGCATCATCAGCAACATATGTTAATTTCTTTTTTTTTACTTTTTTATCGTGATCAGTGTTAGCTTCTCTGTGTAGGTTTTGTAGAATCTTCTGAAGGTATAAAGCACTACACTGCACCGACCAAATTTCATATTATCACTATTATTTACCGTCACTATCGTTTTCAAAACATGAGAGCGTAAACACCACGCCATGTTTTTCACAAGTCCATAGAATGTGCAGTGTAGTGCTCTATACCTTCAGAAGATTCTGCGAAACCTACACAGAGAAGCTAACCCTTATCATTAGAAAAAAGTAAAAAATAAAAGTAACATATGTCGCTGATGATGCTCTGGAGATAGATGCGAAACGCTTATGACACAAAAATAAAACCAAATTCAATTACATTGGCGTGTTGTTCACCTTTATATATATATATATATATATATAGTTATAATGTGAACGTACTTACGAATAACTATTTGTGTACAATATCTGATGTTAGAACGGAATGATCATAAAGTTTTGTTTGTCACTTGTGCTGGCTGATACACAAACATTGTTTCAAAATGCTACTTTGAGTTGCCCACGACTAAATATAACATTTAGCAAGGATAGATAATCCAGTTCTTCGAAGCGTTTGCCCCTGAGACTTATTGACGGTCATAGCAAAGGCACCTTTCAGTGAGAACAGAAGGTAGCCTCTGAAGCTGTCACTACTAAAGAGGCTGTTGCGTGGCGGGTTGCATGTCACTCAAACACACGCAGCGGTGAGGTAAACTACAGTGTGTTCCGGCCGCTCGAGTACCCACTTAAAATTGTAAACAGCCAATGTGTTTTAACGCAAACTGAATATACGACGCCAGAAGACAGTAAAAAAAAAAAAAAAATCCTACCCATTGATGAATTATTCATCGCTGTAGATCTGGTCTTCTTTTAGTTGATTGAAATAATATACAGGGGCCGCTTAATTCGGAATACTATCCATCGCTTCCTACTTCTTTTAGATCTTATAGGTCTTTCTTATTAACTCGTCCGAAAGAAGGATGTAAGGTATTACCTTCACTCTTCCATATCTTCGACGCATTGTTTATGATCCGTCTGGTGGGTGAAGTACAACAATTTAAGACTCCAGGGTTGATAAATCCTAGGTCCAACCACATCACATACAATCTTCTAGTTTCGATATGTAACCTATTCAAAATTCTTTCACCAGTTCCCTAGATTAAGAAACAAAACTGGAGAAACTTCCATCCTTACAGATCACTAGATGCTGGATTGAACAAAGGTAGAAGTGAGTTGGCACAACTGCATCAGTCAAACATCTGTAAAAAAGTTGGATTTGCCTTTGTGTTTCCGGATCTAAAGTAAGAAATAGGAGAACTCATACGAATTTTCACGATCGCCGCTGCCCAAGGCTACACTGAGAGATAATAATATACCTGCTTTGTCAATATTTCCACGCTGGACCAGCCGTCGCCATACTTCATGTTCTGTTATGGCGCAAAAAGTTTCTTTTGTTAATGTAACAAACGTATAAATGTGTGGTAAAAAAAAAAAAAAAAAAAAAAACACACACTTTTGATTGTTGTCACATTTGTAATTTTAACAAGTCTGTTAAGTAGTTAAATCTTGTTTGCTGAAGTGCCTGTAGTGTCCCACAACCTACGATTCTCTGATCTTGATGGGTATCTACATCATCGTCCATTCTTTTGTTATTGTTTCTGTTGAATTAATCTAGAAAATTAAAAACTGTTCTATACCTGAAAATTATGTAAATAACATGTTGAATATTGTAAGTGAAATACATTCTCATGACAGGTTGGTATCAAAATAAAATTTGTAAAACTTACATAAAAATGACGCCATCAAAAGGTGGCCTAGAAGTTAAAAGCGAGTATTTATTATAATCTCCTAATCACATTTCATTTTTGTATGGTTTCCCGAAATCATTCAAAGCGTATTCTGCTAATGGCTTCTCCAAAATGGCCATGGCCGGATTCCTTCACTATCATTGCCTTTAATTTAATTTAATTGCTATGGCGCACAAGCTCCGGTGGCGATTTCCCCACACTCCCATTTTCTCCGTTTCCTGTACCCGCCTACTTTTGCTCTGCAAATTTCAGTTTTAAATTCTTTTAGAATTTTTGGTAAATTATTCATTATCACTCTTCGTAATTTATTTCAACCCCTGAACCCCTTACCTACGAAATAAAATCTTCTGAGATCCTTGTGCCTGGATTCTAGTGTCAGCTTGAGGTCAAGGTTATCTTTTCCCTTCCATACATCTCTCCTAATTCCTCCACGAATACCTTTCCACACATTATCACCAATATATGCCTTGTACACTCCCATGATTCTCCTCATCCTCCTCCTGTCTTCCAATAAATCCCATTCCAGCTCCTTTATCATACTAGTTACTGATTGTGCTCTGCGATCATTTCCAGAGCAGGCCCTGCTTTGTACCCCGTCCAACTCCTGTATTTGATACCCAAAATGTGGGTCCCGCACTACACTACAATGCAATGGTCTGACCGAAGTTTTGCAACAGAATTTAACTGATGAAAAAGTGAACACGGAATGTTAACTTTCGAAACTTAAGGCCGTGATCATAATTGTCTGCTTGAATTATTTGTGTATTGTTTGAGGATCACTTTCCCTTAGGAGGTAATGCAGTGTGCCTACTCTTCATCTAATTAATTATACTGATACTACCTTCTCGGTCATGGCTAGATGGCGCACAGTGGAGTATTTGTTGCGCAAGTTAAAAAGACAACAAAATCTTGATGGTCTGGAATATGTCTGTTATCAACTGTGCATATGATTCCTATTCCTTTGGTTACATAACCGCAAGAAGTACGTATAGTGTCCACCGTATGCAGGACTACGCTGAAAGGTAACGCTAGAAGAATTTGTGCATGAGGAATAATCAGAATGTGAGCAGAGAAGACAAAGTTACGTGAAGTATGTGATAAACTAGATGAAAATAGCTCTAGATTGCTAGGTTGGCAGAAGCTTTAGGTTTTCACACACTTTCTCTCTCTCTATCTCGCCCACTCTGCTTCTCTCCCTCACTTTCTCTCTCTCTTTCTCTCTCTCTCTCTCTCTCTCTACGTCTCTTTCCCACTTTCACCCTCTCCCTCTCTCTTCCTCCGCTCTCTCACCATACTTCTCTCCCTCCTATCTTTCTCTTTCTGGCAGACACACACAAAATAACCGAGACGGAGAATGGGATTATGGCTAAACTGGGTTTATAATAAAAATTGCTTACATTTTGGAGAAACTGCTGAAAATTCACGAGGATAGGTTTAAAATACGGTGATGAAATCGACATATTGTAAAAAAGAAAGATCACAGAAAAAAGTTGGAGGTATCGGAAAAAAAATTCTGAGGTCCGTGACAGGAAAGAGAAGGACAGTTATCTTAAGGAACCTGAAAATAGCAGAGATGACTGGAGTGTTACGATTTATATGAAGCCTGAAGAGAGGCTCGGGAGCCATGTTATGAGAAAGTTAAAAGGTGGTATCTTACAACTTATGAGATTTGTACGAGAATAGGAAAGAAAAAGAAGAAATAATTTAACTATAATTTAGGAATAAGCAGGAGAATAATACTGTCGAAATACGGAAATGGAGTTTCGATAGGAAATTGAAACACTAGTAATTTCCTGCACAATACTACTTGCTTCTGGAAAAAATATAAAATAATATGGCCTCCTGTTTCTGTGACTATTCCAATTTGTTTCTTTGTACTAACTGTTGTATCGGGGTTTCCTCCTGTAATTCATGACACTACAGTGAATACAAGACAACACTAATACAAAGAGAAACACAACATTTAATTAGAACTACCCACGCCTGAAGCTCGATTCGAACCGCTGGCCCTTACAATGCGAAGCCAACGTGCTAGCCCTTACAATGCCAGGGTCAGCTCATAATGAACACTATCCAGGATGGAATATTAAAGGGCGCATATTATGGTATCATAAGCCACGTATAGATTATAACGAGCCCTTAGTCTGCACTGGATAGTGCAGACCTTCTGATTGGAGGCGTTCTAGTGGATGAGGTATCCCGCCGTGTTAGGACAGGTGTGTGCTAATTCGGGAGCGGCCCTGGTGACGGCAGACCTGGTTACGTCTGTTGGCAGTGCTCCCGCCGATTGTGTAACTGGCACAGTGTTCGATTACCGCCGAGGTTACTCATCCACGTCCCCCAACAGGGGCTCCAACTCGACGTCAGCTTCTAAATTTCACCACGGAGCAAACTAGTCCAGAGGCAGTTCTTCTTACACGCAGTTTTTTGCTGAATTGAATGAAACTGATGGAAAACTGCACCTAATACAGACTGTTTATTCGGTAAATGGGGTAGGTGGAGTCAAAGCTGCACATTCCATTCCAAAACCTAGACACTCCTTGGTGGTTGCATTCTGTGTTATTAATTATATTTTCTTAGAGGATGTCCGAAATAAATATGAATACAAAACGATCATCGTAGTATTCTAGTAAGTAATGTCATTTACTGAGGCATTCCGCACTGGTATAGGTGTTTCTATTTATATCCTAATCGATGTCGAAAACAACAAGCCACTTTTAATTAAAATCGCATATGCTCTTTGTAATAATACCCCACACCTGACACCACAATTTTTATGTTTTCGCAATCCCATCATAGACTCAGAGACATCATTTTCTTCTTCTCATCGTATACAGTAACCATGCGTGACAAAGGCCCTTCCCCAACCATTCTATAATTTTCTAGATCCAACAAATCGTATCAGGATATCACACTGCCTGACAGATATTGGTCCACTTCTGCGCTATCAGTCTCAGTCCCTTTTGTACCACTAAGTCGCATGTTCTTCCATTCTACTGTATGCATACAACGCATTTCGTAGACCAAATCTCCTTCTGGAAATCTTTTTTGCCTAATTTCAATGTAGAGATGGTTTCCTAATAAATGGTGAAGGTGATTCTCTGCTAATTTCATTGTGTTTTTCTGTCAAAGGAAAGCCGTATACCGATTCTGAGAATGCTATGAAATAGATTGGATTATCAGCCGACTGAGAACAGGTGTTTGAACAACATACCCGTTCCCATGTACATCCTCATCGATGCCATAAACAAATGTGGTCCACTTTTCATTTAAATCTCTTACACTCTTTATAATAATACCCCACACTTGATACCAAAATTTGTCTACTTTCGTAATCCCGTCGTAGGCTCATAGACACTGCTGCCTTCTTCTTCTGATCCTAGCGAATATTTCTTTAGGTTTAATCCTATATTAGCGTTCCATCACTGAAATGAGTGGGCTTTATGTACGAAATTTACGAGTAAAATGAAGTTGTTCAAACAACTGTGGCGTTGCGTTGCGGATTGACGCAACAACTGAAGCGAAGAATATAGTGGCAAAACTACTTGCAGGAATGTTACACGTCACATTCCCCAAAATAGCTCTTCAACACCAACCGATCTTAAATAATCTAAATATCAGCATAACACAGGTAATAATAGAAACAATCAGTATATTAAATTACTCACTAATACACACGCAGACATTTATACTTCTCTCCGAAAATAAAAGTTCCTACATAGGTCTGTTCTTAGACAGATCTAGCTATCTCTTTACTACGAATAATAGCTGTAGATTTGCGTTATCTGGTTTGATGCAGAGCCAACATATGGTACCACCTAGACATAAATTCTCAAACCCATTGAGCTGATGTATCCATATGTGCTTCTGTACTTGTAGTTGCAAGTATGTTTGGCCAAAATAGGGAAAAATCATTCAGATCATTGGATTTGAATGTTATGATCCCTTCCCTTAAGTAAATCAAAAGTGTATCATGAAAAACAACCTGCAACAATTTGCTCTCTTGCCGTCGGCTCTTTCAATAGTAAGGGTTTCCACGAAGTGTGAATATATACGTCGCCTCTAAGTTGATCCAGGAACAACCCTAATAATTCTGAAACTGAAGGAACATATCATACGAAACAGGAAAAAATTCGTCGGAAGTCTCCATCAGGTATGATGGATGATCGGTAAAGTTGGGGTCTGCCATTCAAAAGATCGGGACTTCGATTTCCGATCCGGCCTGGTTTTCCACAGATTTCAGATGAGCCATAGGGTTAGAATGATTGGGTCTGCAGTACGAATCCTGCCATAGGCATGGCTGGTATTAAGTTTTGGCTTCTTTTATATTGTCCTCGATAATTACCACGAAAAGAACATCTGTTAATATGAGAAATATATTATTGGTGGACTAGAAATAAAAAAATTTGCTTGTCGTATGACGGAAAAGAACAACAGCTACATAAAAAATACACTTGTGGTAAGTTCCGGGAAGTTTCTTTCAGAAAAACTCCATTTCCACTATCAATTCTGTTTCTTGCCACATATTCTCTGCAGAAAAAATGAATAAAAAAATTAAAAACGCTAGGAATAATCACTTTACTGCCGCTAACATAACCAGTGGATCTGTGAATGAGTTTATTGAGCGTGTAGAGTCTAGAGTCTCAAAGACTATACATCATATTAATAATAGTTACTGTATTCACAAAAAGTCTGCCCTTGGAGACAGACATAGTATCTAAATAAAAATAATAAAAATTGTAACGAGACGTATATGCATTGAAGGCAAACAGCTCATACCGATCACACCGATACTAAAAGCCAGCAAACAATACCACATTTGAAAGTTGGCAGGTCTGTGATATTGACAGGTTGTCTGATGTTCTTCGTTAGTACACACGTCTAACCTTAATATACCTGTAAGAATTAAAATTATAAATAACAAACAGTAGTTCAGAAGGAAAACTGCAGCTGTAACAGATATGCCTGTAGAGAAATCAATAAGAACAAGCCCTATTTTCTCAGCGGAGGGATGAGAAAGTGTGCGCAAGAGAACGAAGAAGTTACAGGCGGAAAAGGAAAGAGCGTGAACAATCAAGGCAGCTGTGTAACCGCTGTTCATATCTCACTGGAACGACCGTAATAGTAAGCTTACTGACCCGCCAGTGTGGCTCAGTGCGTTAATTCGCCACAGTCTCGGTCAGGGAGGTACACCGGGTCCAAGTCCGAGTCGTGGACACACGGGTAGGGACGGGCTGTAGGAGGTTTTCCGATATTAATTAAGGTTCGTTCCCACGTCGCGTGCTAGGAAGGACGCGCCTTTCATCTTCTACCTCCTGGCGGTGGGTCGAGACGAGCCGTACCTGCTAGTTTATGCGGCAAAGATGACAGGCGTCCCCTAACAAGCGCCGCGGGATGCGCCGTGGGAACCCACCTTTGAGGTGAACGCAGGGACGGTCCATAATCTCCACCTCATAAGCTACATACTCCAAAAACAAAAATATACTTATCACACAATACGTAAGTTACATGAATCGCAGACAGATGGCAACACATAACCTCCCCATTGCTCCAGAAGCTGAGAATCCCCGATTCTAACTACACAGCGGAAAAATCGGACAAATTCTTAGTTACAAGCCATAAAGAGAATCAAGGATTTGCGTGATCCGATAGGGCCCATTCGCAAATAATAATAAACCATGCTAGTAGCTATCACTTCATCTGACATTTGTTCTTGTAGTCATCGGTCTAACAGGAGGAAGACCGAGCGTGGTGGGTGAATGGTTAGCGTTCTGGCCTCGCATTCGGGAGGACGCGGGTTCGAATCCACGTCCGGCCATCCAGATTTGGGTTTTCCATGGTTTCCCCAAATCACTCCAGGCGAATTCCGCGATGCTTCCTCCAAAACGGCCATGGCCGAATTCCTTCCCGTTCCTTGCCCAAATCCCATCCCGCCCACCTTAGTCTTCGACGAGGCGAAAAGCAATAAAAAAAAAAGAACAGGAGAAAGCCGCAGACCCTGAAATACGCCGGGTACAGTAGATAATATTGCGAGAGTATACAGTTAGGAGGTCGGAAAACGATAGAAAAGAACTTGAGTGTAGAAAAAATTGTACAGTCTCAGTTGCTGAAGCAGTTTATCGGATCTGTCTATCGATAATGTACAGAAGTGCTGTGCTTGGAACATGCACGCTGATTGATGGAGTGACATCACATTGTACACGTCACTGATTCTTAAATCTATTTGCGCAGTTTAGTCAGGGATCACCCAAAAACAGGAAACAAACGAAATTAAAATTTTCCAACGAACTGTTGCGGAGATACGCTGCGTTGATGGGTACAACCATCAGGTCACCTTTACAGAATACCAACAGTTTCACCATCTGTGGGGGAAGCCAAGAACTTTCCGGGCCAGTATCTTTATAAATGCGTAAGGGAGGACCTTCTGGAGTTAACCACTGTGTCTATAGAAGGTATCACATCCTGGAAGGTGTTTACAAGAAAGATGTTCCGCAGCCAACCCCAGAACCTATCAACATTTCGTCGCGTGTGTAAGAAGAGGCTAGTGCGACTAATTCTTTCTTTTCGTTTTTTCTCAGAATGATGCAGCCAAGTCCCTCCTTGCGTGAACCGATACTTGTGTTCCGGGGACGTCCTGAGACTGTCGGAATCCACTGTGCACTGTCGGCCACTCACCTGCTGCGGAGGTGTCGCTGCGACGCTCTGGATGTCCTGGCGGCGACTGACGCCGAGCGTCGGCTCCTCGCACGACGCCGGCGTCGCGGCGCCACCGTCGCCGGCGTGGGAGGGGCGTCGGCCTTGACGGGCTTCCGCACCGACCGCAGCCTCCGAGCGCCCTCCTACAAAATAACAAAATATCCACAATGTTGACAAATACTGTAAACTGGACCACTAGGACGCCTAGCAACAGCTGATGGCAATCTCTGGATCCGCTTGCCTCATCACAAAACGACAGAAATGTGTGACTTTTGATGTGTCGCAATTTTGACTGAAATAAATGTTTTTTGAAAAGTCATAACTTCATTTGGAAACTTGCATCTGCCCGCTGCTTAGTGTGTGTAGAAATGCTTTATTCTTGTTATTCTAGTGCCAAATATTAACGGGGAGAAAAAAAAACTTAAAAACATTCATTTCTTTTAATTATTACCTTAGATTCTGTTTTCTAATATAAAAGTTTCTTTTTCCACTTATATTTTAAAGCAATACAGTACATGAAATAACAGAAAATGTTCTGAGTCAAATCCTTTTATTTTCATTTCATCTGGTGTTCCTAAAGTACAAGCTGCATGCATTTAGTTTTAAAAACTTCTTTTTGAATCCTAGGTCATTATTTGAAATTAAAATATTTCTCCTTTCTTCCCTCGTCTCTAAACTGTTCTTTATAAGTCAACCATTTCCCTGCTCTCTTGTTGATTACAAATCCCTCATCAGTATCTCCATTTACAGTTTGATTGCTAGTTACTATTTATTCTATAAATCACCAGAGAATTTTACCATTTAATGTCATTAATCTCAAAATCTAAGATAAGTAGTTCCGTCTATCTTTTTAAGTTTTATAATCTACCTGTCGTATTGAGACATCTAACATCCAAGCTGTGACTAGTAGAATGTTTTTGCCTATTTCGATTATTCCTCCCTGAGGAATATCCAGGAAGGTCCATACATAATCTGACCTCTAGATACCCTCTGGATCATTACAGCAGTGACTCCCCATTGTATTCTGCGTCTTCATATCGTTTATCATTTATAATTCATCCGTCTTTAGGGACCGGTTCCAGCCTCAAGGGCAGGAAGGTACACTGGTCCTCTACCCGCTCTTCCACCCTCCTTTCAGGAATCCGTTGGCAAGCGGTGGGTGACTTCTTACACCGGGAATCATTCAGTCACCAGACTCTCGTCCTTGCAAACCACGTGAAACAGAAGTTGACATTTGTTTGGAACAGGGTTTTACCGTCTCTCCCAAACCGAGGTGAAATGAACGTCGATTAAGACCATGGATGATCAAAATTATGTGTCAGAATTTCTGAGCACCCAGCGCATCAAATCAGGCTTCTTCGATACTTCTTCAAAATTGTGCAGCAGTATCTAGTTTGAAATTATTACTATGGAAAGGAATATTACCAGTTGTACATTACTTTCTCTCACGTTGTGTGTTTAAAAATCATCGTGATGTTGTTTCCGGTAGTAAAACTTTTTTTTTTTTTGCTGTCGTCAGTCTTTCGACTGGTTTGGTGCAATCCTCCATCCCTTCCTATCCTGTGCTAACCTCTTCATTTCTACATATCCCTTACAGCCCACGTCCTCAATTATCTGTTTCATATATTCTAATCTCTGTCTTCCTCTACAGTTCTTACCTGCAAGTGTTCCCTCCACTAACAAATTAACCAATTCTGCATGTCTCAAAATATGACCTAGCAGCCTGTCTCTTCTTTCTGTAAGCTACTTCCACAAACTTCTTTTCTCACCCATCATTTCCAAAACTCGTTCATTTCTTACTTTGTCTGTCCACTTAATTTTCAGCATTCTTCTGAAGCACCACATTTCAAATACTTCAATTTTCTTTCTTTCCGGTATTCCTGAAGTCCATGTTTCGCTACCATAAAGTGCTGTGCTCTACACAAAGAGTTTTAAAAGGTTCTTTCTGAGTCCTATATCAATGTTTGAAACTAAAAGATAAAGGCTCTTTTTGCTGGTGCTATTTTGCTTCTAACATCATTTTTGCTTCGGCCATCGGTTGTAATTTTATTTCCCAAGTAATAGAATTCTCTTACTTCTCCTATTGCATCTGATCCTATTTTTATATTTAATCCACTAGTATTGGTATCATTTCTGCTACATTTCATCACTTTTGTCTTGATTTGATTTATATTCAGTCCAAAATCTTCCTTCAGTATTTTGTTCATGCCATTCAGTAACTTCTCAATATCCTCAGCCCTCTCTGCTAACAAGATAATGTCGTCAGCAAATCGTAGCATACTGATTTTTTCTCCCTGAAAACTTACGCCACATGGAAATTTTTCTTTGACTTTCTTCATTTCTTCTTCTACATACAAGTTGAATATTAACTGGGATAGACCACAGTCTTGTCTCACACCCTTTTTAACTGATGCATGTCTCTCGTGATTCTCTACTTTTATTATAGCCACCTGATTCTTATATAGTTTATAGAGTATTCTTCTATCTCGATTCTTTAGACCTGACTTCTTTAAAATTTTGAACATCTTGTCCCACCTAACATTATCAAAAGCTTTTTCTAAATCAACAAATGCCATAAAAGTATCTTTGTTTTTCTTGATGTAATAAAACTACGAACAGTTTACTCATAAATTTCGTGAATTTTTTTGTTATTTTTATACTTTCTACTGCCGGTGCAAAAGATGTGAACTGTATTGAACTTACTGTTCTCTTGGCCATAATACTATCGTTTGGACAAAGCTTGAAGGATAATTTTTACCCAAATCATTGTTTTACGAGAGCGGTCCTTTAACGGAGTTGTGGCCAAGATGTTAGATGACAAGACTGGTAGGATGGTGGAACAAACTAACACAAAATTCCTCTTACATTTCATGATGAATCAGTCTAATAGTGAGGATTACTAGTTAGGATAAAGTATGCCACATCTTGCCCAATATGGGGCTCTATTCTGGGTCTAGTGTGCATCAAGATGAGGCAATACAATTGTTATTAAATAACACTGATTACCCTTAAAATAATGTAATGTGGTGCATATTTCATAGTTTATTGCAACAGCGATATCTCTGGAGAGAAAGTATTAGAAAACATCTACAACAACCGAATATAAATAGCAAAAAATAAATAAAATGTTAATTTAAGCGCAATAAAAACTTTTTCAGTATCCTGGCAACTCATTTTTTCGCGTTTACTTAACAAAATGGAACTGTTGTGAAATAATCACCACAACCTCAATTTTGCAGTAACTAGGTTACTAGATTAACACGAATTGCATTCTTATTCTTGGTTACAATTTAAATATGTTAATCATGAGTACTCTGATTGTAAAATTTCCTAATCCCTTTTACGAAAATAGTTATTTTTAGAGGTTTAAATATTCTTTCTTACTGCCCTCCTTTTTTCCGTTTTTTTTTTTCGGATTTGGGCGTTCAGAAGATTACACACACATCGCGACGGCATCCTAAGCCACTTGTTACAATGTTGTGAAAGTGGCGACGACCCACATCCAGTGAACTGGGTCGCAGGGCTATTTCTGATTGGGCATGTTGAATAGTGGATGCCAGGCCACGCGTTGCCAATAGACAGTCTTAATTAATTAATATCTGAGATGTTTCGAAGTGGGAGATGACTGGCTCCTAATACTAACTGAAGCAAGTATCGACAGTAAAGGAAGCAGTAGCTTCGATGACGAAAGACAACAAATTTTGTGGAAAAATGTAAGAGTTGGGTAACTGAAGGTTATTTAACGGATCCTGACTGTAAATATCGTACTTCCAGGTCAGACTATGTCTTTTAGAAACGAATATCAATTTTTTTTGTAAAAATATATCTCTATAGTATAGGAGAGTTGGGTAATATGGAATACCATTTATGTTTTGTTGTACAAAATAGTACTGAAAATAATTTAACACCTGAAACTAAAACCAATACAACCTTCTACTTCTTGTGATAACATATATCTAATAAAAAGCTGTCAAAACAGATTTTTGTTTATTAGTAACATTTAGTTCTAAAAAAATTGTCGTTTGGAGGGTAATATGGAATAGGCGGGTAATATGGAATAGAAGGTTTCAAATAACGTAAACTATCTGGAATTGAGATAAACGGATTTAATGATACTTTTTAGTCAACATCATCATCATCTTTGTCGGATTCAATAGCTATCGCTTCTTTCTTTTTCGGCTGTTCTTAAAACAAAACATAATTAATGAATTAATTAAGAAACATTTACTTTCTCAATTGTTATTTTATTATTTTCGATCAATATTAACAAAAATCGTATTACTGACATTATATTTGATTAAAAATGTATTTCAACTCAGTAATTATTTTTCGGGTTGTATGAAATACCACAGTTTTATGGAATACCAAGTATCTCATATTACCCGAATCGCTATCTTGGACAAAATACGCTTGATGATATTATAAAAAAAAGATGGAAACCGGAAAAAAGACCTATCCAACAAACCATCACTCTTTTAGAACACATTACACTAAGATTAGCGATCAACAAAATAAATATAATATTTTACATATATTTTAGAAAACTAATCTGCAAAAATTTTCGAAAGTGGAAAAACAAACTTTGTTGGATAGCAAACACAGTTCCGGTCCCAAATGACCGACCTTCATAACAAAGCATCAGAGTAGTTTTGAGCAGCAGTTGATGGTACTTCCACTATACAGCAGCATTCGGCAGAGGAGAAACCTTGGTATTCCATATTACCAGACTATTCCATATTACCAGACTATTCCATATTACCCGATTCTCCTCTACTTAACCGCGGAATTCGATTAGAAAAAAACATCAATATAGTACAAATCAAATTTATTGGGATGTAAATATCTGTATGATGCCAAGCAGAATTCTTAGATAAAAAAATGTAACGTCTTTCTCTCTGCTACAACTGTGCTGCTACAAATGCAGTCTGCGTTTAAAAAAAAAAAAAAAAAAAAAAAAAAAAAAAAAAAAAAAAAAAAAAAAAAAAAAAAACCTATTACATTCAATATCCAATTTTATTCAGATCCATTGATTACTACATTGCATGACGTAGGCATTTAGAAATTTTGCTTTTGTTGAAATAAATCGAAAATAACCAGAATGAAGTAACCATCTTTAGCTTACGATACGTGCTTTAGGTATGCATCAGTGCGATGTATAGAAAGTATGACGGACATAAAACATTATATAAAAAGTCGGCTACAGGATTTATATATCTTTCTTAGGTAGAATATAAAAAGCGTTTTATGCTACAGCCGCCAATAAAATGTATAACGATGTTTGTAACTACGATAAATTGCATTTGACGGACCATACAAAGTAAAAGCATAAACGAAAATGGATCAAGAACAAAGTAAGATAATCTATACCTGGAATGTAAAAAGGCTTAGTAAAAAAAATCGGAAAATTTAGAAAATAAAATATCAACTTATCGGCCATACAACACGTAGAAAAATCAAAATAGGAGAGATTATATATTGGAGAGAGGAGATTACACATTTATATATAATAGCTTCAAACAAAAGCAATGCATGGAAAGATATTGGTGTAGGTATGAAAAGTAGTGCATGGAAGGGAAAAGAAGACCATGACCACAAGCTAGCACTCGATTTCAGGCACAAGGGTGTGGGAAGATTCTCTTTTTTAGGTAAGGGTATCAGGGATTGGAATAAGTTACCTAGGGAAATGATGAATGATTTACCGAAAATGTTGAAAGAATTTAAAGTAAAAATTTGTAGAGGTGGGTGCAGGAAGGGGGGAAGATAGATGTGTAGGGAAATTGCCACCGGAAAGTGTGCTCCATTGCAATCATCAAATATATTATTTCTATAATTTTTTTTTGTCACAAGCCTGTATCCTTCATACTTCACCGAAATCAATGAATGAGGTGTCATTTTAAAGCTTATGGTCTTCCCTTTGGTCAACATCATTTTTAAGAAATGAAGTTTTCGGAATTCGGCCCTTAAAGTGCGAAAATGTCAATATTCTAAAAGTCTGTTTTCTGTGTTATGAGTCAATATCTTCCTGGATACCTGTCTGAGATCGTTTAATGAAGTATCATTTTAAAGATTAAGATATCTGATTTAGTGACGTCATATATTAAGACAGAAACTTTTTCGGTAATTCAACCCTTAAAGGGCAAAAGTATCAATATTTTTTGCAATTCGTTTTTGTTTCACGAGCCATTTATCTCCCTTAATATCTATCCGACATAGATAAATGAGGTATCATATTAAATATTAAGGTCTCCGCCGTGGTAACATTATATTTTAAGAAAGGAATTTTTCGTAATTCGACCCTTAAAGGGCAAAAATGACAATTTTTCTAAAATGGTTTTTTTTGTATCTTGAGCCATTTATCTCCCAGGATATCTAACCAAAAGAATAAATGAGGTAGGATTACGAGTAGTATTGTCTCAGCTTTGTGAAATCATAATTTAAGAAAGAATGTTTTTGAAATTCAACCCTTAAAGGAAAAAAGTATAAAATTTTTTCTATTACCGATTTTTGGTCACGGGCGATTTATCTCCCTTGATATCTAACCGATACAGATAAATGAGGTATCATATTAAAGAATAAGTGTCTTCGCCGTGGTAACATTATATTTTAACAAAGGAATTTTTCGTAATTCGACCCCTTAAAGGCAAAAATGTCCAATTTTTCTAAAATGCGTTTTTTGTATCTCGAGCCATTTATCTCCCTGGATATCTAACCAAAATCGATAAATGAAGTAGAAATATAAGGAGTAATATATCATTTTTGTGAAATCATATTTTAAGAAAGAATGTTTTTGGAATTCTACCCTTAAAGGAAAAAAGTATAAATTTTTCTATAACCGATTTTTGTGTCACGAGCGATTTATCTCCCTTGATATCTAACCGATATAGATAAATGAGGTATCATATTAAAGAATAAGGTCTCCGCCGTGGTAACATTATATTTTAAGAAAGGAATTTTTCGTATTCGACCCATAAAAGGCAAAAAAGTCAATTTTCTAAAATGCGTTTTTTTTGTGTCTCGAGCCACTTATCTCCCTTGATATCTATCCAAAATCGATAAATCAAGTACGATTGTGAGGAATATTGTCTCAGCTTTGCTGACATCATATTTTAAGAAGAAGTGTTTGGAATTCAACTATTAAAGGGAAAAAGTATAACTTGTTCTACAACGTATTTTTGTGTCACGAGCCTTATATTTCCCTTGATATATAATCGATATAGATAAATGACATATCGTATTAAAGACTAAGGTTTCCGCCGTGGTAACATTATATTCTAAGAAAGGAATTTTTCGTAATTGGACCCATAAAGCGCAAAAATGTGAATATTTCTTAAATACTTTTTTGTGTTTCGAGCCATTTATCTCCCTGGATTTCTAACCAAAATCGATAAATGAAGTAGGAGTATGAAGAGTAATGACTGAACTTGGTGACATATATTCAACCTCACTATTCATCGCATTTTATTCGCGAAATTTTCGCACGGGTCGTCTAGTTAAATTATAAAGCAAAGCTGTAGCTGTATACGTACATAGGGGATGAGGAAAAAAGATTAAAATATCTATGAGTATTTGCAAGAAATTTTAATGACTATTAAAATAGAAGCGGAAGGGAAAAAATTGAAGAATCAACATGTCTGTACAATTACTTGCAAACAGTAATCAACAGGTACAATTAGTCAGATGGAGTTGTACTGTTAGGTGACGGGGATACTATACGTGGGAATAATCCTACTCAGAAAGTAGTTGGAAGGTTTGTGCGAAACAAACTGTAACTCAAATGGAATGCTACTGTGATATTTTTTTTTTGACTTTTAATTGACTCGAAACTACGAACACTTTTTTTCCGCATTGAACTATTTTTGGTTTAAAGCTCGTCCAAGAAAACAACTTAAATTACTAATTACCTCTGCTGTAATGTCATATGCTAGATGTTATTCTGACCTAGGCTAAATCTCAATCTAACCAAAACATCCGCTAACATTGCTTCTCGCAAATTAAAGCATTTTGCTTATATATTTTATCTGTGGGCAATGACTTAAACAAAAACGTATACAAACAACGAATATAAGTAAATAAAAAGTCAACTAATAGTTAATGTGTTAATTTAAACGCAGTACATACTTTTCTCTCAGTGTTGTGATATTTTATTTATCGCGGATGCTTAACTATAAAGAACTGTTATAAAATAACGCGTATGATCTCTACTATATAGTAACATCTCTGGTCATTGTTAAAACAGCAAAGATGGCCGACTTAGTTACGGACATGGCTGCGCGATTACCAAGCTTAGCCTTTTACGAGTGTACATTACGGCTTGACGAAGCCTTGGAAACGCATTTTAATATTGAAAATGAAATAGATGCTAGCTGCCGACATGATAAAAGTACGTGCGAATTGACAGAGACATTAAGAAACGGGAAGAATAGGAAGACAACTGGCAATATAGGATTGTTAAAATACGGAGAACTATTGTTAAAATTACGACTCCTGTACTTTGTGACTGTGCAGAGGCTTTGACTCAAAAATGGAAGATAGTACAGGGTGGCGAAATTATAGAACATAGCTCGGTTACTGGTATTCATGCACCATTCGTGGAAAGATTGAGGCGTGAAGATATGCAAGTTTGCGTAAATATTTTTGTACGTCTAGGAATCTATGTAAGGTGGGATGTTTTTAAAATTGATCTGTCACCATTTTCAGATTGACTAGCGTGTATGACAGAACTGTCTGAATATGCACGTCAAAAAACGACGCACAACAAAGAAATACAGAGAAATGAAAGGACGAAGCCTGCGGGGAAAACCAAGAAAACGATTGATTGAGGGGATGAGGTCAGAGGTAGAAGAAATAGACGGAACTGGGAAGACGTCCAGGAACAGAAGATCTACAGCGAGAGAATTGGCGAGCGATATACAACATCGGGAAACTGGATTGGCAAATAATGATTACTCTCTCAAACTGAAAGAAGACATGATTTGTTACACCTCCTTTTTTATCTTCTCAGACTTCACGACAGAAAAATTAATAGATTTTTTCTTCCTTCAGCCTTTGCTGTTCTATTATGAAAGAACTTTTTAATCCATTGGATTATCAGCGATAGTGTCCGATTTGTGTTTGCAAGTGAGATGTTCTCTACCATTCCATTAGGCCTGACAGGTACGTTTTGTGGCTCGATGCAAACTGTGGAAGCTTTATTCTGTGTTTCATGTTACTCTGTTTATGAAATGTTCACTTTTGTGGCGAAATTATTTCATTTGTGGGACCAGCGCATTTGTCATTCTTTTTACGTCCGCTCTGGCCTCGCATTCGGGAGGTTCGAATCCCCGTCCGGGCATCCAGATTTGGGTTTTCCATGGTTTCCCCAAATTTCTCCAGGCGAACGCCGGGATACTTCCTCCTAACGGCCATGGCCGAATTCCTTCCCGATCCTTGCCCCCCCCTCCCCAATCATTTTCCGCCTCTAATGACGTCGACGTAGAATAGGCGGAAAGCCATAAACAAAAAAACACGTTATTTTTTAACGTTTCAGCCGGGGACCTTTCGTCCATTTTCATCATTGTTCAGATATTATCACACTCTTACCGAGCTTGGAGGGTGAGTGGTAATACTCTGGCGTCGCATTTGGGAGGACGCCAATTCCTGTCCATCCATCCAGATTTCGTTTTTCAGTGGCTTTCCGAAATCACTCCAGGCATATGACGGGATGGTTCCTTCAAAAAAGGCCATGGGAAAATTCCTTCCAGTTCCTTGCACCCGTCCTTTCCCGCGTCTAATGACCTCGGCGTCGACGGGTACTAAACCAATAAGAAAAATCAAATTGCGTTTGTCCTTAAAAGTCTCTCTTTTAGTTTTCAGTTTCTGATAGTTCCTTATCTGGTTTGTTTCTGTTGCATGTAAGCATAGTTTAGTCACTATTCAAAGATAACGTCAAACGCTACATTTGCTTCCTATCTTGCTTTTCGCCTCGTCGAAGTCATTAAAGGAGGCAGGGGGTGGAAACAAGGAAGGGAAGGACTTCGACAACCTTTCTTTGTAGCAAACACTGCGGCATTCGCCTGGAGTGATTTCTGGAAACCATAGAAAACCGAAATCCTAAAGGTCGGACAGGGTTTCCAACCAGCGTGCTCCGGAATGGCAAACCCTATCGTTATCTCTCACCCACAGGCTCGGTTTTCCCCTTGAGATCAGTGTATCTACTTTCGACTGCATTTGCCGTAAAATTGAAGCTCCAATAGTCTATTATTTTAACTGTAATGTAATTCGTGCTTTAATATTACAACAAAATCCATAAAACGTAACTGGAACCACACACAGCGACCTGACTGAAGTGAGGAAATTTAGCTGAAGACCTGTTCTTTTTGTTAATTGCTTTACGCCTCGTCGACGTCGAGGTCATTAGAGGCGGTAAGGAACTGGAGGCAAGGGATGGGAAGGAATTTGGCCATAGCTCTTTGGAAGAATCATCCCGGCATTTTCCTGGAGTGATTTGGGGAAACCATGGAAAACCCAAATCTGGATGCCCGGATGGGGATTCGAACTCACGTCCTCCCAGATGCGAGGCCAGAGCGTTACCGCTCACCCTCCATGCTCGAAACATAGAGAAACAGGTGTTTGAGTATCGAATTTCTGGAATGTACAGTGAATGTAGTAAATATCTGAACTACGTGAGAATACTTTGTCAGACTATTGCTTGCAAATGGTGATGTGATTACGGCAGTTAGTAATTGCCAGTTCAGTCGGTTATCTGGCATCCGAGGTAACAGTCCCACGTTCGTAGTATTCCGATATCTCGTGTGTTCACTGAAAGAACAGACCATCAGCTCGTAGACAGTTTTCAGAAGTCGATGGTTTAAAAAAAGTATTATTTGATTAATCAACTCTCAGAGGATAATACAAATAAATGAACGAGGTTTTACTCGGCGTTGTATATTTATGAATGTTTCTCGGAAACCAAACAAATAATACTATAATTTGAACACAATATTTCGGCGATATAAACTACGTCGCCATCTTCAGGTGTAGTTCCTAGAGCGCGTCGTAATATTTCGTCAACGTCGAGGTCAATAGAGGCGGAGGAAGGACTGTGAGAAAGGAACGGGAAGGAATTCAGCCATGCCTTTTGATGTAACTATCCCGGAATTCTCCTGGAAAGATTTCGGAAAATCATGGAAAACCGAAATCTGGATAGCCGGGCGGGGATTCGAACCCATGTTCTCCCTAATGTGAGGCAAACTTAAAGTATTATGACTTCACCTGAAGATGGCGACGGAGGTTCATGTCGGCGAAATATTATATATAAATAATATTATTACTCGGTTCGTTTCCCGAGAAACATTCGTAAATAATACGAATGATATTTCTGTTAAAGTTTCTTTTAATATCATTAAACAGTTTTTATTCATAACTAGCGGAGTTCCCGGCTTTGCCCGGTATAGTTGGCGTAGATTTAACCGTACCCTATTTTTATTCCCGCAACATTTGTACAAAGTTTCATAAAATACGCGCCCACTTTTTCGGAATTAAAGCAAACTTACATTATACCGCCCCCTACAAAGAAACTGGTGGGCTGAAGTTTATTTGCACGTATACTATTTTCATTCGTCCGAAAAGATTCATGTATATCAAGCTTCGATAATTTGGTTAAGAAATTTCATTACTACATTACTGAACAACCCTAGATTATGTTAAAAACTCACATTTGATTCAATTGCGAAGTGAATGGATATACTTGTGGCTCGAAACACCAGATCATTTAACTCTGCAGATAAAATATCAAAAGTGAATCCGAAATAATATTATCGTTAACAGAAGAATAATGCTGAAAACCAGAGATATTGTCCACAGATCGTGCTTAAAGGAAATCTCTGTTGTTTTTACGGCTATCTATGCCGTTTAAAAATTGATATTCCGAATTAAAGGAATGAATACTTCAAGCTATGGCTTTTAAAAATTGAATATATCGAATTAAAAGAAAGAATATCTAAAGTTTTGTTTAGTGTGCAAAATAGTTATTACTGTAAGTTATCTTATTACTTTAATTAAAGGCTATGGTCAGAGACATTGTGTTGTGTGTTTAGTGGGGAGTATGAGGCATCTAGTGATTCCTCCTGTGGAATTTCTCACCATACGTTCAGAATTTCATTTAATGCTCCTACATTATTTAACGTTGAAACATAAGACATGCCAGACAAGTGAATTAAGATTCTAAGCTTTAAAACGGTGAAAACTCATCGAAATCTGCCCAGTAGTTTCCAAGTTTTTATACGACCAATATGTCCGGTTTTCGTTTTATAGATATAGATAGATTAATTTGAAATCAAGAATCAGATTTGTGAGCCGAAGAAGACAGCAGGAGAAGAAACGAATAGAATTGAGCTCGGAGACCATGCTGGAAGTACGGATCGCATTGATGGAGGAGTTTCGAAACTCCGTGACCTCCATGTCCGTAGGGAAAACTTACTCTATTGGAGGAGCTTAATTAAGTGTATCCACCTGACTCCAAGATGTTTAACTTGGGTCCTGTATGACAGGTTCATTTTCGATTGTGCTGTAAGGGCACCGTGCGTTTATCCGTTACACTATTAAGAGACTGTTGTGTTTCGAAATCCCTTCTTATGCATCATCTCATTCCATGCGACGTGTCCACTTCTTACTCGATTCAGCGTCCTCCAGATTCCTCTTTCCATCTCAAGTCCTGGTATAATTATAATAGTTCCACGTGGTCGTAATGACCTGGTGACAGGGTTATGATTTGCTGCGCATTCCGCCCCTGTTGTAGCCGCCTTATCCTAACCCGGTAGAGCCAATGGGAACAGGGGACCTACAATTTAACATGAAATCCGAACCACGGAAGCGTTCTGGAGCAGGGCCGACACAAGGAATTTCGGGTCCGGGGTAAAATGGGCGACCTTTTTTTTTTAACTCTATAAACTAGCCGGGCTACAATAGGCGCATTGTTGGCTTCGAGGTGTGAGGGCCCCTGGAGACGGTGATAGGGGCCCCCCATCAGCCGGCGGACCCGGGTACATTTAACCCGCTTACCCCCCTCCCCCCCTAACGCCGGCCCTGTTCTGGCGTAATTCACATTACACAGCAAACTGTACCAGAGGTGAAGGTAGGGTCAAAGGCCTTTGAAAATCCCCGCTGAGAAAGGGTTTCGAAGTGGGGACTTTTCGATCTCCAGCCAGACACCTTAATCCCTGACCTACCAGACCGCAACAATAATTCTGTGCGGTCGTAATGACCTGGTGACAGGGTTTCAATTGGCCGCGCATTCCGCCCCCTGTCATAACCACCTCAAATTAACCCGGTGATCCTACCGCGTATAGAGGACCTTCAATTTAAACTGAAATCTGAACCATGCAAGCGGTTTGGCGTACTTCACATTACACGACAAACTGTGTCACAGGTGAAGGTTAAGGGCACTTCGAAATCCCCGCCGAGACAGGGATTCCTACCGGGGACCATTCGATCATCACTCAGCCACCAGACCGTTCGTTGATATGAATGAATCCAGTTGATGTACTTAGTTTTCAGTGTGCCCGTGACGATCCTCGTAGATCCATTCGTAATAACGTGTACCTTCCCACTGTGAACACTTTGTTTGCATACCGAGGCGATTTGGTACACAAGTGTCGGAGAACGTGATGTAGTTGCTTGACCTTCCCGGGATGTGCCAGTCATTTTCCTTCTTATGTTTATTTGCCAAGATAACTACAGAAAATCACCTGAATATTTTTTTAACATTGCTTTACGCCTCTCAACAGCGAGGTCTTTAGCGACGGGAAAGGATGGGGGCAAGGAATGGGAAGGAATTCGGCCATGGCCCTTTGAAGGAAGCATCCCGGCATTTGCTTGGAGTGATTTGGGAAACCATGGAAAACCCAAATCTGGATGCCCGGACGAGGATTCGAACCGCCGTCCTCCCGAATGCGAGGCCAGAACGCTATCCGTTACACCACCACGCTCGGTAAATCGCCTGAAAATCGGTGTCAAGAAGACCGATTCGCCGCACCTGGGATTCGAACCTGGGTCCGTTGTACGTCCTAGTGCAGTGTGGTGCTGAATACAGTGAAGCGTCAACATTGAGCAATCCAACTATCAGCAGTTCGACTCGGATCATGTGGCAGGACTTAAACTCCATCTGGTGCGGAGGTAGTGCAACATGGCGATTTCCGCGAAAGGCCTTCCACGTGACGACTAAAGAGAGTAGTTGTGATTCGCTCACTGTTACATTAAGGCTGGAAACAGGAGCCACCCCCTGTTGTGTAAGAGAAGCTGACACCCCTTTGTTCTATGTTAAGCTTGGAGCCTGGCTCGCTGCCACGGCATTTCTCTCGTTTCTGTTTATTCTCGTGGCTGCCTTCAATGCTGCGTGCTATTTGCGCAACCGGAACCTTGAAGGGCTTTAACTACACTCGCTCGCTATACACTTTCTCTCTATAATTGTTTATGTTCTCTAAGTGAAATACTTTGATCTCACGGTCGCCACTCAGAAACAAACGAATGAATAAAAAAATAAAAAAAAAAAACACTGAGTCCGCTTTTAAAGATTGTTTATTAAAGTCCTGTCTTCGAGTAATCTGCTCTACAAACTGATTGTTCCTTCGAACTCTGTAAATTACTCCAGACAGGGACGCAAAACTCGAAATTTTGAATGCCCACAGTTAAAGTTCATCATCGGTTTGTTTGTAAAATTTACCGCAGAACACAATCGGCAACTGATATGATTAAGGAGCTGAATTGGAAGTCATTGGAAGATAGGCGGAGGTAGAAGAGAGTGCACAAATCGTATATTGGTGATGACACTTGGAAAGATATTGGTCGTTCGATCGCAATTGAATTAAATTAAAATAAAAGTAATCTATGAAAGGGAAGAGATGACCATGATCACATATTGGCACTCGATTTCTGGACTAAGAAGTTTTCTTTTGTAAGGTGGGAGTGGGGAATTGCAATAATTTTTTGAGGAAAGTGTTGAACAGAAAACACAATGGCTCAAGTTAAAATTCAAATTCGTAAATGGAAAATAATTTATGATAGAAATTAACAGCTAAATGGAAAATTGGGTGTATAAGGAAACTGTCACCATACCAATCAAATTAAATTAAATTATTTTCATAATTAAATTTTAGACCACTGCCTATACTTTGATCCAGGCCCTTGTTTACATTAATATATTACTCGTATGCATTTCACGTTAGAAATTAGCGAAACATCAATACATGATAATTCATTTTATATCAGATCTCTTAACTACTCTGGAACACACCTGTTTAATAATCTTTCTAAAAGTATAAAACAGTTTGTAGACAATAGAGATGTATTTAAAGAAAAACTGAGGGATTATTTTATTGGCAACCTCTACTCCCTTCAAGAATTTATACAAAAAAATTAATTACATCCATTATGACTTTTGTAAAAATATCAGTTGTAAACTATATCCTTTTTTTCCTTCTATTTCTTGTGTTTTTAACATATAGTAATAGTTCCACTGTGATTATTACTCAATATATACAGGGTGTTACAAAAAAGGTACGGCCAAACTTTCAGGAAACATTCCTCACACACAAACAAAGAAAATATGTTATGTGGACATGTGTCCGGAAACGCTTACTTTCCATGTTAGAGCTCATTTTATTACTTCTCTTCAAATCATATTAAACATGGAATGGAAACACACAGCAACAGAACGTACCAGCGTGACTTCAAACACTTTGTTACAGGAAATGTTCAAAATGTCCTCCGTTAGCGAGGATACATGCATCCACCCTCCGTCGCATGGAATCCCTGATGCGCTGATGCAGCCCTGAAGAATGGCGTATTGTATCACAGCCGTCCACAATATGAACTCTAACATGGAAAGTAAGCGTTTCCGGACACATGTCCACATAACATATTTTCTTTGTTTGTGTGTGAGGAATGTTTCCTGAAAGTTTGGCCGTACCTTTTTGTAACATCCTATATATATATATATATATATGTGTGTGTGTGTGTGTGTGTGTGTATGTGTGTGTGTGTTATATTTCAGTGGTCTTCCTCAGCAGTTATCTATGGAACAAGTATAATAAATAAAATATTAAAGGAGTGAAGTTTGTGTAGGAAAGATATAATTTTTGTGGCAAGAAATTATGTAAATTCTGCGGACCGCCATTGGTTGCAGGAACCGTAGAATATGTTATACCTCTCAGACGAACTGACAATGATTTGCATGAATTGTGGTGTTTATATTCGTTCTTAGCAAGATCGTCGCTATGTACAGAGTGTTTCAAAAATGACCGGTATATTTGAAAAGTCAATAAAAACTAAACGGGCAGCGATAGAAATACACCGTTTGTTGCAATATGCTTGGGACAACAATAAATTTTCAGGCAGACAAACTTTCGTAATTAGTTACAATTTTCAACAACAGATGGCGCTGCAGTCTGGAAAAATCTAAAGTACGATTATTCTAAGGAATAAACCATTTTTTCACAGCAAACTTGCAATCTGTGAACAGCACACGCTTACAGCAGAAAGACGACTGACAGAATGGCGAACTCACAGACTGCGTTTACTTCTATATCTTTCAAATCGCCTGCAGCGCCTTCTGTTGTTGAAAATTGTAACTAATTTCGAAAGTTTGTCTGCCTGAAAATTTACTGTTGTCCCAAGCATATTGCAACAGACGGTGTATTTCTATCACTGCCCGTCTAGTTTTTATTGATTTTTTAATAATATACCGGTCATTTTTTAAACACCCGGTAAGTCAGAATCGAAATTGGACTATCCACGGTTTTACGATACAATGACAGTGGGTATTGTATGTATCGTTCCGGCATTGTAAGCATACCTAGGTTTCTAAACACATTCCCACCATGTCCGTGGGCTTATTCTGAAAATGACATTTACAGTACGTTTTTGTGACCAGAATATCTTTTGCCATTTTGAAAAATTTCCCCAGACCTTGGCATAAATAAAGAGAAGATTAAAATATGGGAAAGGCGCCTAGTTTATTATTTCCTCGTGAGTTGTTCCGACCACCATTCTCAACTGAAAATTTGTTGAACTAAGAAATTTACGAAATACCCTAACGTGTTTGTTCCAATTAATGTCTTTAACCATATATTTCGAGCAACTATTTTGTTTCGCCTTTGATATCATATTATCACAGCCCATTCCTTTATTTTAAAATGTAGTCTATTTTTCGTACATCAATAATTAATTCATTGCCATTAAAAAGCTGTTTATGCAACTTTTCGGACCGAGAGTGTTTGGTGAGCGGTAACACTCTTGCATCGTATTCGGCACATGCTAGTGAGTGGATTCCTCTTCTTTGCCTGTAGGTTTGGAGCGAACTTCGTGTGTAAGCCGGAACGTTCACACCTCTCATTCGGGAGGACGCGGATTTGAATCCGGTTCGACCATTAGTATCTCTGTTTTTCATAGTTTCCCGAAATCACTCAAGGCGAATGCTGGAATGGTTCCTTCAAAAGGCTACGACCGAACTCCTTCCCGTTCCTTGTCGCCATACTCTCCCAACTCAAGTACCCTAGATCACCGCAACGTCGTCAGGTACGCAATATTTCAAACTATTTGGTCCACTCCACAGAAGCAGTGGTTTTGAGAGAGTGCATAGCTCGGTGACGATGGAGACCGCTCCTGTTTCCATCGTAGGTTCCGCTAGGTTCTTAACAAGACAACCAACTACTCCAGCCGATCGGGATAGGTGAGTTATAAGGTTCTGCCCTGGCATTCCAAAGAACGCTGGTTCGAATCCCAGTTAGGCTATCCAGGTATCGGTTTTCCGTCATCATTCCAAGCGAATGTGCGGATCGTTCCTTCTAAAGGCACTGAATGTAGTGAGTGAGCTGTTAACGCTCTGGCCTTTGTGAGATAACAACCATAGGGTTAGTTAATTGTAAAATAACTAGTGTAAGTGATAGTAAAAAATAGTATGATGGGATGTTTAAGTTGGCAAACATGTAATGCCAAGAGTTATACAATGAATATCGCTGACTGCATTCGTTTTTGTTTTTTCGTGGACTGGTGGTTGTCATGGATGTTTTAGTAGTAGAGAGTTTGACTTGAAAGTCGTTGAATTAAGATTTGTTAAGCTTGTGAGAAATTCAATACTGAATGTGAAATAAATAATCAATGTTGGAAAAATGAGAGAAGTCATAATTAGTGAGTAATGAATAAAATTTATCAAGATAATGGTTTGTACTAATCAGCAGCGAGGCGGCTATCGTTTGTAATTTTTGGTTTAAATCCAGGATTCATAACGGGCCAAGTTGAACGGAAAAAGGAAGTTTTTACCCAACACCTTGCATTCTGTAGAACGCAGGTTCGAATCCCCGTCCGGGCATGCAGATTTGGTTTTTCCATGATTTCCCCAAATCAGTCTAGGCGAATGTCGGTATGCTTTCTTCAATTCCTTCCCGTTCCTTGTGCCCAGTCCCAACCCACCTCTAATGATCTTAACGTCGACGAGGCGTCAAGCAAAACAAAAAATTCAACCTCAGTGAACGAATGCATAGTTTCTCAATGGGAAACGAGAATTAAACTAAGCTGTGTTCTAAGGATATACCAGAGAGTTTATTAATCATTCCTATTTGCAGAACAGATTACTTGATTACAGGCGTAAAGTAGGTTCTTTTGTAGGTAACGAAGGAGCGTTGCGGTTTGTAGACGCCGAGGTCATGACAGCTTGGGGAGGATAGTGGCAACAAACAGGGAGAAATCAGACTACGGCCTTTATTAAAGAAACCATTCACCTAGAGTGATTTCGAGAAACCTTGCTCTGCTCAATTTCGAAACAGCATGTTCACATAATAATAAGACGTTCATATGCGGCTATTTAACAGTTGATGACAAACTCCGATACCAAAAATACAGCAAGATATGTCCTTGTCGCGGCTGATTTTTGCAGTACCTACAATACGATCTAAAGCGACTGCAACTAAACAGCGGAATTTTTTTATTGCTTGCTTTTTATTGAGTACAGGAATAATGTTGTGCCATTCTGTAATGCTTTTTTTTAGGAAACTTTGTCAATCACTAACCGCTGGTTTAACAACCTCTCCAAAACCATTGACCAAGGTGAAATACCTACAGAAAACAGGTGAGATGACCGCAAGATTTTGAAATTTTCAGACCAAAAATAAAGCATACGCCATTTCGTTGCTGCACTGCCACCAAAATAATCTCACTACAGGACAATGTATAAGCGGGTTTACTTAATGTCAAAAAAGAAAAAGAAAAAATTGAACAACTAAGAGTGCGGCGCAGATAAACGCATTAGCAATACGATGTTTTGAAGAGTATTTCAGTCGGATTTTCATCTCCGCCTACAGATGACTACAGAACTTGTACTTTTTTGAAAGTACAAGGCATTTTAGAATAAAATGGGAAGACACAAACGGATCCCAAAATCCATAAATTACGCTGGAAGGAGCTTTACGAAATCACTAAGCAGAGACCAGATAAATCTTTATCTATCTGCATGGTTTTTTTTTTTTTAATTTAGGTAAGAAAGAAGTTACTTTTTTCAGAAGAGACTTAATTTTTTAATAGTTCATAAGTTGTTAGATTAGACTAAATAAAGGTTTGCTAACTACTTATGCTATAATTAACCTCACCTAACCTATCTCACAAAGATGTTGGTGTTTTTAATCAAAATGGATTAATTGCGTCCTGGTGGCAATCAAAACGTAATAATTGCATCGGTCGCAACAATTTTTCAAATTTGAAAAGCTTTGGTCAGACCATTGCTCGAATATGGTAGTGTAATATGGGACCCTCATTTTACGTATCAAATACAGGAGTTGGAGAAAGGGCAAAGAAGGGCTGCTAGATTTGTTTCTGGAAATTATCGCAGAATGCAATCAGTGAAAGATATGATAAAGGAGCTGGAATGGGATTCATTGCAAGACAGGAGGAGGATGAGGAGGGTCATGGGAGTGTACAGGGCATATACTGGCGATGAGGCATGGAAAGATATTGCAATAGGTATGAAAAGTAGTGCATGGAAGGGAAAAGATGACCATGACCACAAGCTGGCACTCGATTTCAGGCACAAGGGTGTTGGAAGATTTTCTTTTTTAGGTAAGGGTGACAGGGATTGGAATGAGTTACCAAGGGAAATGATGAATAAATTATCGAAAAGGTTGAAAGAAATTATAGTTAAATTTGTAGAGGGCAAATGTAGGTGGGTGCAGGATAAGGAGAATCTGGGTGTGTAGGGATATTGCCACTGGAGCGTGTGCTCCATTGCAATTAAATTAAATCAAACCAAAAATTTTAATTGCTATATTCAAAGGAAGGATTCTGTTAGTAACATGTATAGTAATAATAACAATACGTCATTGCATTTCAATTTCCAATTAAGCTTGCTTTTGCAATAACGATAAACAAATCAATAGGACAATCACTGCAAGTATGTAGATTGAATTTGGAGAATCTATGTTTTTCTCATGGGTAATTAATTGTTGCATGATCCCGTGTAATAAAACCAGGGATTTGTTGTAATTAAGTCAAATAGTGTCACCAAAAACATTGTATTTATCTAATCAACAGTTACAATTTATGTAGTCTAAAACATAAAAAGAATAAGGTATATGTAAACATCTAACTTTAACAAAATTCAAAAATACATATCAAACTGTCAATTGTGATCATTTTATATATAGGGGAAGATCATGTTACTCGTGTATCCGCGGTAGGTGGGTAATCTCAGGCATTTAAAGTTCTAACAAACTAACCATGCAGCGTTGATAAACATTATTCTAAATATGCGCCCTGTAGCGTAAAAACAAATGCAACTGAGCTGCGGCTTGGGAGCCCAGTGAGATCCACACTAGTGTGTGTTTTGTTCCTGGCAGAAGTTTATCGTCGCTGCTGTCAAAATTCGTTGGAGATTATTGAATGTGATGGGTTAAATAAACACATAGTAACGCGGGCTAGAAAAATCCAAAAGGGCGAGATTTTGACATCTTTACCATAAAGCGAAAAAATAAAATGGTAAAAACGCTATAACGTTGAATACAAAAAAAAAAGTTTTCAAAATCTTTCAAGAGCAAATCAAGTAAAACATGAATGCATTGTACGTGGAGAAATTTTTGAAGAAGTATGGATACAACGCTATGAAGTAAAGATAGGGCCTATGAAGATTGTGTTTATACAGATTCTTTTGATACCCATTATTACTGTGATTTTTGTAAGACAAAAAAAAAAAAAATTAGTTCACCATTTATTACTATGTCCGAAGCTACCTGGACATCTTTAGTGTTGTCCAAAAATTAAGGCGGAGATATTTTCAATTTAATATGTTGGAAAAAACTAATTTCTAAATAATATGACTACAGAAGTTACCAGTTTAATTTTAAAATTAAAATAAAGACTGATAATGTGTTTATTTTATTTTTATTTAGAACTAATTTTAAATTTCCCGGACTACCTGAAATTTTCATATATATATACATATATATATATATATATATATACAGCTGGAACAAAGCAATGATTGTGTTGCTACACAAAAAAGGCAGTCGTTACAATATTAAAAATTACCACCCCATCAGCCTCCTTCCTATCAAATACAAAGTGTTTACAAAGGTCATCAATAACCGCATCAGTTCCACCTTGGACACAGTGCAACCAATCGAACAGGCTGGCTTTAGGTCAGGATTCAGCACAGTAGATCACATCCAAGTCATCCACGAAGTAATAAGTCGAGCAAATGAATACCAGATGCCACTCTGTTTGGCCTTTATCGATTTTGAAAAAGCTTTTATATATATATATAGCAATAAAGAAGCAAATTTTCGCTTCAGTTAGGTACACAATGTGGTGATTACGAATTATCCTAATCGGTTGGCGAAGCACTGCGAGGGAAAGTTTTGCCAGTACCTGGGATCGAACCAGATAACACCTGGCCTAACGACGGCCAGTGAAAAAGAGCACCACCGACCACGGTCACGGGGCGAGATCTTCGCGCGAGATATTTTCCGCAAAGTGTGAGGAAGCTGAGTGGACAGGTAAATTACGAAATTAGCGTGTTTTGGAAATGATGGGTGAGGAAAGACGTTTGTGGAAGAGTCTTACAGAAAGAAGAGACGGGATGGCGGGTCATATTTTGAGACATGCAGGATCGGTTAATTTGTTAGTGGAGGGATCAGTCGAAGGTAACAACTGTAGAGGAAGACAGAGATTAGAATATATGAAGCAGATAATTGAGGACGTGGGTTTTAAAGGGTATGTAGAGATGAAGAGGTTAGCGTAAGATAGAAAAAGATGGAGGCTTGTTTCAAGATAACCTTCTTATTTCTCTGGTCGTTGACATTAACACATTGCTATTTTAGTCTTGTAGCACGCAGGATTGTGGCGTACTACAAATATTTAAATATTTGTATTTAAATTTTTATATTCAGATTAATTCAATATTTGTGAATATTATGTAAATTAATTATCTGATCAACGTAATTGATCCCAGGCTGCCTTAATTTCTTAATAATATAACTGAATAAATAGGTTGCTAGTTGGAAGAGCAGGAGAGATTTTGAAGGTGGCAACGATATTTCCAGGGGAAATCTCCAGAAAGCGTGGGCTGACGCGAGCTATTGTTCGTGCGCCCAGAGTGGATAGGCACCGTTAGGCGTCAAGGTCAGTGCGTTGAGCCCCGCGCAGGGACAGCCGTGCTACGGAAGGGGTGAGCGACGCGCGGGAGGCCAGGACGAATAAGGTTGACTTCGAGCCTCACGTGGTTTTGGGAGAAGTTAAACAACCAATGCCGTATCATATACGGGGTCTACAGATGTTAATTCGTGTCTTCTTTTCCATGTAACGTAACTTCGGGAAGGAGTTTCGGAAGAGAGAAGGAGAAGCGGCCATACTGGGCCATACTGTGGTCAGCGGTCGTCGAGTCCAGACACTTCACAGTGCGGAGTGGCACTGTACTGGCGGGCTGTGGCTTCGATCACAGGCTGGTCGATTTATGCAGTCCATTCACTGGTGGGACAACTTACAGATCAACGCCGCACGCCGCTGCTGCTGGTGATTTTGGTAATGTGTTCCATCGCCCATCATTGTTTTATGGTTTGGAAAGACTTTGAAGGATTCGTAATCGACCCATGAGACAGGATCTCTGCTCGATTCCATTTAAAAGCTAGCTGGCAAATGACCTCATGAACTTAAAAACTCCTTGCATATTCAGTATGAGCCTTAATATTGTTCATCTTTTTCTAATTCTATTCGGCGCCCAAGGGATTTTATCCACCATTCATGCAACATTTAATTGTTGGCTTGTGGTCACGATGTGATCATGTTTTTAATTTTGTAAATGAAGTATTTAATATTCACTTTATGTTTGCTATCTTCAGGCAGATTGTAAAGCCGAATATTGCTTTTGCTTGCAGGTACACATAATGTCTAACGTTAAATGTATCCGGCTATGTAAATATCATAGGGAAACAACAAATTAAGCATTTTATGTCTTTTATCAACAGCAATCAGGATCCTTGCTACCTGAAAATTAATTTCATAATTAAAAATCAATAATCAAATTAATATTAAAACTTACAGTATAGACCCCGACCCCTCCTCTCATTACAGTCTAAAGTATGTATTATTCTGTATCATATTTTCCTTAAGTTACTTAAATACTTTGCATGCAGTTTAAATGTATATCAGAACATCTACCAGTGGCTTTGATGTAATTGTGGGCCGCGTATAGCTGCGGGATTTTGGGTTTCGTCATAGCTTGCCCCTGGTCGGCGGCCAACTGGCCCCCGGGCTATGGCGAAATGCGAACGACCGCATTTCTAAAACTGCTGCAGCGACCTGGAAAGGGAAACACACCAACTGTAAACACAGCGCGTGCAGCCGTCACGAGACTTCGCACAGGACCGCCATAAAGCAGAGCAGTTTACTGCCTGCTGGCGTAAACACCGAGAAACTCGGACATTAATGCGGGGCTAGCAATTCAGTGCCAAATAAAACAAACAGATGCAGGAGTTTGTAGCACTGTCTAATACCACAACACAGCAGTATGGCTGCGCGCATTCATGCGCCGCCATATTGGATCTGGGAGGTACAAAGGGACCAGGTTTGACTTCTGGTACCCTCGTACCGGTCGTCCAGATTGTGTTTTCAGGCGGTTTTCACCGTAAAGCCGGGCGCACATTGACGCGCAGTCGACGCAGCGCAGCGCAGCACAGTTTCTGTGTGTCTATGTTTTGGGGGCGAAACAGCGCGTATTGAGACGCAGAGCAGGGCAGCGCAGTACTGCGCCGCACGTGGCCTGTGCGACGTTGTGATCACGACACAGAAACTGTGCCACGCAGCTCACTCGTGCCGGTTTACAACGTAACACTTCTTGCGTTATTTATAATCTTGCTTTAGTTATAATCATTTTCAACTATGGAATAAGAAAAATTGATTAATCTGGTGCGTAACCAACCTGCGATTCACAATATCAGTCATAAAAAATACATAAAAATTAAATTTAAACAAGAGATTTGGACAATGAGCCCAACAAGTGGCGAGTAAATTCAGCATTAATAAATTATCATACAACTGTCCACTTACAATTTTCACATTTCTTTTTTTTTGAATTCATTATTAATAAAACTTCGAAAAAGATTGATATATATAGGCTATTATCAGTCACATTATTTGTTTTCTTATTATTTGTACTACATCATTCAATAGTGTCCCCGAGAAACACTTAATTTGTTGACACTGCTTTTTTAGTTTCAAGTGTTTATGTTCTGTTATATAGTTTTCTTAAAAATATAATATGAAATAAAAGAAAGAAACATTCTTATAAATGTCATGTACCGTCAAACGCTAAATAATTAAATAAATAACCACGAAAATACAGCAAGATTTTCTTCAGTTCTAATAGATATTTGAGCTTTGTCGAGAAAATAACAGGTTACATTATGCCGTGAATCTCCGCTCGAGTCATCCGGAAATTATCTTTTGAGGATTCTCTTGTCACTGCAAAAGCCAGATGAGAGTTTCTTCTTTTCATATACTCACTTTTGCATAGTTTTATCTAACTCAGGTTCTGTTAAAGTAATAACAATTTTCCAAGCTCGGCATCCCAATCTGATTCAGAAATCAAAAATCGAGTTTTTGTATCGACATGTTTTTGGTTACGCTTTATTGTCGGTTTTTCGCACAACATAATGCTTTGTAAACTGCGCTCTAATATGCGCGAGTAACTGCTAGTCTGTGCTACCCTGCCCTGCTCTGCGTTGCCCCTACTGCGCCACGCAGCTCAATGTGCGCCCCGGGTAAAGCCGCTTTCCGATGGCGCGTCCCTCGACCCCTGTTAAGAGAGGCCTCTCATCTGTACCTCATAAGCTAGCATGGACGTCTCGCCTCGACCCACCGCCAGTCGGTAAAAGATCAAAGGTCCCGTCTCGTCTCGCCTCACTTCGCCTACAAGGGATCGTGGGAATGCGCCTTAACCCAGACAGATGCTGGGACGGCAACTATGGCCGAGAAGCTAACTGCAAATTTCACAAACAAAAATATACTTATTCTCGACACAGACAGATGAAAACACAATATTTCGTCCTTAAAAAAACGCTACTGGTCCACTTTTTTTACTTATGGTTTTACGCCTCGTCGACGTCGAGGTCATTAGAGGAGGGATGGGACTGTCGACAAGGAGCGGGAAGAAATTCGGCCATGGCCTTTGTAAGATAACAACCATAGAGGTTGGCTGAACTGTGACTTATATCGCAGGAAAACGATTATCTCTGAGTTTATTAAAAAAATATTATGTTTTGTTAGTTGCTATAGAAAGAATATATTGATAAGTCGAGTCTGAAGTGTGAAGATTTTCTTTCTCAATAATAGAAAGTATAATTGTAAATGGCTTAGTGAAATCAATAAATGTTTTATTTTAATTTAATCATGGTGAATATGATGTAGATGAATTATTAAAGCAAGCAAGCTATCGTAAGACATGCTGGTATTGTGTCCATAATGCAGTACGGGAATCGAGAGTGTAACCTTGCACCTTGTGAAGGAAGCATCCCTACATTCGCCTGGAGTGATTTGGGGAAACCGTGGCAAATCCAAATCTGCATGCCCGGACGGGGATTCGAACCGGCGTCCTTCTGAAAGCGAGACCACTCACACACCACGGTAGGTGCTACTACTCTAACAAATCTGGTTGTATCCCCTCCCCTAACATCTTGATTCAAAATAGCTATTTGTGTAAAAAGGCAGACGGTGTCCACGTATGCAACACATTGAAAAAAATAAACCATACTGTGACGAGAAAAATAAACAGTCTAATACCCGGGAACAAATACTAAACTGTCCCAGAGGTATAACTAGCAGCGTTAAGTGGTATGCGTGAAGAAAAGTGTTCAGGATAGTGGCAATATATTATCAACTTTATTACGAAAGAAAATGTAAAACATTAAAATTTGTAAAATGCTTGAAAGGTATTGTTGGTAAGGAAAGCGAGGTATATAACTCAATCAATAAAGGATTCGAGCATAAAAAATTACCTTTTCAAAATGAACCACTTTATAACAACAGAAATCTTCCCCCTCAAGGAACTCTACACTGTAATATATTTATTTATTTTTTCGCTTAGGTAATTATTCTTACTGCTTTTCCAATGGATTTTTTTCTGACAGATTTTTATGATCGCTTAACTCCAATACACCTCAGTGTTAGAGGAATTATTTTTTTTTTTTTTTTTTTTTTTTTTTTTTTTGCGATACTTCCGTTTTTAGTGTAGTATAGTATTCTTGATTAAAACCAAAATGACAGTCGATGACTGCCTCGCTGCTGTTTGATATACGTCGTTATCTTGAAAAACATAATTCATTCCACATTAAATAGATCCTCTCGCGTTTCTGCAACTATTAAACATTTATTACAGACTTAGCACTAAATCTTTTACAAATGCCCTTTCCTTTTAGCATTTAACCAAACGATATTCAAGCTGACATTTTTCTATAACAACCATTACACACTCACGTATATTATGTCAGCGATAGTCATTGTATAACTGTTCTTCTTATAGGTCAACCAATTAACTGTCTAACACTCTTATGCCCAAACCATTCCATCATACTGTTGTACGTACTATTTGCATAAATCATTCATGTTTCACTATTGCTAAGGTTGTTATCTTATAGCATTCACGGTTCGTCGATGTATGAGGTAATTGGAGGCAGTAGAGTATGGGGAGCCAATGCACGGGAAGGAATTCGGCCATGGCCTTTTGCAGGCACCATCCCGGCGTTTGCCTCGAATGATTTGGGAAAACCGTGGAAAACCGAAATCTGGATGGCTAAACGAGGATTCGAACCTGCGTCCTCCTGAATGAAATAGTTAGTATCTGTTTAAATCGTATTATGCAATTTGTTTTGTAGATAGAATATTTGATTGTCTAAGGTTAGTAGTCAACAACAGCCGGCAAAGAATAAGTGACAACTGGCTGGTTTAACCCAGGAACTTGGTACACAATCTGCATTACCACTTTTCCTGCACAGGAATGCGAAAATTTGTTCACTACTTGGATTCGAACCAACTAATCACTAGTCGAGAGTGTCGTCCACTGTCGTAACGCCTGAGCAAGCTAGGCCACGGGGCGGGTATCTTTGGCCAAAACATTCTCTAGTGGAATGTGAAGAACTGCTTCCTCAAGCGACTGAAATACACTGTACAACCAAAACATTAAAATGCCGGCCTCGGTAGCGTAGGGGCTAGAGTGCTAGCTCCACGTGCTGAAGGCCGCCGGTTTGAATCCGGCCGCGGGCATGGATGTTAAGTGTTGTGTGTCTGTGTGAATGTCTTGTCCGTCCTGTGGCGTCCATACATTGGAAAAAATACACATTGAGCTGGCTGTATGGCCTCCGTTGCCGAATGCCATTAAAAAAAAAAAAAAAAAAAAAAAAAAAAAAAACATTATAACTAACTACGTACTAGCATATTTGTCGTCCTTTAGAACGCAATACAGCAGGCAGATCTGACCGAAGAGTTCAACTCTGGTGCTTCCAGAAGTGTTACAGAGCACAAGAATCGCTATTCTGCCACAGATCATCCTGCTTTATTGAACGGGCAAGCCTCCGACCTCCACGTTCTGTGATGTGGCGTGGGTGTCTACCACATTGTCACCAACCCGTGGTTTCACTGTCCGTCAACCACTTTCCATAGATGATCACTACAGTAGCACGTGAACAACCGAGCAGGCTCTCCGTTTCCGAGATGCTCGTTCCCAGCCACCGCGCCCACAAACCGCTGGCCTGTAATTTAAGGGAATTTCGTGACCTGTGCGTAGAAATCTGGTGGCAGATACCTCCGGAAACCTAACAAGGACTTGTAGAATCCAAGCTACGCCGAATCGATTCTGTATTGCGTTCGAAAGGTGGACCAATACGCTAGTAAGCTTTGCCTGGTCAATGTATGTAAATCACAAAGTATTATTGTAATAAGCAAAGGATAAGTACGCCTCACAGGATTGGAACGCTAACATATGCACCTGGTATGCACATTTAAATTCTTGCCAATTAATGTCACAGATGATACACTCTGCTCATCAGAAATAAAGATAGTGATGACTGTGGACAGAGTCGAAAAAGGAAGACGATATGTGGACCGGAGAAGAAAGGACGCAAGGACAGCAGGGAATGATTACTGTATAAAGGGGAGTGTTTTCGGCCACACTGGAAAGGTCTATAAGCACAAATGTATGTCACAAGATTGGTGTAAAGTTTAATTAATATCTGATTAGTATTTCGATGTTGTGACTGTCTCCTCAATTGCAGATAACAATCATATATATTATTTCTATAAGGTATTTTTTTGTCACAAGCCTATATCTTCCTTCATACTTAACCGAAATCAGTGAATGAGGTGTCATTTTAAAGCTTATGGTCTCCACTTTGGTTAAATCGTATTTTAAGCAAGAAAGTTTTCGGAATTCGACCCTTAAAGGGCAAAAATGTAATCTTTTCTAAAATGCTGTTTTCTGTGTTACGAGTCATTTATCTCCCTGGATACCTATCTGAAATCGTATAATGAAGTATCATTTTAAATATTAAGATCTCCGCTTTATTGACATCATATATTAAGTCAGAAATTTTTCGGAATTTGACCCTTAAAGGGCAAAAGGATCAATATTTATGCAATTCGCTTTTGTGTCATGAGCGATTTATCTCCCTTAATATCTAACCGATATAGATAAATGAGATATCATATTAAAGACTAAAGTCTTCGCCGTGGTAACATTATATTTCAAGAAAAGAATTTTTCGTAATTCGACCCTTAAAGGGCAAAAATGTCACTTTTTCTAAAATGCGTTTTTTGTATCTCGAGCTATTTATCTCCCTGGATATCTAACCAAAATCGATAAATGTGGTAGGATTATGAGGAGTAATGTCTCAGCTTTGTGACATCGTATTTTAAGAATGAATGTTTTTGGAATTCAACCCTTAAAGGAAAAAAGTATAAATATTTCTATAACCGATTTTTGTGTCACGAGCGATTTATCTCCCTTGATATCTAACCGATATAGATATATGAGGTATTATATTAAAGAATAAGGTCTCCGCCGTGGTAAAATTATATTTTAAGAAAGGAATTTTTCGTAATTCGACCCATAAAAAGCAAAAAAGTCAATTTTTCTAAAATGCGTTTTTTGTGTCTCGAGCCACTTATCTCCCTTGATATTTATCCAAAATCGAAAAATCAAGTACGATTGTGAGGAATAATCTCTCAGCTTTGCTGACATCATATTTTAAGAAAGAAGTTTTTGGAATTCAACTATTAAAGGGAAAAAGTATAAATTGTTCTACAACGTATTTTTGTGTCACGAGCCTTATATTTCCCTTGATATCTAATCGATATAGATAAATGACATATCGTATTAAAGACAAAGGTTTCCGCCGTGGTAACATTATATTCTAAGAAAGGAATTTTTCGTAATTCGACCCATAAAGCGCAATAATGTCAATATTTCTAAAATACGTTTTTTGTGTTTCGAGCCATTTATCTCTTTGGATTTCTAACCAAATTTGATAAATGAAGTAGGAGTATGAAGAGTAATGACTGAACTTGGTGACATTATATTCAACCTCACTATTCATCGCATTTTATTCGCGAAATTTTCGCACGGGTCGTCTAGTTATAAATAAATGAGAAATGACTACAGCCAGTGCAACTGAATTATAAGCTCGTTCATTTATTCGTTTTCCGAATGCGTTTCATTTTTTCATAGAAGCATCATCAGCGAATTACATTTTCGTTTTACATTAGTTTATTTCTACACTATCCTTTCGGCAGCAGTGATTTTAATGTGATTGTACAGCAAACAGGAAATTATCTAACTTTTTTTATCACATGACTGTACAATCTAAAGATAAAAAATAAAAACATACCGGCTCAGAAAACAATACACTATAGAAATTCACATCATAAATAAAATACTTGTTTTCATGTTGCTCGATGTTACTTGCTGTTCAGCATGAAAGGATATATCTCCACCACAGAATGTTCTCATTCACAGGCTGAATACCCGACACTTAATTTTTAATTTAATTGATTTTTAATTGTAATGAAGCGCTTTCTCCCGTGGCAATTCCCTTCACCCTTAGCCATCTAAACAACCCTTTCTTATTATTTTTTTAAATTATTGTATATACTTTTGCCATTAAGTCATTTTAATTTTAATTCATTCGTGTAATAAATTATTCATCACTTCCATTCGCAATTTATTCGAATCCTTGATACTAGTATCCAGTTTCCCACTCCCTTATGCATGAAATCAAGTGCCAGCTAGTGCCCATGATCATCTTTCCCTTTCTTTGCACTACTCCTTATTTTTCGACCAATATCCCTCCAAGCCCCGTCACCAACCCATGTCTTGTACATTCCCAGCACTCTCTTCACCCTCCTCCTTTCCTCCAATGAGTCCAAATCGAGCTCCTTTATCATATCAATTACTGACTAGGTACTGCCATAATTTCTTCAAACAAATCTAACTGCTTTCCTTTGCACACCCTCCAACTCTTGTATTTGATAGCTAAAATGTGGGTCCCAAACTACATCACCATATTCAACCAATGGTCTGACCAATGTTTTGTTACCCAACTCCCTGACTTCTCTGGTACATTCTCTCATCACCCTCTCCAGTAAATGCACAACGTGCTCTGCCCTATTGAGTTTATTATCAACCGCTATGCCAAAATATTTACACTTCAAGACTTCAACAAGCAATTCTGACCCCACCCTATAATCACAAACAACCTTTAGGTTTTTTTTTATCTGTATCACTAATAAGCTTGTCATTTATCTTTACTCCATGTTGACATTTCCATTTAGATACTCTATCCTGGTCAACCTGCACCTATTCCCAGTCTTCACTAAGAACTGATAGTATTGGGACAGTGTCAAATTTGTTTGATACTGTTTTGATAAGATATTAATACTCCGTTCTGTACCCAGTCAATGTATTCGCCTCAAGTTTTAGGCCAAACTCCGAGCTTTAAAACTGAAAGAACTGAAAACGTTGTTCTGTTCTTTTTAATTTTTCCAAATTGTGGATCAAAGAATTTAATGTTCCAAAGAGAGTTGGACTTCCTATCCCGGAGTCGGGTGATGTGTGTGATTATACATTACATTACACTGAGTTGCAATTTGAGGTTTTGAAACCCCATCAAATTGGTTCAGTTTTTTCATCTTATGCTCTACTACTTGTGCCACGCGACCCCCATAGTTGTATTTTTAATATTATTTTTAACTATCATCAATCTCTGGTTTGATACAATCCTCAATCTTTGATAGGATTACTTGTCCTTGGGATATCCTTAGGGCTTCCCGTTGCTTTTTGCATCCACATGGCGTTGACTATTCCTAATTCATCGTGTCCGGACAAAACCGCGAAGTGACAAAACCGCGAGGACAAAACCGCGCAGACAGAACCGCGAACGGACAAAACCGCGAACGGTCAAAACAGCGAAACGGACAAAACCGCGAAACGGACAAATCTACGAGTTATCCCCTCACTGTTTGATCTCTTATGCTCCAAAATATAATCCTAACGCAGTTTTTAAACGATTTGGGGAACCAACAACTCCGTCGAAAGTTGGCACAATGCTTTTCGGTTATTACTTGGATCAAGCCATCCTACAATTTGAAAACTCATAGAAGCTTTCAAGAAGCAGCAAAATTTGACGGAGGTTAAATTGGTGCAATATGGAAGGGGAGATAGAAAAATACAGAAAATGACATATGCGAGAGTCACCAAGTCGATTTTCAATTTAGTTAGTGAATATGATTGTAGCGATGCACAGAAATTTCTTTCTGGTATAGTTCATAATTTCGATTATTAGATAGTGTGCTTGTGTATTTTGTTACAATTTATATTAACTTATTAATGGTTTATTGATGTATATTTCGTATAATCAATCTATATTGTATTTTTATTTTCCATAATGTTCATGCATTAGTGTAATTTTTTTAAATAAAAAAAATAATGGGGTGTTACGTAGATCACCTCCTCGTGGTGCACCCTGGGTAACGCTAAGAATCTACGAACTCTTGTGGTTTTATGTATTCCTGGTTTTTCTGTATTCGCGGTTTTGTCCTTCGCGGTTTTGTCCGTTCGCTGTTTTGTCCGTTCGTGGTTTTGTCCGTCGCGGTTTTGTCCTAAAGGGCTGTTTCCAACCCCAAGGGCAAGTGGATGCCCTGGATCTTTCCATGCTCTGGTAAGATAACCCAGCCAATCCGTAAATAATAATTTGTTTATCCCTAATCAGCTAGTGACAGTGTTTCCAGTTTCCGCTCAATCCCCCTTTTTCCAAGCTGCCCCTTTAGCTTAACGTGGGATTCAAACCGCAGATCCTTCATAGCTTTTTTTTTTGTTATGGCTTTACGCCTCAAGGACGTCGAGGTCATTAGAGGCGGAAAAGGATGGAGTACAAGGAACGGGAAGGAATTAGGCGATGGTCTTTTGTAGGAAGCATCCCAGCATTCGCCTGGAGTGATTTCTGGAAAACCGTGGAAAAACCAAATCTGTATGCCTGGAAAGAGATTCGGCCTCACGTGTTCCCGAATGCGAGGCCAGAGCGTTAACCATTTACCCACCACACTCGGTTCCTTCGTAGCTTACTTTGCATATAGCCGAGGTGAGGGTCAGATTAACTGACTGGCTACCAGGCCTCAACAACTGATTACGGTGAAGCCTAGAGCAGAAGTTGGTGTTTTTATAGATTTGTTACCCTCCGCCTATATGAGCGGTCCCAATATAGATCCTTGCGGACAGCTTTCTTTCCGCCATGTTTACACCGTACAGCAGACGTGGCCACATCCGACGGGCGAAAATTTACATTGGCCGAGTGGCCAAGACCAGGCGATGACGGGGGTGAAGCTGCAGACACCAAAATAAGCGATCTGCCAGCTATAACCGTCACTAAACCGCGTCATCACCCACTCCTGCACTCGCCATTGGCACAGATGTTCACATAGCGATACAGAGGACAGTACTCAACCGTTATCAATATAGACACAGCAGATTAAGACGCCAGCTCTCTATAAGATAAGCGAGTCTATTTTATATATATATACGATAGTATGCTGAAAATAACAAACTTGCTTTAAGAATACGAATACAATCAAATAGTAAGATCGGGCAAAAAGTAAAAAAATAAATTAAAGTACAATTCCCCCTCTATATGCACACACAGGTTTGAAGTCGTTCGAGTTTTTAACTGCTGGAAAAGTGCCTCCAACTGAAATTCATTGTCGTTTAAAGGTTGTTCATGGTGACGATGCTGTTGATAGGTCTACTGTAAATCGATGGGCAGTAAAATTTCGTGATTTCGAGCCTGGATAAGTCGTAATTATTGATGAAAAACGCAGTGGACGTCCGATCACTGCTACAGACAATAAACATCGCAAACTCGTCGACGATTTGTTTCAAAATGACCGGCGAATTACCCAAAAGCAATCGTAAACCATATTGGAATATCAAGGGATGGACTACGACAGTACTGTATTGGATACCAAGGAACCTGAAAAGAGCAAGAGGAATCGCTGGGATAGAGACATACGTCGCGTTGCAGGCGTGAACTGGAAGAGGGTGGCTCAAGATCGATCAGCCTGGAAGGAACTTCAAGAAAACTATGCAGAATTAAACTGTAATATGTAGCTCATTAGGAATAAAGAGGCTACATGCTGAAATAAGGATTGATAAAGCTGTAATAACAATAAAAAATTATATATATATACATATATACCAGGTGTTTAAAAAATAACCGGTATATTTGAAAAATCAATAACAACTAAACGACAGAAATACACCGTTTGTTGCAATATGCTTGGGACAACAGTAAATTTTCAGGCAGACAAACTTTCGAAATAAGTTACAATTTTCAACAACAGATGGCGTTGCAATCTGGAAAAATCTAAAGTGCTAAGGAATAAACCATTTTTTCACAGCAAACTTGCAATCTGTGAACAGCACATGCTTACAGTAGAAAGACGACTTACAAAATGGCGAACCTACAGACTGCGTTTACTTCTATATCTTTCAAATCGCCTGTAGCACCATCTGTTGTTGAAAATTGTAACTAATTTAGAAAGTTTGACTGCCTGAAAATTTACTGCTGTCCCAAGCTTATTGCAACAAACGGTGTATTTATATCGCTGGCCGTTTAGTTTTTATTGATTTTTCAAATATACCGGCCATTTTTGAAACACCCTGTGTATATATATAATTAAAATATGAACCTCTGCGTAGTCGACTATTCGAATTATACAGCTGCTGATTGTGACACATTGTGCACCCATAGTTGGCACTCTTTCCATATCCATAAAAATGCTATCTAGGTCAGGAGAGAACAAGGGCTGACCAAGGGATAAAAACAAGAAAGTTTACAGAAGGGTCCTGACCTAAGTGGTAACAATTCCAGACTCGGATAAGTTCCCAAGAGTGACAATATTGATCCCACAAGTTGTGAGCCCCTGGAAGATACTGTACACTTAGATAAGGAACTTTACACTAATAGATACCTTCATAAAACTAAAACAATAAAAATAAATAAACTTCTGAGATATTCCTTTCCAGTATCTGCCAGCTTTATATGAAGTGATGAATTTCTCTATCTGCCTACGACATAATATACGTAACTGAAGACTCGTAAGTATGACCTCGTATGTACGTATGACAATTTTAAGCCTATTAAACATTTGCCCTCCACAACCTTTAACTTTAAATTCGTTTAACGTTTTCGGTAAGTTATTCATCATTCCCCTTGGTAACTCATTCCAATCCCTGACTCCCTTACCTAAAAAGAGAATCTTCCCACACCCTTGTGCCTGAAATCGAGAGCCAGCTTGTGGTCATGGACATCTTTTCCCTTCCATGAACTACTTTTCATACCTACTCCAATATCTTTCCATGCCTCATCGCCAGTATACGCCCTGTACACTCCCATGACCCTCCTCATCCTCCTCTTGTCTTGCAATGAATCCCATTCCAGCTCCTTTATCATATCTGTCACTGATTGCATTCTTGCGATAATTTAAAGAAACAAATCTAGCAGTCCTTCTTTGCACCTTCTCCAATTCCTGTAATTGATACTCAAAATGTGGGTCCTATACTACACTACCATATTCCTTTACTTCTCTCGTGCATCCCCTCATCACACTCTCCAGCAAGAGCAGGATTTTGAAACCTTTTCCTACCACCTGTCCAATGTGTCCTGCTCAGTTAAGCTTGTTTTCAAATGTAATGCCAAGATATTTACATTTCAAGTCTTCAGCAAGAAATTCTTTCCCCACCTTATATTCATAATTAACCTTTTGGTTTTTATTTGTGTATCTAATTAGCTGATTCTTCTGTGCATTTATCTTCATCCCATGTTTACCAACCCAACTAGATATCCTGTCTAGATCACCCTGCAACTATTTACGGTCCTCTATCGTTTTGATCCTCTTATACAGCATTATGTCATCTGCAAACAATCTAATTTCAGACAGTAAACAATCCACACAATTATTCATTAGAATAATGAATAGCAATGGTCCCAATACGCTACCCTGCGGCACTCCCATTTTTACATCCACTTCCTTTTGATACCGCATTTCCTATCCTAACTTTCTGTTTTCTACCTTTTAAAAATTCTTCTACCCAGCAAATCACTTTCTCATCCACGCCAATAGTTTTTGCCTTATTTACTACCATTTTGTGGCTTACTCTGTCAAACGCCTTTGAAAGATCTAGTGCTACACTATCAATTTGGCCTCCCTTGTCCATTTCATCTGAAATATCTTTCATATATCCCACCAACTGAGATTCGCATGAATATCCTTGCCAGAACCCATGTTGCCTACTTGAAAACAACTTACGTTCCTCACATACATTTCTGATGTGGTTTCATATCAATCTTTCCATTAATTTACCTACCACTGAAGTCAAACTGATTGTCCTATAATTTTCTACTCTATTTCTCGCCCCTCCTTTATGTACCGGTACTACTATCGCACTTTTCCAATCTTGTGGTAAGCAGCAAGTATCCAGACTCAATTTAAATAATATTTCAAGATAAGGTACAATGTCACATCCGGCTATCTTTAAGATATCTGTAGTAATATTATCTACACCAGCCCCCATATGTTTTTTCAGCTTGCTTATTTCCTTCATTATTTCTTCAGATGAATTTCAAATTTTTAGTATCTTCATTTCTATTCGTATTGTTAAGCTCGCTCTCCGAATTAGACTTTCCCGTTACTGATTCATTGTCCTAATGCTCTCAATAAACCAGTTACTTAAAATCTCTGCCTTTTTTCAAAACGTATGTAACTACTTTTCCATCCTTATCTATAAGCGTCTCTACACCCTCCTTTCCCCTCAGTTTCCTGATATAGCCATAGAAATTTCTAGATGCATCAGTCAGTGATCCTCCTGCACTGACAATACTCTTCATAAACCCATCTTTAGCCACTTTCTTTGCTGTTATTAAGTCATTGTTTAGTTCTATGAAATATTTAGCCCGTTGTCTCTTAATCTTTTTTTTTTTTTTTTTTTTTTTTTTTTTTTTTTTTTTTTTTTTTTTACGATTTCATTCCTCCCAGCAGAAGGCTGGGAGGCGGGCTGCTGGAGAGTCATAGGGGACTCTTTTCAGCCAATCTACTACTACGGGGAGGGAAGGGGGATGGAAGGTCGGCCGTGGCCTTGTAGGGAACCATCCCAGCATTCGGCCTCCCATCTCGGTCGTCTCTTAACCCTGTTATGATCTCTTTATATCTTACTGCGTAAACATTTCGACTGAGAGAAGTAACTTAAGTTCATATTTTTCATTATCATATTTTAAAAAAAAAAAAAAAACTATGGCCCAACTTATATTAGTTAATTTGTTCGATCGTAGCTAGTGGTAACTAATATAAATACACAAGATTCAATTAAAACCACCAATTTCCAGAACCGGTCTCGAACCGTCGACCTCTGTCATCGTTACAACAAGAACGGAAAATTTAAGTTTCGATAACCGCAATCCACGAAAAAATTGTTTATAATAACATGTCAAAACCAAGTCCACAGCAAGCGCATGAATGAAATATGGGCAATAATGAAAGGAAAAGAAAGCTTCTAAGTATTTTGCATAGTCCTACTGTGCTTATTCGCAAATAATAATAATGATATGTCATCATACCGGTGCAACAATTAATACTCCTGGCTGTCCACTGCATCACCAACACAGGGTATTAATTTTCCAGCACATTAGGCAGTGATACCATCTTCGTCATTTCCATAGTTTGTTAGCCGCAAAATTCGAATTGTAATTAAAATATAAGTGTCCTTTGTCAATTTTACAAGCATCTGGACACGAGAATGGCTTATGTAATCGTAACTTCCTGGCAGAACGAGACGGGGGTTGAAAGAAGTGTGTTTGAAGTGCAGGCGTTTATCGTGTGGGTGTGCGATAATGGACGTTGGACTGCCTGCACGTGCAGTTAAATGCGCAGCGGCCAAATAAAACAGGCTATATCTGTCCCAGGAGGCCAAGGTTTCGTTCCGTACGCCTTCCGCAGTCTTCGAGTTAACCAACCCAATGTTCTTCTACGAACGCCTTGCTCATAGGAAATTTCTGTAGGCGATCCTTACCCCTCGCTGGCAACGTCTGGAAAGATGAACTGGGCTGTTTTTCCGTAGCCTTCCCCAGTGTTTCAGTTTTCGTAAGTCTTGGTTACTGTGATAGTGTAGTGTGTTGTGGATGAGAGGTAGTGAGACCCTGTGCCAATCCATTCATACTTACTCTCCCGAAAGCGGGCCCCTCCTATCGCATGTGAAAGGCGACCGGAATTCTTAGCAAATTGAAGCCGGCTGCCACCGCCATGTTAGGGGCAAGAGATTGCGGGAACTTCGAAACCCTCCTACAGTCACATAACAAACCACTGTGGAATGGAAAATTTTATACTGTTAAGGGTCTTCACTTGCTCAAAGAAGATGGAATGACGTTAATTATAGAATTTCCGCTGACTATAATTAACTTTCAGACTTATTTTCTTCACTCTGAGCTATGTTAAATTTTTTCTCCCTCTTCAAGTAGGCTATTTTAACTGATCCGGAAAGATGTTAACATTTTCAATAACAGTGACGTATTTATAAATGTAATGAAGGAAAACTGATGAAATATCTTTTCACAATTTTAAGATGTCAGAGCTCAATTTAAGTTTTCTACTGAAGTTGAGCAATCATTTTCTGATCAGTTCAAAGACAGGATCTGACATTCATCATATTTAAATAAAGAATATGACCGAGTAGTTCTTTCAGTATGAAGGCAACCGAAGAAGAAAAGGTTTAGCTTTTCTATTGTGACTATTTTTATCTTTTTTGTTCATTGTTATACCAAAATCTGTCACTTCTAAAGACTTAGCAACTCGGCACACGGGTACAGGTAATCTAAGCATGATACTCCTTGCTAATCAAATTTTGTCAAGTCCAACAAAATATATTAAAGTGCATTTTTCATATTACATACTTCTTGAATTCAAGTGCACCCCCGGGTTTTAAATTATAACCTTGTATATCAAAGTCACTTTCTATTATATTTTTTCCCCTATTTTTGTATACTCCAGAGACCACCTAAAGTTTAGCTGGCAAGGTGCCAATGCCTACATTAATTTTATACCACCTTTAATGCAATATCTGGAGAATAAAATTACGAAATTAATAACAATCACATCATTCATATGAGAATATTAGGGAAGTAAATACAAGAAATTAACGTGTCTACTTCTTTTATTCATTATAAAACAACACAGTTTTGTTTCAATTTCTGTTTGACACTTTCTGCTTTTTACTGTGCATTTTTTGCAGCATGATAAATCTCGGCCTGACAAACATATCAATCATTTTCTTCGAAAGTATGATAACATGATTTTCAGGATCCGGCGTGTGTTAGCTAACCTCTCCCTCAATTTATTCAAATATCGGAGCGGAAATCTGTATCGAAAGAACGTATTAAACATGTGATCAGCAGGTTAGATCACATCCAGGCGTTAAGATAGCAGAAGATTCTGAACTTGTTTAAATTCTTACTTACTTGTGAAACGACAAATTTGTGCCTCTTGTAGCACAGTTGGTGTAGTTATATGCAGCGCAAGACTTAACCATTGTAGAAAACACTTGTAAACCAAAAATATACGAGCACGCGATCATGTCAATACGTCTCAACTGTACAGAAGTAAACAATGAAAGCTGCCGGTTGCCCTCAATATGGCGGCGAGCGCATCGTTCAATTTGCGAAGGAACACTAGCGCCATTGCTCCTTCTAGTGTATAATATTCAAACTTCTTTGCCCGAAAGAAACAAGGGGGGGAGGGGGGAGGGACGCAGGCTTAACGTCCCCATGCGTTGACCGAATCACCATCAAGAGTGTAGTATGCCCTCACTCCCTACACAGTGGGAGAGGTCTGGGATTTAACCCAGGACTTTAGCGCACAACCTGGTGATTACGAATTGTGCATCACCACCTCTGCTACGCTGCCACCGAGCGTGGTGGGTGAGTGGTTAGCACTCTGGCCTCGCATTCGGGAAGGCGGCGATTCGAATCTCTGCCCGGCAACCAGATTTGGGTTTTCCATGGTTTCCCCAAATCACTCCAGGCGAATGCCGGGATGCTTCCTACAAAAAGGCCATGGTCGAATTCCTTCTCGTTCCTTGTCCCCGGTCCCATACATCCTCTAATGACCTCGACGTCGAAGAGGCGTAAAGCCATAAGTAAAAAAAAAAAGAGAACCTATCCTGCCGACCAAATCCTGATGGTGAAAATTTCTTCCATCATCGGGAATTATCAGCGCCGGACACCATCACGGTGGTGCAACTAAGGGAGCGTCCATAAACTACGTAGCTCCATTTTGGCCTCCTGTGGTTCAATTGCACTTCCGAAGAGGCTTTCCATCCTGCAGTTTCACACCCAGAGCTAGTTATGTGGACCACCAACCTCCAATAGGAGAAGGCGACTTAAGAAGAAGAAGAATCCCTCCTCTCCCCCTCCCCCCCACGTTTCCCGACGTAACTTCGGCATCCCCCCCCCCCCAGTAGCTCGTAGCTTTTTTCCCTTTTGACATTTTTTACTGTTTTCTCCTGTCGAACTATTGTCAATTACGTAAAGAGATAATCAAATGAAGGAAATAAATACTAACATGCCGTTGTGTGTTCTGTACCTCATTTTAATTGTGAAAAATGATGTGAATGAAAAGTTACGTGGCCTGGCTCGGAACTGCCCCCCCCCCCTTCCTCCCACGTAGCGCAGCGTAGCCTTCCAGTCAACCCCTCCCCCCTCCCCCTAGGCTGAGCCACGTAGTTTATGTACACTCCCTAACTCAATGGGTGACTCAAACTCTTTATTCTATACAAACGCATCTCTTATTTCCACATCCAGTGATTACCATGAATCGTCTGTTAAGGAATCACCCCAGGTGTTCTCCTTGATAAAAAACTGATGGCTTCGGACTAATGAATTCCACTACGTTAGAATCAAGCTAGGTGAGTCAATTGTTGGCGTTTTACTTCCGTAGTAGGACTGGAGAAAGTACAGAGGAGAGCCTGCTACAGCCCATTTCGAAAGCGTCACAAAATTGATACACTGATTGGGCTGGAATTGTCTGGCAAACAGACGACGTCGGTTTTGTGTGAATTTGTTGACGAATATGCGAAATTGTTCTTTCATTTACGAGTGCAATGGAATACTTCGCCTACCAACCTGTTTAGGTCGCAATGCCAGGAGAGATCAGATTAGAGAAATACGATGCCTTACTGATGCTTATATGTATGGTTTCTTTGAGATTGGAATGCGCAGAGTTTGGTGCAAAGCACCCTCTGCCAACCACAATATTTATGAATTTTCTAGTATGGATATAGATGCAGACGTAGAAGGTTTGATAGATTGGAGCAGTTTGGCTCATTGCCTCGACACGCTGGTTATGGGTTCTGGAAGATTCTATGGAATCGTTTGGGCGAATGTGAAATTCTTCTAAAATCTAGAAGCTTCTTGACTCCTGATGAAGGTGGCAGAGTCAGCAGTCGAAACGTTGTGTATCTGCCACTCCATCCTTCTGGATAGAAGATTACGTAGCATCATTACGACCGAGGGTGGTGGGTGAATGGTTAACGTTCTGGCCTCGCAATCGGGAGGACGCAGGTTCGAATCCCCGTCCGGGTATCCAGATTTGGGTTTCCTTGGTTTCACCAAATGCCGGGATGCTTCCTTCAAAAACGCCATGGCCGAATTCCTTCCAGTTCCTTGCCCCCAGTCCCATCCCGCCTCTAATGACCTAAGCCGTCGACGAGGCGTAAAGCAATAAGTAAAAAAAAAGCATCATTACGCCTGTAAAATCTTCACTTACAGAATGATTACATACTTCCTAATTGTAGTAGTTAAGTTTTCTGTTTTGCGGGCGATAATCACCCCGTCGAGATTCCATTGTATTCTCACAGCACTTATAGTTACCAGAAGTCGAATATTGGTTCCGCACAGCCAGTGTCTTAAATTATGCCTGGCTTAGCAGTAGCTCCGTATAAAGAGCCTCCAAGCTCGAGTACTGTCCGTGAGATGAGCTATTAATGTAGACAGCTCTCTATATCCGTCAGCCTCTTGACGGCGTCTGCTGTCTGAAGGATAACAGACACGCTCAGGAATGCGGGAAACCACTCAACAGTGCGAGCTTCAAAGATCGACATGCTGAGAGCTTCCGCCAAGCTCCTTTACGTTTAAATACTTTTCCAAGACTTCAGAACTAATGGAGATGATATGACTCATGAAAATTATGACGAAAAACACACATTATCATATCACTTTCAACCAGACATAACTAGCATATCTGGAAAGCAGCGTGGTTTTTTTTTTTTTTTTTTTTTTTTTTTTTTTTTTTTTTAAATCTAGAATTCGTCATACTTCCATAATCTCCTCATCATCTTATATAGAAAAAGAGAAATTTCTAACGACAATTTGTTTATCATCCATACTAACAAATTTTAGAGGGGCTTTGCCATCCGAGCCGATGCATGAGGCCATTCAAACTCTGCAGTTTGTAAAGCCACAGGGCGATTTACATAAATATCGGTCAGTTTCTGAGGATATGATATCGCAGGGGCGACGAACAATATCGCAGGAGGGGATTCGTGTTTGTTATGCCGGGAGTAGGGGTGTCCACTTAGAACGTATATCGATATTTTTATTCGATGTAAATTATCGGAACTCTGCATCGATGTTTTTCGATGCATCAATTAAAAACATCGATGTTTTTTCAACATCGAATATTTTTATGTTTTTCTTAGCGCAACGGATACAAACCAACAATATTCGTCGGCAAATGTTGTTTGGTTTATCTCTTACCTGTTGCTTTATAACCGCCAAGAGAAAATGTGACAATAGTTTGATATTAATCATTTTCAGTTGAACGCAGATAGTTAGTGTCTTTCGCTTGGTCTGTGTGAATCTAGAGTAACACTACACCAGCAGTGTAGTGCTGTAGCTGTGATGATGTGTTTAATTTTATGTTATTTTTTTGTTTATGGCTTTACGCCTCGTCGACGTTGAGGTAATTAGAGGCGTGAAAAGACTGGGGGCAAGGACCGGGAAGGAATTCGGCCAAGGCGCATTGAAGGAAGCATCCCGGCATTCAGTTAGAGTGGTTTAGGAAAACCAGGGAAAACCCAAATCTGGATGCCCGGAAGGGGATTCGAACCCACGTCCTCCCCAATGCGAGGCCAGAGCGTTACCGTTCACCAAACATTAAAAAAATAATTTTTTATGATACTGTGTGTTGCTTATGTAGTGTTGTATGAGTGAGGTATAGCTTTGTGAATGAGACAGAAACTACAGATTAACAGAAATCTTTTATTATGATACCAGACCATTACAATAAAAAACCAGTAGGAGTGAACGTATGAAATTGATTTTATTAATTCACCCATACGGACAGGATAGCCAACCACAAGAAAAATTAATCTTCACCGTTGTTATGTCCCGCTAGTTGCTCACAGGTGTTAATGACAGTTATTTCGAATTGAAATAATTTAATCTTGAATAAATTTATTAATCTTAATATTTATTTCTATTATTTTTGTCATTATTAGTCAGAGTTAATTTTTTAATGATTCGATGTTTTTATTATAAAAATCGATTGAACGAAAAGATTTTTCTTTACTTATGGCTTTACGGCTCGTCGACGTCGAGGTCATTAGAGGCGGGATGGGACTGGGGACAAGGAACGGGAAGGAATTCGGTCATGGCCTTTTGAAGGCAGTATCCCGTCATTCGCCTGGAGTGATTTGGGGAAACCATAAAAAAAACAAATCTGGATGCCCGGACGGGGATTCGAACCGGCGTCCTCCCGAATGCGAGGCGAGAGCTTTAAACCGCTCACCCACCACGCTCGGTACACCGAATAGAAAAACTCTTTGTCAAAACATCGAATCCATCCGATGTGTTGTACGATAACATCGATTGGATACGAAGCATCGATGTTTATTTAATATCCCTAGTCGAGAGAGTCGGTCGCGGGTGTTCGCACGGAAAGTAAATTCTAATCCGCGAGCATCGTCGCGTAATGACAGGGACGTTTTAAGGGAAACAGTGTGAAGAGAGAAGATGTGTAGTAAAAAGAACGAGGACTGAGGAACGAGGCAAGATAACTTTCGTTTGGCGGCGTTGTTAGATCGCTCGAAGTGTTTAACAGAATTGAGTTTTTTTATTTTTTTTATTTTTATTTTTTTGGATGGCTGTGTATGTGAATATTTACTGAGGCTACGACTCACTTTCACCAATCCTTTTCACAAACCAAGCAACTTCGGTGAAGAAGTTTCAAAATTTTCTGGTGGCTAGCGCTGGCGAACGATTGATGAGTCTAATAAAACTTTTGTGATCTGTGATTAACTATATGTGTGTGCTGACTTTCGTCTGTCCCATGTAGCAGTACCTGAATATGACTTATTGCCAGGACACAATCTTCTGGGTTTTCTGCTGTCCCAGAGTGTGGGGAAGTTCTTGCAATTGATTGCATCTCCTTCCAGATCTTCTATAGTTGTCTTCTCGGTGAATGTGGCATTGCTGGATGTGTCACTTCCTGGTAGGCTGCATAATTTGCTATGACTTGTGTCAATAGCAGGTGCTGTTGCTGCAATAGCGTCATCATGGAGTCAAGCTGGCATCTACTGTCGGTGTTCAGCGTGGCACGTTGGTTGTGCTGCTGCCGCAGAATGGGCTGTTGCCGCAAAGGTCAAGGTTGGTGCCGAAGTTGAGGGTCGATAAGTGGCTTGCGTTGGGTGGTCGTCAACTTGTCAACACGTAGGTTTTTCTTAAATGGACACCCACTGTAGCAGGCTGGGTGGTTGCCCATACAGTTGCAGCATGTAGGTTTTCCATCTCTTGGAATGTTGCAATTTGCAACATTGTGAGTCCCCGCACATCTCACGCAACGCTCCTGTCCAGCACAGTCGCGGGCCAGGTGACCATGGCCCTGACAGCGAAAGCACTGAGCAAGGGCGAGCGGTGGTATCTTCTTTACTTCCAGTTGGACCTTATGTCCAAGGAGAGTCGTCGTCTTCTTTGCCCGCGGTACACGCTCCGTTGGCTGGAACGTGTAGAGCGGGAGACGATCTTCAGTGCCCGGGCGACGCATCTGATGCACGTCCGAGGCGACGATACCACCGCTATTGAGCACAGCGGCCACCGTCTCCTCAGGCACATCAGCCGGAAGCCCGCGGACGACCATGACTTATTCAATCTTTCATTAAGTATAGACCACCTGACTGACCAATCATGTTCATTGTTTTATTAGGTTTGCTACTGATGTAATGCTTATTTATTTAAATCACTATCTTCGTGCAATTTTTCCTTCATTTGATCTACAACCTTGTCAGTCAATGAAATCTTGTATTAAGTATTGCAGTAAAGAAGATGCAGATTGTATATTCAATGTTCCTGAGGGTATGCTATCATTTCAGAAAGCGGGCTGAAAGAAACCCACACTTTGAATGCGATGATCCTTTTGTTGTGAATCATCATAATGCTTATAGATTTACTAGCCTCGTACCCGCGACTTCGTACGCGTGGATTAAGAATTTTTTGCCAGAATTAAATATAGAAAGTTGTAGGTAACGAAGGATTGGTCCCAAACAATATCGAGTCGGAATAATGACAGGAAAGCTATCACTATATCATTCTACCGTCGAACCTGCCTCTTGAAGAGAATCAATTTCCAACATATTTCTGTCACTATTCGATAAGATCTCAAAATTTCGTGACTAAAACTGTTAATAATACTGGAAAAAATATCCTGTGCCCTTCATACAGCTTTCCTTACAAAATTCCATCACAGCGATATAGCCATTTAGTCGTCAAAACGTAAAAAAAAGACAGAGACTTACTTCCGTATTTATATTAGTATTACTGTGGTTCTCACTCACACACTGACTGCGAACAACACCTGAGGGATCATTATAACGTAAAAAAGTGTACACCTACAAAATTGCAAGACTACCTACGATTTGCACCCCTAACTTTCTAATATCTAATGTTTAACATTCAATCCGAATAACCTACGGCCCAGGCCTGACTCTTACGATGAAAAACAATTTTTAAAAATCTTAGCCTCCACGGAAATTTGAACCAGAGACCACGACGTTCGTAAGCAAGCA
>CM061918.1:113134821-113191316 GCA_031002005.1 Vandiemenella viatica
TTACAGCTACAGATGTTAATTCGTGGCTTCTTTTCCATGTAACGTAACTTCGGGAAGGAGTTTCGTAAGAGAGAAGGAGAAGCGGCCATACTTGGTTATTCGGTGGTCAGCGGTCGTCGAGTCCAGACACTTCACAGTGCGGAGTGGCACTGTACTGGCGGGCTCTGGCTTCGATCACAGGCTGGTCGATTTATGCAGTCCATTCACTGGTGGAACAACTTAGAGACCAACGCCACACGCCGCTGCTGCTGATGCTGGTGATTTTGGTAATGTGTTCCATCGCCCACTATTGTTTCATGGCTTGGAAAGACTTTGAAGGATCCGTAATCAAACCCATGACACAGGATCTCTGCTCGATTCCATTTAAAAGCTAGCTGGCAAATAACCTCATGAACTTTAAAGCTCCTTGCAAGTTCAGTTTGAGCCTTAATATTGTTCATTCTTTTTCTAATTCAATTCGGTGCCCAAGGGATTTTCTCCACCATTCATGTAACATTCAATTGTTGGCTTGTGGCCACAATGTGATCATGTTTTTAATTTTGTAAATGAAGTATTTAATACTCAGTTTATGTTTGCTATCTTCAGGCAGATTGTAAAGCTGGATATTGCTTTTGCTTGCAGGTACACATAATGTCTAACGTTAAATGTATCCGGCTATGTACAAGCCATAGAAAAACAATAAATTAAGCTTTTTATGTCTTTCATCAACAGCAATCAGGATCCTTGCTACCTGAAAATTAATTTCATAATTAAAAATCAATAATCAAATTAATATTAAAACTTACAGTATAGACCCCGACCCCTCCTCTCATTACAGTCTAAAGTATGTATTATTCTGTATCACATTTTCCTTAGGTTACTTAAATACTTTGCATGCAGTTTAAATGTATATCGGAACATCTACCAGTGATCGGGCAAAGCTCGTGGGCTTTGATGTAATTGTGAGCCGCGTATAGCTGCGGGATTTTGGGTTTCGTCATAGCTTGCCCCTGGTCGGCGGCCAACTGGCCCCCGGGCTATGGCGAAATGCGAACGACCGCATTTCTAAAAACTGCTGCAGCGACCTGGAAAGGGAAACACACCAACTGTAAACACAGCGCGTGCAGCCGGCACGAGACTTCGCACAGGACCGCCATAAAGCAGAGCAGTTTACTGCCTGTTGGCGTAAACACCGAGAAACTCGGACATTAATGCGGGGCTAGCAATCCAGTGCCAAATAAAACAAACAGATGCAGGAGTTTGTAGCACTGTCTAATACTACAACACACCAGTGTGGTTGCGCGCATTTATGCGCCGCCATATTGGATCTGGGAGGTACAAAGGGATCAGGTTTGACTTCTGGTACCAGTCGTCCAGATTGTGTTTTTAGGCGGTTTTCACTGTAAAGTCGCGTTCCCATGGCGCGCCCCTTGGCCCCTGTTAGGAGACGCCTGTCATCTTTGCCGCATAAGCTAGCATGGACATCTCGCCTCGACCCACCGCCAGTCGGTAAAAGATCAAAGGTCCCGTCTCGTCTCGCCTCGCCTCGCCTACAAGGGATCGTGGGAATGCGTCTTAACCCAGACAGATGCTGGGACGGCAACTATGGCCGACAAGCAAACTGCACATTTCACAAACAAAAATATACTTATTCTCGACACAGACAGATCAAAACACAATATTTCGTCCTTAAAGAAACGCTACTGGTCCAGTTTTTTTACTTATGGTTTTACGCCTCGTCGACGTCGAGGTCATTAGAGTAGCGATGGGACTGTCGACAAGGAGCGGGAAGAAATTCGGCCATGGCCTTTGTAGGATAACACCCATAGAGGTTGGCTGAACTGTGACTTATATCGCAGGATAACGATTATCTCTGAGTTTATAAAAAAAAGTTATGTTTTGTTGGTTGCTGTAGAAAGAATATATTAATAAGTCGAGTCTGAAGTGTGAAGATTTTCTTTCTCAATCAAAGAAAGTATAATTGTAAATGGTTTAGTGAAATCAGTAAATGTTTTCTTTTAATTGAAAAATGTTGAATATGATGTAGATGAATTATTAAAGCAATCAAGCTATCGTAAGACATGCTGGTATTGTGTCCATAATGCAGTACGGGAAACGAGAGTGTAACATTGAACCTTGTGAAGGAAGCATCCCTGCATTCGCCTGGAGTGATTTGGGGAGACCGTGGAAAACCCAAATCTGGATGCCCGGACGGGAATTCGAACCGGGGTCCTCCTGAATGCGAGGCCAGAGCGTTAACCACTCACACACCACAGTAGGTGCTACTGCTCTAACAAATCTGGTTGTATCCCCTCCCCTAACATCTTAATTCAAACTAGCTATTTGTGTAAGAAGATAGATGGTGTCCACGTAGGCAATACATTTAAAAAAATAAACCATACTGTGATGAGAAAAATAAAGTCTAATATCCGGGAACAAATACTAAAATGTCTCAGAGGTATAACTAGCAGCGTTTAGTGGTATGCGTGCTACAGATAACGAGAAAAGTGTCAGGATAGTGATAATGTATTATTATCAACTTTATTACGAAAGAAAATGTAAAACGTTAAAATTTGTAAAATGCTTGAAAGGTATTGTTGGTAAGGAAAGCGAGGTATATAACTCAATCAATAAAGGATGAAAATTGCCTCTTCAAAATGAACCGTAATTTTTAAATACTTTATAACAACAGAAATCTTCCCACTCAAGGAAATCTACACTTTAATATGTCTTTATTTATTGCTTTTTTTTCGCTTAAGTAATTATTCTTACTGCTTTTACAATGGATTTTTTCTGACAGATTTTATGATCGCGTAACTCCAATAGAGTTAGAGTCTTTTATTATTATTATTATATTTATTATTATTATTATTATTATTATTATTATTTTTTGCGGTATTTTCGAGTTTTAGTTTATTATAGTATTCTGGATTAAAACCAAAATGACAAACGAAGATTGCCTCGCTGCTGTTTGATATACGTCGTTATCTTGAAAAACATAATTCATTCCACATTAAATAAATCGTCTCAGGTTTCTGCAACTATTAAAAATTTATTACACACTTAGCATTGAATCTTTTACAAATCGCCCTTTCCTTTTAGCATTTAAACAAACGATATTCAAACTGACATTTTTCTATAACAACCATTACACACTCACGTAATTATGTCAGCGATAGTCATTGTATAACTGTTCGTCTTATAGGTCAACCAATTAACTGTCTAACACTCTTATGCCCAAACCATTCCATCATACTGTTGTACGTACTATTTGCATAAATCGTTTCATGTTTCACTATTGCTAAGGTTGTTATCTTACAGCATTCACGGTTCGTCGATGTTGAGGTGATTGGAGGGTAGAGTATGGGAGGCCAATGCACGGGAAGGAATTCAGCCATGGCCTTTTGCAGGAACCATCCCGGCTTTTGCCTGGAATGATTTGGGAAAGCCGTGGAAAACCGAAATCTGGATGGCTAAACGAGGATTCGAACCTGCGTCCTCCTGAATGAAATAGTATCTGTTTAAATCGTACTATGCAATTTGTTTTGTAGATAAAATATTTGATTGTCTAAGGTTAGTAGTCAACGACAGCCGGCAAAGAATAAATGACAACTGGATGGTTTAACCCAGGAGTTTGGTGCACAATCTGATGAATAGGAATTGTGCATTACCACTTTTCCTGCACAGGAATGCGAAAATTTGTTCACTACATGGATTCGAACCAACTAATCACTAGTCGAGAGTGTCGTCCACTGTCGTAACGCCTGAGCAAGCTAGGACACGGGGCGGGTATCTTTGGCCAAAACATTCTCTAGTGGAATGTGAAGAACTGCTTCCTCAAGCGACTGACATACACTGTACAACCAAAACATTATAACTAACTACGTACTAGCATATTTGTCGTCCTTTAGAACGCAATACAGCATGCAGATCTGACCGAAGAGTTCAGCTCTGGTGCTTCCAGAAGTGTTACAGAGCAAATGAATCGCTGTTCTGCCACAGACCATCCTCTAACCTGCTTTATAGAACGGGTAAGCTTCCGACCTCCACGTTCTGTGATGTGGCGTGGGTGTCCACCACATTGTCACCAACCCGTGGTTTCACCGTCCGTCAACCACTTTCCATAGATGCTTACTACAGTAGCACGTGAACAACCGACCAGCCTCTCCGTTTCCGAGATGCTCGTACCCAGCCGCCGCGCCCACAAACCGCTGGCCTGTAATTTAAGGGAATTTCGTGACCTGTGCGTAGAAATCTGGTGTCAGATACCTCCGGAAACCTAACAAGGACTTGTAGAATCCATGCTACGCCGAATCGATTCTGTATTGCGTTCGAAAGGTGGACCAATGTGCTAGTAAGCTTTGGCTGGTCAATGTATGTAAATCACAAAGTATTATTGTAAGTACGCCTCATAGGATTGGAACGCTAGCATATGGACCTGGTATGCACATTTAAATTCTTGCCAATTAATGTCACAGATGATACACTCTGCTCATCAGAAATAAAGATAGTGATGACTGTGGACAGAGTCGAAAAAGGAAGACGATATGTGGACCGGAGAAGAAAGGACGCAAGGACAGCAGGGAATGATTACTGTATAAAGGGGAGTGTTTTCGGCCACACTGGAAAGGTCTATAAGCACAAATGTATGTTACAAGATTGGTGTAAAGTTTAATTAATATCTGATTAGTATTTCGATGTTGTGACTGTCTCCTCAATTGCAGATAACAATTATAAATAAATGAGAAATGACTACAGCCAGTGCAACTGAATTATATGCTCGTTCATTTATTCGTTTTCCGAATGCGTTTCATTTTTTCATAGAAGCATCATCAGCGAATTACATTTTCGTTTTACATTAGTTTATTTCTACACTATCCTTTCGGCAGCAGTGATTTTAATGTGATTGTACAGCAAACAGGAAATTATCTAACTTTTTTTATCACATGACTGTACAATCTAAAGATAAAAAATAAAAACATACCGGCTCAGAAAACAATACACTATAGAAATTCACATCATAAATAAAATACTTGTTTTCATGTTGCTCGATGTTACTTGCTGTTCAGCATGAAATGATATATCTCCACCACAGAATGTTCTCATTCACAGGCTGAATACCCGACACTTAATTTTTAATTTAATTGATTTTTAATTGTAATGAAGCGCTTTCTCCCGTGGCAATTCCCTTCACCCTTAGCCATCTAAACAACCCTTTCTTATTATTTTTTTAAATTATTGTATATACTTTTGCCATTAAGTCATTTTAATTTTAATTCATTCGTGTAATAAATTATTCATCACTTCCATTCGCAATTTATTCGAATCCTTGATACTAGTATCCAGTTTCCCACTCCCTTATGCATGAAATCAAGTGCCAGCTAGTGCCCATGATCATCTTTCCCTTTCTTTGCACTACTCCTTATTTTTCGACCAATATCCCTCCAAGCCCCGTCACCAACCCATGTCTTGTACATTCCCAGCACTCTCTTCACCCTCCTCCTTTCCTCCAATGAGTCCAAATCGAGCTCCTTTATCATATCAATTACTGACTAGGTACTGCCATAATTTCTACAAACAAATCTAACTGCTTTCCTTTGCACACCCTCCAACTCTTGTATTTGATAGCTAAAATGTGGGCCCCAAACTACATCACCATATTCAACCAATGGTCTGACCAATGTTTTGTTACCCAACTCCCTGACTTCTCTGGTACATCCTCTCATCACCCTCTCCAGTAAATGCACAATGTGCTCTGCCCTATTGAGTTTATTATCAACCGCTATGCCAAAATATTTACACTTCAAGACTTCAACAAGCAATTCTGACCCCACCCTATAATCACAAACAACCTTTAGGTTTTTTTTATCTGTATCCATCTTTACTCCATGTTGACATTTCCATTTAGATACTCTATCCTGGTCAACCTGGAGCTATTCCCAGTCTTCACTAAGAACTGATAGTATTGGGACAGTGTCAAATTTGTTTGATACTGTTTTGATAAGATATTAATACTCCGTTCTGTACCCAGTCAATGTATTCGCCTCAAGTTTTAGGCCAAACTCCGAGCTTTAAAACTGAAAGAACTGGAAAAGTTGTTCTGTTCTTTTTAATTTTTCCAAATTGTGGATCAAAGAATTTAATGTTCCAAAGAGAGTCGGGTGATATGTGTGATTATACATTACATTACACTGAGTGGGAATTTGAGGTTTTGAAACCCCATCAAATTGGTTCAGTTTTTTCATCTTATGCTCTACTACTTGTGCCACGCGACCCCCATAGTTGTATTTTTAATATTATTTTTAACTATCATCAATCTCTGGTTTGATACAATCCTCAATCTTTGATAGGATTACTTGTCCTTGGAATATCCTTAGGGCTTCCCGTTGCTTTTTGCATCCACATGGCGTTGACTATTCCTAATTCATCCACCTTAAAGGGCTGTTTCCAACCCCAAGGGCAAGTGGGTGCCCTGGATCTTTCCATGCTCTGGTAAGATAACCCAGCCAATCCGTAAATAATAATTTGTTTATCCCTAATCAGCTAGTGACAGTGTTTCCAGTTTCCGCTCAATCCCCCCTTTTCCAAGCTGCCCCTTTAGCTTAACGTGGGATTCAAACCGCAGATCCTTCATAGCTTTTTTTTTGTTATGGCTTTACGCCTCAAGGACGTCGAGGTCATTAGAGGCGGAAAAGGATGGAGTACAAGGAACGGGAAGGAATTAGGCGATGGTCTTTTGTAGGAAGCATCCCAGCATTCGCCTGGAGTGATTTCTGGAAAACCGTGGAAAAACCAAATCTGTATGCCTGGAAAGAGATTCGGCCTCACGTGTTCCCGAATGCGAGGCCAGAGCGTTAACCATTTATCCACCACACTCGGTTCCTTCGTAGCTTACTTTGCATATAGCCGAGGTGAGGGTCAGATTAACTGACTGGCTACCAGGCCTCAACAACTGATTACGGTGAAGCCTAGAGCAGAAGTTGGTGTTTTTATAGATTTTGTTGCCCTCCGCCTATATGAGCGGTCCCAATATAGATCCTTGTGGACAGCTTTCTTTCCGCCATGTTTACACCGTACAGCAGACGTGGCCACATCCGACGGGCGAAAATTTACATTGGCCGAGTGGCCAAGACCAGGCGATGACGGGGGTGAAGCTGCAGACACCAAAATAAGCGATCTGCCCGCTATAACCGTCACTAAAACGCGTCATCACCCACTCCTGTACTCGCCATTGGCACAGATGTTCACATAGCGATACAGAGGACACTACTCAACCGTTATCAATACAGACACAGCAGATTAAACTAAATGTTTTAAGACGCCAGCTCTCTATAAGATAAGCGCGTCTATTATATATATATATTAGCAAGATCGGGCAAAAATTAAAGTACAATTCCCCCTCTATACGCATGCACACATAGGAAGTCGTTGAATTCATCCAGTATATTTTGAGATGCGGAAGTATGGAGACGTGTTCTAGTGCTATGTCGACGCGAGTTGAACAGCTGCTATTATCTAATTTTTAACTGCTGACAAAGTGACTCCTACTGAGATTCGTCGTCGTTTAATGGCTGTTTATAGTGACGATGCTGTTGATAGTTCTACTGTAAATCGATGGGCAGTAAAATTTCGTGATTTCGAGCCTGGATAAGTCGTAATTATTGATGAAAAACGCAGTGGACGTCCGATCACTGCTACAGACAATAAACATCGCAAACTCGTCGACGATTTGTTTCAAAATGACCGGCGAATTACCCAAAAGCAATCGTAAACCATATTGGAATATCAAGGGATGGAATACGACAGTACTGTATTGGATACCAAGGAACCTGAAAAGAGCAAGAGGAATCGCTGGGATAGAGACATACGTCGCGTTGCAGGCGTGAACTGGAAGAGGGTGGCTCAAGATCGATCAGCCTGGAAGGAACTTCAAGAAAACTATGCAGAATTAAACTGTAATATGTAGCTCATTAGGAATAAAGAGGCTACATGCTGAAATAAGGATTGATAAAGCTGTAATAATAATAAAAAATTATATATATATACATATATACCAGGTGTTTAAAAAATAACCGGTATATTTGAAAAATCAATAACAACTAAACGATAGAAATACACCGTTTGTTGCATTATGATTGGGACAACAGTAAATTTTCAGGCAGACAAACTTTCGAAATTAGTTACAATTTTCAACAACAGATGGCGTTGCAATCTGGAAAAATCTAAAGTGCTAAGGAATAAACCATTTTTTCACAGCAAACTTGCAATCTGTGAACAGCACACGCTTACAGTAGAAAGACGACTTACAAAATGGCGAACCTACAGACTGCGTTTACTTCTATATCTTTCAAATCGCCTGTAGCACCATCTGTTGTTGAAAATTGTAACTAATTTAGAAAGTTTGACTGCCTGAAAATTTACTGCGGTCCCAAGCTTATTGCAACAAACGGTGTATTTATATCGCTGGCCGTTTAGTTTTTATTGATTTTTCAAATATACCGGTCATTTTTGAAACACCCTGTATATATATATATGTATATGTATATATTTAATTAAAATATGAACCTCTGCGTAGTCGACTATTCGAATTATACAGGCTGCTGATGGTGACACATTGTGCACCTATAGTTGGAACTCTTTCCATATCCTTAAAAATGCTATCTAGGTCAGGAAAGAACAAGGGCTGATCAAGGGATATCGACAGAAAGGTTTACAGAAGGGTCCTGGCCTAAGTGGTGACAATTCCAGACTCGGATAAGTTCCCTTTTTTTTGGTTTTTTTTTTTTAACTTCTTAACGTCTCCTATAACAACTAGGTCTTTAGAGACGGGAAAGGATGGGGGGCAAGGAATGGGAAGGAATTCGGCCATGGCCTTTTTGAAGGAAGCATCCCGCCATTCACCTGGAGTGATTTGGGGAAACCATGGAAAAGCCAAATCTGGATGCCCGGACGGGGATTCGAACCGCCGTCCTCCCGAATGCGAGGCCAGAACTTTAGCCGTTACACCACCACGCTTGGTGATAAGTTCCCAAGATTGACAATATTGATCCCACAAGTCGTGAGCCCCTGGAAGATACAGTACACTTAGATAAGGAACTTTACACTAATAGATCCCTTCATAAAAATAAAACAATAAAAATAAAAAACTTCCGAGATTCCTTTGCAGTATCTGCCGGCTCTATATGAAGTGATGCATTTCTCTATCTGCCTACGACATAATATACGTAACGGTAGACTCATAACTATGACCTCGTATGTACGTATGACAATATTAAGCCTATTAAACATTTGCCCTCCACAACTTTTAACTTTAAATTCTTTTAACGTTTTCGGCAAGTTATTCATCATTCCCCTTGGTAACTCATTCCAATCCCTGACTCCCTTACCTAAAAAAGAGAATCTTCCTACACCCTTGTACCTGAAATCGAGTGCCAGCTTGTGGTCATGGTCATCTTTTCCCTTCCATGAACTACTTTTCATACCTACTCGAAATCTTTCCATGCCTCATCGCCAGTATACGCCCTGTACACTCGCATGACCCTCTTCATCCTCCTTCTGTCTTGCAATGAATCCCATTCCAGCTCCTTTATCATATCTGTCACTGATTGCATTCTTGCGATAATTTAAAGAAACAAATCTAGCAGTCCTTCTTTGCACCTTCTCCGATTCCTGTAATTGATATTCAAAATGTGGGTCCTATACTACACTACCATATTCAAGCAATGGTCTGACCAAAGTTTTGTAACCCAATTCCTTTACTTCTCTCGTGCATCCCCTCATCACTCTCTCCAACAAGTGCAGGATTTTGAAACCTTTTCCTACCACCTGTCCAATGTGTTCTGCTCAGTTATGCTTGTTTTCAAATGTAATGCCAAGATATTTACATTTCAAGTCTTCAGCAAGAAATTCTTTCCCCACCTTATATTTCATAATTAACCTTTTGTTTTTTATTTGTGTATCTAATTAGCTGATTCTTCTTTCCATTTATCTTCATCCCATGTTTACCAACCCAACTAGATATACTGTCTAGATCACCCTGCAACTATTTACAGTCCTCTATCGTTTTGATTCTTTTATACAGCATTATGTCATCTGCAAACAATCTAATTTCAGATAGTAAACAATTCACACAATTATTCATTAGAATAATGAATAGCAATGGTCCCAATTCGCTACCCCTGCGGTACCCCCATTTTTATTTCCACTTCTTTTGATACTACATTTCCTATCCTAACTTTCTGTTTTCTACCTTTTAAACATTCTTCTACCCAGCAAATCACTTTCTCATCCACGCCAATAGTTTTTACCTTATTTACTACCATTTTATGGCTTACTCTGTCAAACGCCTTTGAAAGATCTAGTGCTACACTATCAATTTGGCCCCCCTTGTCCATTTCATCTGAAATATCTTTCATATATCCCACCAACTGAGATTCGCATGAATATCCTTGCCTGAACCTATGTTGCCTACTTGTAAACCACTTACGTTCCTCACATATATTTCTGATGTGGTTTCATATCAATATTTCCATTAATTTACTTACCACTGAAGTCAAACTGATTGGCCTATAAATTTCTACTCTATTTCTCACCCCTCCTTTATGTACCGGTACTACTATCGCTCTTTTCCAGTCTTGTGCTAAGCAGCAAGTATCCAGACTCAATTTAAATAATACTTCAAGATAAGGTACAATGTCACATCCGGCTATCTTTAAGATATCTGTAGTAATATTATCTACACCAGCCCACTTATGTTTTTTCAGCTTGCTTATTTCCTTCGTGATTTCTTCAGATGAATTTCAAATTTTTTAGTATCTTCATTTCTAATCGTATTGTTAAGCTCGCTCTCGGAATTAGACCTTCCCGTTTCTGACTCATTGCCCTAATGCTGTCACTAAACCAGTTACTTAAAATCTCTGCCTTTTTCAAATCGTCAGTAACTACTTCTCCACCCTTATCTATAAGCGTCTCTAAACCCTCCATTCCCCTCAATTTCCTGTATAGCCATAGAAATTTCTAGATGCATCGGTCAGTGGTCCTCCTGCGCTGACAATACTCTTCATAAACCCATCTTTAGCCACTTTATTTGCTGTTAGTAAGTCATTACATAGTTGTTTGGAATATGTAGCCCCCTATCAGTTAACCCTGTTATGTTCTCTTTATATGTTACTGCTTAAACATTTCGACTGAGAGAAGTAACTTAAGTTCATATTTTTTCATTATCATTTTTTAAAAACTGTGCCCCAACTTATAATAGTTCAATTAAAACCAGCAATGTCCAGAACCGGTCTCGAACCGTCGACCTCTGTCATCGTTACAACAAGAACGGAAAATTTAAGTTTCGATAACCGCAATCCACGAAAAAATTGTTTATAATAACATGTCAAAACCAAGTCCACAACAAGCGCATGATGGAAATATGGGCAATAATGAAAGCAAAAGAAAGCTTCTAAGTATTTTGCATAGTCATATTGTGCTTATTCGAAAATAATAATAATGATATGTCATCATACCGGTGCAACAATTAATACTGCTGGCTGTCCACTGCATCACCCACACAGGGTATTAATTTTCCAGCACATTAGGCAGTGATACCAACTTCGTCATTTCCATAGTTTGTAATTAAAATATAAGTGTCCTTTGCCAATTTTACGAGCATCTGGACACGAGAATGGCTTATGTAATCGTGACTTTCTGGCAGAACGAGACCGGGGTTGAAAGTAGTGTGTTTGAAGTGCAGGCGTTTATCGTGTGGGTGTACGATAATGGACGTTGGACTGCCTGCACGTGCAGTTAAATGCGCAGCGGCCAAATAAAACAGGATATATCTGTCCCAGGGGCCAAGGTTTCGTTCTGTACTCCTTCCGCAGTCTTCCAGTTAACCAACCCAATGTTCTTCTACGAACGCCTTACTCATAGGAAATTCCTGTAGGCGATCTTTACCCCTCGCTGGCAACGTCTGGAAAGATGAACTGGGATGTTTTTCCGTAGTCTTCCCCAGCGTTTCAGTGTTCGTAAGTCTTGGTTACTGTGATAGTGTGTTGTGGATGAGAGATAGTGAGACACTGTGCCGATCCAGGAAGGCGGCGATTCGAATCCCTGTCCGGGCATCCAGATTTGGGTCTTCCATGGTTTCCCCAAATCACTCCAGGCGAATGCCGGGATGCTTCCTACTAAAAGTCCCATCCGGCCTCTAATGACCTCGACGTCGACGAGGCGTAAAGCCATCAGTAAAAAAAAAAAAGAGAACCTATCCTGCCGACCAAATCCTGTTGGTGAAACTTTCTTCCATCATCAGGAGTTATCAGCGCCGGACACCAGCATGGTGGTGCAACTAAGGGAGTGTCCATAAACCACGTAGCTCCATTTTGGCCTCCTGTGGTTCAATTGCACTTCCGAAGAGGCTTTCCATCCTGCAGTTTCACACCCAGAGCTAGTTATGTGGACCACCAACCTCCAATAGGAGAAGGCGACTTAAGAAGAAGAAGAACCCCTCCTCCCCCTCCCCCCACGTATTCCGACGTAGCTTTTGCAACCGCCCCCCCCCCCCAGTAACTCGTAGCTTTATTCCCTTTTGACATTTTTTACTGTTTTCTCATGTCGAACTATTGTAAATTACAAAAAGAGATAATTAAATGAAGGAAATAAATACTAACATGCCGTTGTGTGTTCTGTACCTCATTTTAATTGTGAAAAATGATATTAATGAAAAGTTACGTGGCCTGGCTCGGAACTCCCCCCCTCCCCCTCCCCCAGGTAACGCAGCGTAGCCTTCAGGCCACCCCCCCCCCCCTAGGCTTGGCCACGTTGTTTATGGACGCTCCCTAACCCAATGAATCACTCAAAATATTTACTCTTTACAAACGCATATCTTATTTAGGCATCCAGCGATCACAATATATCGTCTGTTGAGGAATCATCCAAGGTGTTCTCCTTGAAAGAAAACTAATGATATCTGACTAATGAATTCCACTTCGTCAGAATTAAGCCAGGTGAGTCAATTGTTGGCGTTTTTCTTGCGTAGTAGGACTGGAGAAAGTACAGAGGAGAGCCGCTCGATTTGTAACTGACTGCTACAGACCACTACGAAAGCGTCACAAAATTGATACATAGATTGGGCTGGGATTGTCTGGCAAACAGTCGACGTCGGTTTCTTCCGAATTTGTTGACAAATATGCGAAATTGTTCTTTCATTTACGAGTGCAATGGAATACTTCGTCAACCAACCTATTTAGGTCGCAATGCCAAGAGAAATAAGATGCTGTACTGATGCTTATATGTATGCTTTCTTGGCGCTATTTGAGATTAGAATCCACAGAGTTAATTTTGGTGCAAAGTACCATCTGCCAATCACAATATTTGTGAATTTTCGAGTATGGATGTAGATGCAGACGTAGAAGGTTTGATAGATTGGAGCAGTTTGTCTCATTGCCTTGACACGCTGGTTATGATTTCTGGAAGATTCTAGGGAATCGTTTGGGCGAATGTGAAATTGTTCTAACATCTAGAAGCTTCTTGACTCCTGATGAAGGTGGCAGAGTCAGCAGTCGAAACGTAATGTATCTGGGAATCCATCCTTCTGGATGGAAGATTACGTAGCATCATTACGACCGAGGGTGGCGGGTGAACGGTTAGCGTTCTCGCCTCGCATTCGGTGGGTACGCCGGTTCGAATCCCCGTCTGGGCATCCAGATTTTGGTTTTCCATGGTTTCCCCAAATTTCGGGATGCTTCCTTCAAAAAGGCCATGTCCGAATTCCTTCCCGTTCCTTGTTCCCAGTCCCATCCCGCCTCTAATGACCTAAGCCGTCGACGAGGCGTAAAGCAATAAGTTAAAAAAAAAGCATCATTACGCCTGTAAAATCTTCACTTACATATTGATTATATACTTCCTAATTGTAGTAGTTAAGTTTTCTGTTTTGTGGGCGATAATCACCCCGTCGAGATTCCATTGTATTCTCACAGCATTTATACCAGAAGTCGAATATCGGTTCCGCATAGCCAGTGTCTTAAATTATGCCTTGCTTTGCAGCAGCTCCGTATAAAGAGCCTCCAGGCTCGAGTACTGTCCGTGGCAATGAGCTATTAATGTCGACAGCTTTCTATATCCGTCAGCCTCTTGACGGAGTCTGCTGTCTGAAGGATAACAGACACGCTCAGGAATGCGGGAAACCATTCAACAGTGCGAGCTTCAAAGATCGACATTCTGAGAGCTTCCGCCAATCTCAGAACTAATTGAGATAGTATAAGTAATGGAAATTGTGATGAAAAACACACATTAACAGATCACTTTCAGCCAGACATATCTAGGCTAGCATGGTTGGAAAGCAGTACAATTTTGTATTTAAAAAAAAAAAAAAAATCTAGAATGCGTCATATTTTCGTAATCTCATTATCATCTTGTATAGGAAAACAGAAATTACTAACTACAACTTGTTTTTCCGCCATACCAACAAATTTTAAAGGGGCTTTGCCATCCGAGCAGATGCATGGTGCCATTCGAACTCTGCAGTTTGTAAAGCTACAAGACGATTTACATAAATATCGGTCAGTTTCTGAGGATATGATATCGCAGAGGCGACGAACAATATCGCAGGAGGGGATTCGTATTTGTTATGTCGGGATTAGGGGTGTCCACTCAGAACGTATATCGATGTTTTTATTCGATGTAAATTATCGCAAACTCTGCATCGATGTTTTTCGATGCATCGCTTAAAAACATCGATGTTTTTTCAACATCGAATATTTTTATGTTTTTCTTAGCTCAACTGATACAAACTAACAACATTCGTCGTCAAATGTCGTTTCATTTATCTCTTACCCGTTCCTTCAAAAACGCCATTAGAAAATGTGACAATAGTTTGATATTCACCATCTCCAGTTGAACGCAGATAGTTATTGTCTTTCGTTTGGTCTGGGTTAACCTAGAGTAACAATATACCAGCAGTGTAGTGCTGAAGCTGTAATGATGTGTTTAATTTTATGGTATTTTTGTTTATGGGTTTACGCCTCGTCGACGTTGAGGTAATTAGAGGCGGGAAAAGACTGGGGGCAAGGAACGGGAAGGAATTCGGCCAAGGCGCATTGAAGGAAGCATCCCGGCATTCAGCTAGAGTGGTTTAGGAAAACCAGGGAAACCCCAAATCTGGATGCCCGCAAGAGGATTCGAACCCACGTCCTCCCGAATGCGAGGCGAGAGCGTTACCGTTCAACGAACATTAAAAAAAAAAAAAAAAAAAACATTATGATACTGTGTGTTGCTTATGTAGTGTTGTATGAGTGAGGTATAGCTTTGTGAGTGAGGCAGAAACTACAGATTAACAGAAGTCTTTTATTACGAAACCAGACCATTACTGTAAAAAACCAGTAGGAATGAACCTATGAAATTGATTTTATTAATTCACTCATACAACAGGACAGCCAGCCGCACGAAAAATTTATCTTCGCCGTTGTTATGTTCCGCTAGTTGCTCACCTGTTAATGACAGTTACTTCAAATTGAAATAATTTAATTTAATCTAGTATAAATTTAGTAATCTTAACATTTATTTCTATTATTTTTGTCATTATTAGTCAGAGTTAATTTTTTAATGATTCGATGTTTTTATTAAAAAAATCGATTCAACGAATAGATTTTTTTTTTACTTATGGCTTTACGCCTCGTCGACGTCGAGGTCATTAGAGGCGGGATGGGACTGGGGACAAGGGACGGGAAGGAATTCGGCCATGGCCTTTTGAAGGAAGCATCCCGGCATTCGCCTGGAGTGATTTGGGGAAACCATAAAAAAAATCTTGATGCCCGGACGGGGATTCGAACCGGCGTCCTCCCGAACGTGAGGCGAGAGCGTTAACCGCTCACCCACCACGCTCGGTACATCGAATAGAAAAACTCTTTGTCAAAACATTGAATGCGTCCGATGTGTTGTATGATAACATCGATTGCATACGAAGCATCGATGTTTATTGAATATCCCTAGTCGGGAGAGTTGGTCGCGGGTGTTCGCACGGAAAGTAAATTCTAATCCGCGAGCATCGTTCCGTAATGACAGGGACGTTTTAAGGGAAACAGTGTGAAGAGAGAAGATATGTAGTAAAAAGAACGAGGACTGAGGAGCGAGTCAAGATAACTTTCGTTTGGCGGCGTTATTAGATCGCTCAAAGTGTGTAACAGAATTGTGATTTTTTTTTGATTTTTTTTTATTTATTTTTTGATTTTTTTGGATTGCTGTTTATGTGAATATTCACTGAGGCTACGACTCACTTTCAACAATCCTTTTCACAAACCTAGTAACTTCGGTGAAGAAGTTTCAAAATTGCGCTGGCGAATGATTGATGAGTCTAATAAAACTTTTGTGATCTGTGATTAACTATATGCGTGTGCTGACTTTCGTCTGTCTCATGTATTAGTACCTGAATATTACTTTCGTTAAGTATAGACCACCTGACTGACCAATCATGTTCATTGTTTTATTAGGTTTGCTACTGATGTAATGCTTATTGATTTAAATTACTATCTTCGTGCAATTTTTCCTTCATTTGATCTACAACCTTGTCGGTCAATGAAATCTTGTATTAAATATTGCAGTAAAGAAGATGTAGATTGAATATTCAATGTTCCTGAGGGTATGCTATCATTTCATTTAAGATTAAGGAAGCGGGACTGAAAGAAACCGACACTTTGAATGCGATGATCCTTTTGTTGTGAATCATCATAATGCTTATAGATTTACTAGCCTCGTACCCGCGACTTCGTACGCGTGGATTAAGAATTTTTTTGCCAGAATTAAATATAGAAAGTTGTAGGTAACGAAGGATTGGTCCCAAACAATATCGAGTCGGCATAATATGACAGGGAAGCTATCACTATATCATTCTACCGTCGAACCTGCCTCTTGAAGAGAATCAATTTCCAACATATTTCTGTCACTATTCGATAAGATCTCAAAATTTCGTGACTAAAACTGTTAATCATACTGGAAAAAATATCCTGTGCCCTTCATACAGCTTTCCTTACAAAATTCCATCACAACGATATAGCCATTTAGTCGTCAAAACGTAACAAAAAGACAGAGACTTACTTCCGTATTTATATTAGTATTACTGTGGTTCTCACTCACACACTGACTGCGAACAACACCTGAGGGATCATTATAACGTAAAAAAGTGTACACCTACAAAATTGCAAGACTACCTACGATTTGCACCCCTAGCTTTCTAATATCTAATGTTTAACATTCAATCCGAATAACCTTCGGCCCAGGCCTGACTCTTACGATGAAAAACAATTTTTAAAAATCTTAGCATCCACGGAGATTTGAACCAGAGACCACGACGTTCGTAAGCAAGCTCTTTAGCCACTGAGCTGCCAGTTCACTACACGGAAACACGGTCTGGAGACTTCCACATCCAACGTGTCTGTCTATCGCCGTATTTCGAAGTTATGAGACAACATGTGTTATTTATACAGATAATTTTTCAACCAAATGTAGACAGTATTTTTCTCCTTGTTTCAAATGATAAGTGTGCAAAGTTTCATCGAGATCGGATGAAAACTGTGGATTTGTATGAAGAACAAACAAACCAACAAACATACATTCATCTTTATATATAAAGATTTCTGAATATCATGCAGCTTTCTGGGCAAAGCAAACATCATTTATTAGGTTCAGGCCTATGGATCTTTCGGATGCTAATTGGGCAGGCGAAGTTGTCAACTGGTGGAATGATGGTTTGAAACATGGCTTTAGTAGGGTATTATATTTATGGGGATTGCCAGGTGTAGGAAAGAGTAGTTTAGTTAATATTTTGTTAGATTATTCAAGTAACAAAAATGTTATATTTGAACCCACTCCATCTGATTATGCATTTCAGAAACTTGTCGATCGTTACAAAGTTATAGTTTTTGAAGAGTTTTATTATGATAGATGGAGGAAATATGATATAGAATTAAAACATTTGTTTGAAGGTGCTCCGTTTCCTACCAATGTTAAGTTTTCATCTCAAAGACTGTAACTTGGAAAGGTCCAATAATTCTTACTTCTAATTATGATGATATAACAGATAATGCTTACGATAGACAGTTATTGCGTGTTTATTCTGATATTAAATTTTCGCTTTCTCCTATTAAGGTAGAACCCGAAGATTTACCGGCGTCGGGTTCGACGTTATTTTTATCGTCGTGGGACACCGATTTATCGTGCAGTCCGAAGAAATTGGTACCGCAATAGATTAAGTAAGGAGCATACTTATGGTATGAGGCATGCAGTATTTGATAGCCAGCAGAATCTCAAGGTTCATACTTACTTAGCAGGATTTGGTTACGATACAAAGGATTGAAAACCACTGCAGTATTCAATTTTTGATTTTTGGAATGGTGCAGGAGATCGTTTAAAGGGTTTACCAAAAGTTTATGAAAGGTTCATCTTATCTCGTGTTCATATTGCAGTGTATGATGTCTGTTCTGAAAACTTTATTATTGTTGCTAGAGAGGAGACTAAGAAAAACGAAAAAAAAAAAAAAAAAAAAAAAAAAAACTCACACAGTTGAGTGGCCCCAGCACTGACAATATCCTTCCTCCATGGGTAGTAACAGCATCTTAGTTTGTAAGTCTAATAATAATGTACTGTATCTTTGGTCAAGTGTTGAGTCACGCCAGAGAGCTTGCGCGGGAAATGGGAGTTCCGGTAATTGTTGTTAGGAGTATAATCTGAAAATGTTATGCGGAAGAATTTATATTGAGTGTAAAGTTGAGATTGCGTTTTAACAGTATTAACTGAACGTCAGTATTAATTGTACTGTGTGTTTTGATTTATTGAGTAATTTTAAGGAATCTTTAATATAGTGGGCATGGTTGCTAGCGCGATATTAATTATTGCTGATTAAAAACAAGAGATGTGGGGCTTGCAGTGTTAGAGGTGGTCAGAGGGCGAAGCACCCACAACACGCCGTTCATTAATACAGGAGGCAGCTCCTAAAAGGAGTGGGGGAAAGGATCGTGAAGAAATTCGGCCTTGGTCTTTTGAAAAAAAAAAAAAAAAACTACCCCGGCATTTGCCTGGATTGATTTGGGGAACCATGGAAATCCCAGATGTGGATGACCGGACGAGAATTCAAACCCACGTCCTCCCGAACGCGAGGCGAGGAAAAGTAAACAGGGTCATGTGGGTGGCAGCAAGTGTTGTGGGCGTCGTATGTGAACCGGACGCGTTGTCGTCCTCCAGGCGCCCTCGGCCATCTGGACGCTGGCTACGGTCTATTCCCGTCGCGCAGACGGGACCGGGAGACGCGTTTCCCGTTGTACCAGGCTGGAGGTATTTCTGACGCTCCGGTGGGCATAGTGTGGGCGGGGCGACTAGGACAACAGCCTCGCACTGGACTCCTGCCTACCACGTCACAGCCACTCAGCGGCTTAACCAATCTGACAAGATAAACCCACTAAGATAAACGCAAAATCTAGTGAGATGGCCAAAGATACCACTAGTGAATCAGCTGAAGGAGATGAGGCCTTGTGGACGACTATTGAAGACATGGCCGAATTCCTTCCAGTTCCTTGTCCCCATTCCCATCCCGCCTCTAATGACCTTGACGTCGACGAGGCGTAAAGACATAAGTAAAACAAAAAAAAAAATGAAAAACGTAGTATTAAATGTTTATGTGAATGTTGTAAGAACCTTGTTCCAATTCCTTCCACTATCGGAGTTATTACATGCTCATAACTTGATAACTACAGCTTGCCAAACACACACGAAATGAAAAAAAAGTTATATCTAGTAATACTGCTAAGGTAAATGTGGTCCTTCTAGATGATTGGTTTGATCGTCCAAAGAGAGAAATACTACGCTTGCTTTCAGAGATAAGAGAGCCGATTCCTTTCGTTCGTATCAAACCTAACACGGTAATCCTATCAGTTTAAGGGGACCTACAGTTGAAGATTGAATTTTATTGTAAAATTTTGGTTTCATTTATGCCAAGGCTGGAAGTGCAGTTGGTAATCACATTAATAACAGATAAAATCATTGCTTTTTATTATATCCGGGAAGTGAACCTCTATAATAAATGTACAAAACATTTACTGTGATACAGAATACTATATATGCTTATAGTATAAAAAATTACTGTCATAGTCCTTTACAGGTGAGTCAGTGTTCTCTATCTTGCAATTTAGAGGAAAGTATGAACTGCGAGACAGTAACTTAATTCGCTGTTACTGGAAACTCTGTCACATAGCCGTGAAGACCACAGATAGTTTCTTATCATATATATTATTTCTACCATATAAGGAGTTTTTTGTCACAAGCCTATATCTCCCTTGATAACTAACCAAAATGCATGAATGAGGTATCATTTTAAAGCTCAAGGTCTCCATTTTGTTCACATCATATTTTAGGAAATGAATTTTTCGGAATTCAACTCTTAAAGGGCTAAAATGTCAATATTTCTAAAATGCGATTTTTTTGTACCACGAATCATTTATCTCCCTGCATTCTTATCCTAAATTGATAAATGAAGTATCGTTTTAAAGATTAAGATCTCCGCTTTGGTGACATCAGAAATTTATCGGAATTCGACCCTTAAAGAGCAAAAGTATCATTATTTCTACAAGGCGTTTTTTTGTGTCACGAGCCATTTATCTCCCTTGATAACTAACAGATATAGATAAATGAGGTATCATTATAAAGATTAAGGTCTCCGCCGTGGTCGCATCATAATTTAAGAAAGGGATTTTTCGGAATTCGACCCTTAAAGGGCAAAATTATCATTATTTCCTTGATTTCTAACCGAAATTGATAAATGAGCTATCATATTAAAGAATATGGTCTGTGATTTGATCACATAGTTTCTTAAGAACGAAATTTTTCTGAATCTAAGCCCTAAACGGCAAAAGTAATAACTATGAAAGTCGCGGTTGTGAGACAGTTAACAGCCTAGCCGCAAGGTAGCAGTAGTAAATACCACAGAGATATTAATAAAGAGCTTCACTGGCGTCGGCTTTGGTAAAGTACCTAACACTAAACAATTGAACACACACACACACACACACCAGAGCATTTACTGCTTGTTTCGTTTTTAAGCAGTTTAAGATAGAAGGTTTTGTCGTAGACATTTCCTTCAACTTTGCATTAGGGATACCTTTACTTTTGGTGTGTCATTTCTTTTGCTCTGTGTTTTATTTAATTACTTGTTAGTATTGATAGAGATCTTTTATGTTTATCCAGAGTGTTGTCATATTGCCCTAGGTTGGATATGAGCGGGTTTGTTGATGTGCGTGAGGCCCTGTAGAACGTTTTTGTTAGCTGAACAATCCTGTCCTTCAGGGTTGGAATACCTGTGGCTTTGTGCAGGTCGACTGTCGGAAACCGATTACACACATGGAGTGCGCGTCGAAGAGAACGATTTTGCATTGTCTGCAGGCGACTCAAGGCAGACTTGGAGACGTAACCCCAGGCAGGGCACGCATACTCCATAATCGGTCTGATGAGGCTGCAAAATATGGTGACCCCGGTGCTGGCTGCGAGAGAGCTGTCCCTGTTGAGGACCGGGTACAACTCCCTCATCCTGGCTGCGACTTTTAGTCTGAGGTCCTCGATGTGTTTTCTCCATGTTAGTCTGGAGTCTAGTGTTACACCGAGGTATTTGACAGTCTTCGACCAGTTGATGTCTTCACCATTTAGGCGTAGCTTTGGTGTAGGCTCCTGTCGCCGGTTCCGCTTCCCCAAGCGCCTGGTCAGCATGATTGCTTGCGTTTTGGCAGGATGAATGGTAATCCGCCATCTTCTGGCCCATGCCTCTGTTTGTTGGAGAACTTGTTGCAGCCTCCGTATGGCCGCAGCTTTGCTTCTGCAAGACGTGTAGAAGGCTGTGTCGTCTGCGTACAGCGCGGTTCTTACGTTTGGTGGTGCTGGGATGTCTGAAGTGTAGAGATTATAAAGCACAGGTCCAAGCACCGACCCTTGCGGTACCCCTGCGTTAATTGGCCGGCGTGTTGACAGGTCATTTCCGACCCTCACTCGGAAGGACCTGCCGGTGATGTAGCTCCGGGTCAGTTTCACAATCGGGCCGGGGATACCCTGGGTGTACATTTTATAGAGGAGACCGCTGTGCCATACGGAATCGAAGGCTCGTGCTACGTCCAACAGGACGAGTGGGCAGTAGCCTCGACGGTTGAAAGTCGTCGTAGCGTGTTCGACTATGCGTAGCACTTGCTGGGTGGCGGAATGTTTCTTCTGGAAGCCGAACTGGAACTGTGGTATAATATTCTCGGATGAGATGTGGGCTTGAAGACGTTTCAGAAGAAGCCGCTCGAAGACCTTGCTCAGTGAGGGAAGCAGGCTAATTGGCCTATAGTTCTGTGGGAAGATGTCATTCTTCCCTGGCTTGGGTACGCCTACCACAGTAGCTTCTTTCCAACACCTGGGGTAGTGTTGTGTGCGGAGTATGGCGTTGAACAGTGCGGTGATGTGTTGAACCGCCGATGGTGGTAGGTTCCTGATTAGCCTGTTCCCCAGATTGTCTTTCCCGGAAGCCTTCTTTGGGTTGAGTCGAGCAATTGATCTTCTTACTTCTTCCGTCGAGATCTCCTCGAACACGTACCCGTCATCCTCAGCAGCTAGATAGCGTGCTAATCTCCTCCTGATGTTGGCGGACTCGTCTTCATCGTCATCCTGGGCTGGCCGGAACTGTTTTTCGAAGTGGTCTGCGAGGGCGTTGGCTTTATCCTCGTTGCTGTATACCAAGTCTCTTTCACCGTGGAGCGGAGGCAGACGCTTGCGTCGTTTGGTGAAGTGTCTGGTTGCTGACCAGAGATTTCCATCGCTTACATTGAGTGTGGCTAGGCGTGCTTCCCACTCCCTGTTACGGTGTGCCTGTAGGTCCGCTTTTAGTTCGCGCTGCAGGCGATTTAACAGACGTCTAGTTTCCGGGTGCCTGGTTTGACGCCATTCCTTGGCCACTCTGTTCTTATTGAAACAAATCCCATCCCATTATAAACCCCCCTTCCTTACTATTCATTGTAGTAGAAACTCGCCTGCAGCAAGAATCATGGAGAGATCGACAGAAATGGTGGGGGATCTGCTAACGAAACCATTGCTGCGACAAGGTCCAGCGATGAGAAAAAATTGGGATACAAAACCTTGCTCAGACCCTTGCTTGGAAAGTACTGGACCTAAATACAGGAGCTGTAAGGCTGCTTTATTTCTTTGTGAAAACCAGCATTTAAAATGTTAATGACAAATACGACGAAGGAGCAGAACTGGGAATCATTGGAAAACAAGAGGTGGATGAAGAGAGTGTTGAGTGCGTATGGGGGAGGGGGGGGGGTAAAAGTTAAAGGCTAGTGTTATCGCAGTGGCCTGGTGCCAGGGTTTTCGTTGGCTGCGCATTCCGCGCCTCTCGTAGCCTGCCTTAACCTAACCCGGTAATCCTGCCGAGTATAGACCTACAGTTTAACGAGGAATCCGAACCACAGAAACGTTTCCACATTACACTGCAAGCTGTGCCAGTGGTGAAGGTCGGGCTAAGGGCTTTTGAAAATCTCAGCTGAGACCGAGGTTCGAACTCGGGACCTTTCGATCTCCCGTCAGACGCCTTAATCATTGAGCCACTAGACCACCTAGATGGATATTTCCAGAAAAATCAGAATTAGTATTTGGAAAACTAGCTCTAGGAGACGGAAAACTTTTTTTTTTTTTGGGTATGTAAGGGAATATACCAGGTAGTATTCTGAACAGTTTATCCCAAACACTGAACGAAGTTAAAGGAAAAACTGGTGAAATTGAAAAGTAAGTATGACGTGTATTTTCTCTGGATCACAAGCCCTTTCGCGATTAATAATAATAGTTGTAGGGTTTGGGAGAGACTATATTAGCCTCTTCCAACCAAATGTCAACCTCTCCTTCACGTGGTGCACCCCATTCGCACAGACGAGGCTCTGGCGACTGAAAGATTACCGGTATAAGGAGTCACCCACTGCTTGCAAACGGCCTCCGAAAGGAGGGCGGAAGAGCGAGGAGTGGTCCAGGGCACCCTCTTGCCCATGGGTTTGGAAATACCCCTAAAGAAGGATTAATGAGATATGATCAATGGATGGGTATGCAGAAGGCAATGGGAAACCTCTGCATTAAAGACCAAAAGGGTATCCCGAGGACATGCAATCCTCTCAAAATACATATATTACGATGGCTTCTTCCTGGGTAAAATATTCCAGAGGCAAAATAGTCTCCCAATATCATCTCTGAGTGGGGACTGCTCAGAAGGGAATCATCAGAATGGATAGATCCATTCTACGAGTAGGAGCATGGAATGTTAGAAGTTGGAATAGGGCAGGTAGGTTAGAAAACCTAAGTTAGAGGACGTGGGTTGTAAGGGTTATGTTGAGACGAAGAGGTTAGCACAAGATAGGAAGGGATGGAGGATTGCATCAAACCAGTCGAGAGACTGATGACAGCAAAAAGAAAAATTGTTGTAATGTTTTAAACAAAACGATATTCTTCTTTGTAAAACACAAACTTGTCATGACGTTTTGAGCTATATATATATATATATATATATATATGGAAATACGTCTGATGTATTATAGTGCAGCTGAGCAGAATCTAGGACGTCAAACAGTGGTCGTAAATTGTGTCGTGTTGTGTGTGGAGAACGGAGCAGCTGTTCTTGATGGGCGTTGTAGCTGTCCCCAACAGTTGCGCTAACACTTGTTCTGCTGGCACCGGCTACCATGCAGCCTAACACTGCAGCAGCAGCCAAAACCATTATGCACGCCAAGTTAATTTGCCCTACCGTGCTCTAAACTCAATATCCCGACGGTACTTGGTTTGGATTAGCTGCCTTCCCCTCATATGACAGAAGCTACTTGAAACTACGTTTTGAAACCATCATGTCGGTTTCTGGGGCTAAAACATTTGTTAAATATTTGTTGATAATATTTTTCTGCTCTTGAGACCATATTCAATATTTGTGTTTGCTTATTGTTTTACTTTTCTTTGAGGTTATTAGAGGCAGTAAAGAATAGGGTACAAGGAATGAGAAGGAATTAAGCAATCGAATTTGTGTGATCCGACATTCACCTGGTGTGATTTGGGAAAAACAAATGTGGATGGCTGGACGGGGAATTGAACCCGCGTCCTCCCAAATGTGAGGCCTGGGTGTTACCGCTCGCTTAACCCTCTCCGCATCTTTTGAGATATATATACATATGAATTAAATTAGGATAGGGAAATGAGCCACCTCTTACCATAAAACAGATAAAGAAATTTTCGGGACAATCCCTTTATCAACAAGAGAACATTATGGGAGGTGGGTGATGTTCTCCTGATGTTATCTGTTGTGTTTTTTGTCTTTTCTGTGTGTTCGAGCCTCACATCCATCGTTTTAAAGTGGTGGCTCGTTTCCGTATCCTAATTTAATTCCTTTTCGCTACTTAGCACCTTTGATTCCATTGTTTACAGAAGCGAAATTCATCAGTACTGTCTTAGTGATTCTCTATATCTTCGCTCTGCTACTGTAATAGAGAATATGCATACAATTCAAATATACGTTTAGTATTTTTGTTTGGAAGTTTTGTTACTGTAGAATTACCGCTACAACGTTTTTCCTATTTATTCGCTTTTTATTTATTGATTCTAATTAATCACTAGTGTTAATAATACAAGGGAAATGCAAACGCAACAATATTGGTTGAATCAAATAGTGACGTCATACCGTAGTACACTTTCGTACTGTAAACGAAGGCGTAGTTTCTGAGCGTTTTTTTATAATTTTGTGTAAGTTTATTGCAATTTATCAGCATAATTGGTGAAATATTGCATTCTTGCGGGAATACTCATACAATAAATAGTGAATGGAAGCGGTTTTTGTAAAATAATCTTCAAAAAATGATGTTTTCATGATGACAACGTATTTTTGCATCAAATCCGGATTCTACATTCGCTGACGTTGGAGGAGTGATAGCTGCAAGGTAATTAAGTGTAATATATTTGAATTATTAAATTTTTTACGTTTTCAGTGAATTAGTTACGTATTAGATACACCTAATGTGAATCAAGGGATACGACGAAGTAACTGACAATGAAATTGCTGACAGTGAGATATATACATGTAATTAAAATATGTTTTTTTTATAATAGCGGAGTTTGTGGTAAAGTTCAAAAGCACCCCGACCAGTGTGACAACTGATAGTTTCTGTTACAGGTAAGACACAAGGAATTACATTACGCGTTGCTTTATAACAATTTAACTAAGTTAATCAATTGAAAAGAAATGACTTTCCACAACATACCCCTCAATCCGTCATTTTTGAAGAACTTTGAATTTAATAACCTAGTAAAGTAGTAGAAAAACAATTTCCATAAAATCATTGTTTCGAAATGAAGTCTTGATGGGTAAACCGTCGGATTGTGTACACCCGTGAGAACTTCAATGCAATCATACGCCAGGAAAGTAATTTTTTCACGTTTTGTTAATAAGTTTACTGTTTTGGTGTTTTTTCAATTAAAATAGGTATTATTTTTTACTTTAATTCATTTTCGTCTTTTCTATACTTTTCTGTCTTCCAGAAGTATTTTCGACCTCGTTCCATGTCTAAATCAGTCGTAAACATAACACTTTTGAGAAATAACACTCCACAATATTCAATACGTCAATGTAGTCGTCTACAATGACGTCACGGTGCAGCTATTTTCACGCAAGAATCACACCGGCGTTCAGGTCAGAATGCTGATAGATCTCATAAAGTGCAACACTCCTCTCCCAACCAGATTATCCATCCTACTGTCGTCCAACAAACACGAAATATTCAAAATATTAATATCCTTTTACAAGGACGCAAACATTCAAATATAAATCTTAGAAAATTAGAAAACCTAAAAGGAAACGATGGGAACAGGGTTAGCACATTTACAATCGTATACCCCCCTAAAAGAACTATCCTCATACACATCAACTAGACTTTTTTTTTTTGTTTTTTTTTTTAATGGCATTTGGCAACGGAGGCCATACAGCCAGCTCTATGTAATTATTGTAGCTTTCAGTGTGTATTATTCCAATGTATGGACGCCACAGGACGGACAGGACAATCACATAGACACACAACACTTATACATCCATGCCCGCGGCCGGATTCGAACCGGCGGCCTTCGGCACGTGGAGCTAGCACTCTAGCCCCTACGCTACCGAGGCCGGCTCATCTAGGCTTAATACTAGAATGTGCGGTCACTGTGAATGATTAGGACACAAGGGATTCACATTGAACAAAATTGAATTGAGTTACAGTGTCCAAAAACGCCACTAATTGTATATTAAACCCTCCACTTTGCAGATAAGAGATATTAATAATGTAACCGATTCCATGTCGACATATTATAGTATGTAATCAATAATGTAAACTTCATGTACAAAAGAACATGTAAAGAAACTGAAATTTAAATTGTTATAAAATGTAATGAACTTGGCTGTATGGCCGATAAAGCCGAAAGCGATTAAAATAAATAAATGAATAAAATTAAAAAATTCGTCGGACCTGGATTGCAGTTTTAAAATATTTTTTAATGTTAAATTTTAATATTTTCATCAATATAATATTTTTGTATATTTTTATTATATTTTTTGTGATTATATAACATTGTAAACAGTTTAAAATAATACGTGCACATACCCTACTGCTTATACCTTACGGCTTCTTTGTTGTGGGTTTCCTTGAGGTCTGCTTTGCGTGCACCTCAGCAACAACTACCAGTCTTATTACTCAACACGACTAAGCCCGTAAACACGACACTGAAGAGGCTTCCGCTCTGTTCTAACATGATGTTGTCTTTGCTCTGGCAAAACAGTGAACTCCCAAACAAAGCAAGTACCCGGTGAGAGGCGGTGTAAATATTGCTGCGTTCAATCTACCTACTGCTCCGTGGCTCCATCTCGCCATAAGTGACCAGGGTGAGCAGTAATCATCTGGCCTTACATTCGGGAAGACATGGGTTCAAAGTCCTGACAGGTCATACACATTTCGGATTTCTATAGTTTTCCGAATTTACTCCTTACAAATTCCGGGATGGTTCCTTCAAAAGGACATCGCCGAGTTCTTTCCCGTTCCTTTTCCCTATTCCTCTTAACGTTGACAAGCCATAAAGACGGGAGGGAAAAACAAGAAGGTTATAACTTCGCATTCTAACCTTCTTAAATTGACGATGTCGAAAATTATAATACATTGAAGACGGTAGAAAGAAATTAATCAGAAATTGAGTAATGAAATATGGATCACTATACATGGTGTTTAAAAAAGTATAAAATATTTTAGGAGGTGATAGTATGCATCAAAATAAGACAAAAATGTGTGATAATCGTTGGGTCGTAAAAGTATACTTTCTCAGTTAATAACATTTAATTTTATTCCAATGGAGCTCCGGTTGAAATTTCCTAAACACCCATCTTCCCCCTTTCCTTACACACACCTATATTTACCCTCTAAAAATTTTTAGTTTAAATTCTTTCAACGTTTTTGGTAAATTATTCATTTTCCTTGGTAACTTATTCCAATCCCTGACACCCTTAGCTAAAAAAGAGAATATTCCTATACCCTTGTGCCTGAAATCGAGTGCCAGCTTGTGGTAATGGTCATCTTTTCCCTTCCATGCATTACTTTTCATTCTTACACCAAAATCTTTCCATGCCTCATCATCAATATACGCATTTGTACACTCCTATGACCCTCTTCACCCTCCTGTCTTGCAATGAACCCAATTCCAGCTCTTTTATCATATCTGTTACTGATAATAACAGGTCCGCAATGTGACGCCCGTCAACGGCAATGCACGCCTCAGCTCTTCGGCGTAAGGTATCACGCACTGTTTGAAACTGCTTTGGTTGGTCCTGTACGTGATGACATGCATTGAAGATGTGCAGATCTGCGGAATATCACTCTACGTATTCGGGGAACGAAGCAGGAAAAGATGATTAGTTGGTACCTACCCGAAAACAGGTAGGGGCCTCATATTACACTGCATCTCAGATGAACTCTGCTTCACGGAATATCCACCAAAGATCACGCTATAATACAGATAAACACATAACCTTTTAGACTTTGTTACTATTGTTTTTTTATATTTTTTGTTTGTTTTTGATTTTATTTTTTGTTTGTTATTTGATATTTTTTGTTTGTTATTTGATATTTTTTGTTTGTTTTTTATTTTATTTTTTGTTGTTGTTGTTTTTTTGTTACATAACTATGGTTATTTATTTCTTCAGTATTTTGTACGTTGGAATACACGTAATACGTTAGTCAAACCAATACATCAAAAATTAACTCTCAAATAAGTGTAACGAATCAGTGATTTTTTATTTACGGTAAAGTTAACAATGATATTAAATCACACAAGTTTATGCTTTTTTACTACAAGCAAAACAAAAGGCAAATTTATTACTGCTCACACCAAGGTCAGCGAAAGCGAGTTAGCGCGAAAATGCTAGCATGTTATCTCGCATATGAGAAAGAGAAAGTAACCGTATAATTCACGGAGGTGATGAAGTAAAAAAAAAAAAAAAAAGGTTGTTGATAAAGAAAGTCTACTTAAATAGTGCACCATTGTTTCACATTCGTCGTCCGTCATTAACTGCGGTTAACTAATGACGTGTACCTGGCCGACTGCAGTGCCAAGTGCGGGAAAAAAGTGTGGGGATATTTCTGTCTGGTTGCTAAATCCAAACTTGCAGAAAGTGTATCCAAACTGTAGTGAATAATTCACAACCGACTTGAACGTTACTTTGATGTTACGAGATAACGAGCTGAACTAAATAGTTGCTTTATAAATACACTGGGAGCTTACTGTCGAGTTATCCTGGTAAGACAGTATAGCACTAAAAATCTTTCATCCAATGAGTCTGGTACAAGTCACTTTCTGAATAAAGATTCGTTACTTATTCTTCCAAAAATTAAACCATGGTTACTTGGACAGCTGGAAGTACCTCTGGTAGACCTCTCTCTGTACTGTCTGTCTCCTTGTAGGCAACCTTTGAGGAATCATTACATATACAGGGTGATTCAAAACTACTTTTACAATGCTTAGTATGTTATACGGGATGCCAAACCGATTATTTTTCAGAAAGGAACCTTTATCTGAAGAAATATGGTTTGGCGCCTACGTTTGAGAACGGTTCGAATATGTTGATGGTTGTGCATGTCGTCAAGAAAATCGACACCAGCATCATACGGTGCAGTAGATTAAAAAATGGGTTCAACACTTTGTTCTTTTTCTGGCCCTACGCCTCGTCGACGTCGAAGTCATTAGAGTTGGCGGAGGAAGGAAAGAAAGGAATGGTAAGGGGTTGTGTCATATCTCCCTGAAGGATCCATCCAATCATTTGACTAGAGTGATTTGGGAAAACCATGGGAAATCAAAATCTGGATGACTTGACGTGATTCAAACCACGATCCTTCCAGTTACCTCTCACTAAACCGGATCGGGCTCGACATGTTGACCTCCTATTTCAGTACCCAACCTACATCGACGGTGCAGACATTAGCTCACACGGTCAAATATTTGATGTTATGTGTTCAGTGTTTTAGCCACTGCGTTGATCCGTGCGATAGGGTCCTCCTATGGTATTGTATGATTATTGTTTTTATTTATCCACAACTTTCTTTAGCCTACCGTTTAGTATCTAAACTAGACCGTATTTATAACCAGTATTTGATTAAATTTTTACATAGAGTTCTACTCTCTTACGAAACCAAGTGATATTATTTTTTCAGTTTTGGAACTGTTGTAAGTAAAAATACCACCACTATTTTACTACAATTTGTACTACTCTTCTGTTAACTACAGTATAACAACAACGAGTGTTTGTGGAGGTATGTTCAGTGGTATCCATATCCTCTGAAATTCCTGGTGACCTGGACCTTCAGATAAGTTTTCTGGAATGCCCAGGTCAATCCAGGAAGTATCATACACCGTACTCTTCACACTGCCCAATAGAAAATAGTCAACATTTGTAAAATCTGATAACTATTGTAACTATGGAACTGGCCCCCCGTTACCATTCCATCGATTCGGAAAAAGCATCCAATTCATGTTTTTCCAGAAAAGAGTGCCGTCATAAAACCTGATCAATATGTCGTTTCGCACAACATACGAAGCATTTTCGGTGTAGTTTTATATCACTACTAGCGGAGTTCACGGCGTTGCCCGGTATAGTTGGAGTAGATTTACCCGTACGCTATTTTTATTCTCGCAATGAGGAACATTTGTACAAAATTTCATAAAATTCGCGCCAACTTTTTTTCTGAATTATAACGAACCTAGATTCACCCGCCCCCCCCTTTACCAAGAAACGTGTGGGTTGAAGTTTATTTGCACGTACAATATTTTCATTCATCCAAAAAGATTCATGTGTATCAAGCTTCATTAATTTGGTTAAGAAATTGCATTACTACATTACTAAACAACGCTAGATTATGTTAGAAACTCACATTTTATTCGATTGTAAAGTGAATATACTTTTTGCTCGAAACGCCAGATACTTTAACTCCGCAGATTCAGAATTTTATACAAATATCAAAGTGAATCCATAATAATATTACCGTAAATAAATGATTTTATTGTGAACAAAAGACTAAACCTGATGGCCAGAGACATTATAGTTGTAGGTACTGCCAGAGATCGTGGTTAAAGAAAATTCCTGTTGTTTTTAAGGTTATCTATAGCGTTAAAAATTGAATATCCCGAATTAAAGGAAAGAATACTTCTTGTCACTGCTATCTATGGCGATTAAAAATTGAATATCCCGAATTAAAGGAAAGAATACTTCAAATTTTGTTCAGTGTGCAAATTGTTATTATTGTAATATTATCGCTTTCATTTAAGGCTATGGTCAGAGACATTGTAGTTGTGTATTTAGTGCGAAGTATTCAACATGTAAGCCTTATATCTTTGGGATTTGTCATTATATGTTGGGAATTTCAATTAATGCTCCTGCGTTTTTTAACGTTGAAACGTAAGACATGCCAAACAACTGAATTGAGCTTCTAAGCTTTAAAACGGTGAAAACCCCACGGAAATCATCTCAGTAGTTTTCGAGGTTTTATAAGACAAATTTATCCCGTATATATATATATATATAGCTTAATATTTGCAGGAAAGTATGTATTGTTGCCAGTTGGTAGAGGAATGTTATAAAGGAATGGGAAGCAAGTATGCTTCGGATATGGAAAGGAACCATCACGGCATTGACATAGAGTATATAGAGTATTTCGGGATTACATAGAGAACCGAAATATCCATGGTGAGGGCGGGGATAAAACACGCGTCCTCCGAAACGCCAGACTCCAACTTAAACCTTACTTCCAGTAGGCATGGACCTTGAAACTAAACGACGTCAATGTTTATTTTTTATGCGTCGTGTCCTACGAGAACATTGTATATACAGCGGTTCCCAGTGCTTTAAGTGTTTAGGATACGGGCACGCTGACGCAGGCTGGAGGTAGCGTGCCAGTGTGCTGCGATTGCCTTGCACCACACCGCTCGGCGCGCGTCTCTTGATTTAGCGCGAGCGTGGGGGCTCTGACGTCGCCAGGCGCCGCGATGGCTCGCGCCTGCGCAGTACTCGCGGCAATCCGACCCCCGCCACCTTATACGGCGTCGCTAGGCTTCAGCCGGCAGACCAGAGGAGTGGGAGGCTGCAGAGCTCCCGGAGCGGCGCCACTTCACTGAATCCGCAAAATGACTTTCTCCACTTTGTAGCTCGTATAAAATCACTGGTTCGTACAGACGTATCATTTCTTGTATCACCTCAGGCCACTGTGATTAAAAATAAAAAAACTGCTTAAATTACATGACCAGTGGGATTATTTCTCGAAACATCAGCCTTAGACGATTTGTCGGCCGAGTCTGGTTGGTAAATCTCTACCGCAAGGGCCTGGTATTTGGGAAATCTCAGGTTGGATCCTTGGTTCGACTACCGAGATATAAGTTTTAAAAATTCTCCCGAAATCATTCCAGCCAAATGCAGGAATAGTTTCCTTGGAAGGCCATGGGCCGATTCTTTCCCGTTATTTGCCCCTCCTTTCCTTACTTTAATGATCTAGACGTCGACAAGCAACAAGATGTTGGCTACAGATAGTACTGCTGAAAATTGCAGTATTTTTACCCGGCGACAAATATTGGAATGAACGAGTTGTCAGTAAAAATCCCCAAATAAAGAAAATTACAGTATTGTTGCCCGATGACAAATATTGGATTGAACGAGTTGTCAATAGAAATGCCCAAAATAAATGTAAAAACCTAATTTTCAGAAAATAAAGAGTTGTTAATATCATGGGTATGGGCTCTGAAGTTTCTGCAGTTTAAAAATACTGGCAAGAACTGAGATTTATTGTTTATGATTTTTAATTTTATTAATCTGCAATTGTCATGCATTGATTCCCTTTTGCATCTTATTCTTGTGGATCTGCTTCTTTTTAAAGAACATAAAATTTTGTTCCAATAATCGCACTGCAATGTAATACGTCCCAATCAGAAAATCCATCGTTTGAAGAATTTTTTAGAAATAATTCCACAGCGTTTAGTCTGATTGGTTAAGGTGTCTGACTGGAGATCGAAAAGTCTCCGGTTCGAATCCCATCTCCCCTGGGATTCTCGAAGGCCCTTAACCCATCCTTCACCTCTGTCACAACTTGCTACATAATGTGAAGTACGCCAAAAAGCTTCTGTGGTTCGGATTGCACGTGAAGCTGTGGGTCCCCTATACCCGGTAGGATTACCGGCTTAGTTAGCTAGCGACGACAAGAAGCGCATTGCGCGGCGAATCGAAAACTCCGTCACCTGGCGGCCGAACAACCTTCGGAATCTCCCGGCCAACAATGCCGCAGGATAAGTTTACTTTTTTTATATAACGCTATGCATATATCAGTTTTTGTCCCTGCTTGTCGAGTTCTGAGCTATAGAGAAGATCCGATTGACGATTTTACGATAGCGTCATATATTCATTGAAAGGGCTGCTGTTAACCAATTCAAGATGGAGGTTATTTCCTCCTCAGTCATTGTGGATTGTTTAGTTTATCATGTCTTTGGCGTGGTTTTCGTTCTTGCTAGTGTTCCATCAGCACCATTGGTCTCGTGTTGGTCCCTGACTGATTCTTACCGGCCGATACGACTGATCAGGGGCTGGCGAAGCGATGTGCTGCGGTGCAGAAATATCCGCCCAGCATCTGAAGGTGAACTGCGATCTGCATAGTTCCCGATGATTCACGGACTGTATAAGCAGGAAAGTGCGTCGATAAATGTACGGCTCTCTTCAGCTCCTCGGTTCTGTTACACCTGCAGCCTTAGGAGACGTCCATTAATTACGTGAGTTCAAATAGGCGGAGGGGATCCAGCGAAATGTCACCAAGAGGGAAGGGGGGGACGGCAGGAATCTCTCGTCATATTAAAATAGTTTCCAAAATTATGAAGTCGTTAGCGGAAGGGGGGGATCCCTCTAGATCTCACCAAGCCTCACCAAGGTGGTGGTGGGGGGGGGGCTACCAGATCTATCCAAATCTCACCAAGGAGGAGGAGGGGGTCCAGATTTCAAAAAAAAAAAATAACCCTACGTAATTAATGGGCGCCCCTTATTAGTTGGCACCTGGTTTCGTGCCCCCAAACTGAGCAAGTGCCGTGTTTTGTAGCCCTGATTAGACTGCAGTAGGTGGAAACCCTCCAGGTAGAGCATCGTCAGCAAAAGACCATAGAATTCCTTCTAAAAATTCAGTTTCGAAGTTAGATGGATTTTACAGTGTACCTCAAATAACGCAGCACAATTTCACCTAAGATGGGCACAGACTTCTAAAATTACTTGATCACGATTACATTAACACGATTGGGATTTAGGTTTTTTTTTTTTTAATTTTTTTTAAAGGTTATATATATATATATATATATATATATTTTAATGGAAAGCTTAGTTATAAAATGCTGTGTGTGTACCAATCCATTAATGAAATTTGTGTGTACAATTTGACATGGATCCAGTATGTTTTTAAGACGTTCTGAATTGCACTAGCTTTGTATTATTTTCTTAACGAATGATAATGGAATAGACCCACCAGTGTGGCTGTGCGCACTAGGCTCCACCACACTGTATCAGGTACAACGGGACACGGTTCGAGTCCTGGTCCCTGCATACCGGCCATCCAGATTGAAGTTTTATGAGGTTTCTCGCAGTCAGGTGAACAAGGTTTGATTGTCTTAAAATATATTTTCGGGATACGATAGTATTTTTTTCGGTTACCTTAGTGACTACCTTAAGAGAATACCGCGCGTATTCCTTGAAACAACACCGCGTATCCCTTGGGACACGCGTACCACTAAATGTGCGTTCCCACGGCGCGTCCCTTGGCGCGTGGTAGTGGACGCCTTTCATCTTTGCCGCATATGGTAGCACGGACGGCGCGCCTCGACCCACCGCCAGGCGGTAAAAGATGAAAGGCGCGTACTACCTTCCACGTGCTGTGGAAATGCGGCTTAATTGGGAACCACTGAGTTGGGCGAATTCTGAGACGGTCATAAACTACACAATTCACAAACAAAAATACACTCATCACACATAAACTACGAGATTGGAGAGAGATGTCAGTATTCAGGCTCCACCCATTACTCTAAAGGCACATTCCCACGGCACGTGGTAGGTAGTACACGCCTTTCATCTTTTACCGCCTGGCGGTGGGTCGAGGCGCACCGTCCTTTCTAGCATATGCCGCAAAGATGAGAGGCGTCCACTACCACGCGTCTTTGGAACGGACCTTAAGAAGTGACCGAGAGTGGTTGGTGAGTGGTTAACGTTCTAGCCACGCATTCGGAAGGACGTGGGTTCGAATCCCCGTCCGGGCATCCAGATTTGGATTTTTCATGGTTTCCCCAAATCACTCCAGGTGAATGCCGGGATGCTTCCTTCAAAAGGCCATGGCCGAATTCCTTCCCATTCCTTGTCCCCCATCCTTTCCCGTCTCTAAAGACCTAGTTGTTATAGGAGACGTTAAGCACTTAAAAAAAAAAATCCAAGCACAATACGTCATACTTATAGCTACAGATATTCTGCTATTACAGCATGTTGGTGACGCGAACTCATAAGATGTTACACATACAAAAAGCGTCCAACACGCACATTATTCGCGCAACACGTCATAGCATGTCTGTGACAGGAAGTCATAGATTTACCCCCGCCCAATCATCGCCCAATGCATATATTTACGAGAGAAGTCAAGGAATTGGGTTACAAAACTTTGGTGAGACCATTGCTCGAATATGGTAGTGTAGTATGGGACCCTCATTTTACGTATCAAATACAGGAGTTGGAGAGGGTGCAAAAAAGGGCTGCTAGATTTGTTTCTGGAAATTATCGCAGAATGCAATCGGTGACGGATATGATAAAGGAGCTGGAATGGGATTCATTGCAAGACAGGAGGAGGATGAGGAGGGTCATGGGAGTGTACAGGGCGTATACTGGTGATGAGGCATGGAAAGATATTGCAATAGGTATGAAAAGTAGTGCATGGAAGGGAAAAGATGACCATGACCACAAGCTGGCACTCGATTTCAGGCGCAAGGGTGGGGGAAGAATCTCTTTTTTAGGTAAGGGTGTCAGGGATTGGAATGAGTTACCAAGAGAAATGATGAATAATTTACCGAAAACTTTGAAGGAATTTAAAGATAAAATTTGTAGAGGGCAAATGTAGGTCAGTGCAGGATAGGGGGAAGATGGGTGTGTAGGGATATTGCCACCGGAGCCTGTGCTCCATTGCAATTAAAAAAAAATTAAATTAAAATTATATAGAAGTGAACACTTAAAAAAAAAAATAAAAAAAAGGTAATATAGTCCAGTCGTCAGTTAGGCAACATTCTGATATACAATCTGAGATGTGTATAGTGTATACAGTTGACGTGAACCCGAACTGGAGTATCAGCTTTGAGTGTGTTGATGCTTATATGCTGGCTGGAGACTAGAACTGAAGTGCTAGTACCCATAAGTCTGTGTCTCTGGTGCCAAGCGGAGTGACGCAGTGACTGAGAATGGTTTGGCAGCCGACTCCCGCACCATTTGTTGCCTGCTCACAGAGTGTCAACACCGTCAGCCAGAAACCTATCGAGAACTGCGCCAACGACAATCACCCGCCAAGCGATCACTGGCATCTCTTCTTGTAGCAACACGTATCGTTGCCATCAACGTGATTGGTAGGCTTCAGATCTGTAGGACAACTCATATTGTTTTTCTGCCTTCTTCTTGAACTGCAATGCTGAATTTAAGACTGACTAAACGTTTCCGATTGTATTTATATGAATTTTATATAGCATATAAATGCATATTTAGGCTATTTTCCTAGTTTTCGTCATACATAGAAGAGCCAAAGAAACTGGTACACCTGCGTAATATCGTGTAGGGCCCCCGCGAGCACGCAGAAGTGCCGCAACACGACGTGGCATGGAATCGGGTAATGTCTGAAGTAGTGCTGGAAGAAATTGACACCATGCATCCTGCAGGGCTGTCCATAAATCCGTAAGAGTACGAGGGGGTGGAGATTTCTTCTGAACTCGTTGCAAGGCATCCCAGATATGCTCAATAATGTTCATGTCTGGGGAGTTTGGTGGCCAGCGGTGGTGTTTAAAGCCAGAAGAATGTTCCTGGAGTCACTCTGTAGCAATTCTGGACGTATGGAGTGTCGCATTGTCCTGCTGGAATTGCCATTGGACATAAATGGATGCAGGTGATCAGCCAGGGTGCGTACGTACGTGTCACCTATCAGAGTCGTATCTAGACGTGTCAGGAGTCCCATGTGACTCCAACTGCACACGCCCCACGCCATTACAGAGCCTCCACCAGCTTGAACAGTCCCCTGCTGACATGCAGGGTCAATGAATTTATGCGGTTGTCTCCATACCCGTACACGTCCATCCGCTCGATACAATTGGAAACGAGACTCGTCAGACCAGGCAACACGTTTTCAACTATCATCAGTCAAATGTTGCTGTTGACGGGCCCAGGTGAGGCGTAAAGCTTTGTGTCGTGCACTCAGCAAGGGTACACGAGTGCGCCCGTATCGATGATGTTTCGTTGAATGGTTCGCACACTGACACTTGTTGATGGCCCAGCATTGAAATCCGCAACAATTTGCGGAAAGGTTGCACTTCTGTCACGTTGAACGATTCTCTTCAGTCGTCGTTGGTCCCGTTCTTGCAGGATCTTTTTCCGGTCGCAGTGATGTCGGAGATTTGATGTTTTACCGGATTCCTGATATTCACAGTGCACTCGTGAAATGGTCGTATGGGAAAATCCCCACTTCATAGCTACCTCGGATGTGCTGGGTCCCATCTCTCGTGCGCCGACTGTAACACCACGTTCAAACTCACTTAAATCGTGATAACCTGCCATTGTAGCAGCAGTAACCGATCTAACGCCTGCGCAAGACACCTGTTGTATTATATAGGCGTTGCCGACCGCAGCGCCGTTCTCTGGGTGTTTACGTTTCTCTGTGTTTGCATATACATGCCTGTACCAGTTTCCTTGGCTCTTCAGTGTATTACGATAATATTTATGGTCATATGGTCATATTTTGATGAAAATCTCGTAATTTTTTAATAGTACCGGGAATTCACTAGATTTTTTTTTTTTTTTTTTTTTTTTTTTTTTTTTTTTTTTTTTTTTTTTTTTTGCTGTCATCAGTCTTTAGACTGGGTTGATGCAATCTTCCATCCCTTCCTATCCTGTGCTAACCTCTTCATTTCTACATACCCCTTACAACCCACGTCCTCAATTATCTACTTCATATATTCTAATCTCTGTCTACCTCTACAGTTCTTACCTTCAACTGTTCCCTCCACTAACAAATTAACCAATCCAGCATGTCTCAAAATATGACCTACCAGCCTGTCTCTTCTTCCTGTAAGCTTCTTCCATAAACTTCTTTTCTCACCCATCATTTCCAAAACTCGATCATTTCTTACTTTGTCTGTCCACCTAATTTTCAGCATTCTTCTGTAGCACCACATTTCAAATGGTTCAAGTTTTTTTCTTTCCGGTATTCCTAAAGTCCATGTTTCGCTACCGTAAAGTGCTGTGCTCCACACATAGAGTTTTAAGAAGTTCTTTCTAATTCCTAGATCAATATTTGAAACTAAAAGGTTTCTCTTTTTCATGAAGGTTCTTTTTGCTAGTGCTATTCTGCTTTTAACATCATTCCTGCTTCGGCCATCGTTTGTAATTTTGCTTCCCAAGTAACAGAACTCACTCACTTCTCCTATTGCATCAGATCCTATTTTTATATTTAATCTACTAGAATTGGTGTCATTTCTGCTACATTTCATCACCGTTTTGTTTTACTTTGATTTTATATTCAGTCCAAAATCTTCTTCAGTATTTTGTACATGCCATTCAATAACTTCTCAATATCCTCAGCCCTCTCTGCTAATAAGACAATGTCGTCAGCAAATCGTAGCATACTGTTTTTTTCTCCCTGAAAACTTATGCCACATGGAAATTTTTCTTTGACTTTCTTCATTGCTTCTTCTACATAGACGACAAGAAATTAAGATAATTATTCCTAGAATTGTACTCCGATTATACATTTGAGAGAAAAAAACAAAACTAATTGTCACTGAACTTGTCAGAATTCACCAGTCAAGAATTAAAGTTATACGTTAATCTTCCGCCCGACTTTTAATCTCGACTATACAGCAGCAGTATGCCTGTGTCGAACCGCGTTAATCAATGTCTCACTGTCGCCAATACTTTTGAAAATAATCCTCAGTCATCGTTAAATCTGCAGTGAAACAGTCAGTAGACCTACCGCCATGCCGAAAATAAAATTTTCTGAAAGTACGAAGTTACATAAGGGAATTTGGAGAGGAGTATTTTAGTACAGATGAAAGAGTTCTTTTCTGTAAATTATGTAAAATTGAAGTGATCTCAATAAAATGATTTAAAATGGTACACACAGCAAAAACGATCCACTATAGATACACAATATCTTCGTGTTTCTGATATACCGAACTGTCTGGTGGCTCAATGGTTAAGGTACTCGGTTCGAATCTCGACTGTTATTTTCAATGGCCGCTAACCCGACGTTCACTTCTGGTACAGCTTGCTGAGTAATGTGAAGCATGCCAGAATGCGTGGTTCGGATTCCGCGTTAAACTGTAGGTCCCTGTACCCGGTAGGATTACTGGGTTGGTAAGTTAGCCACAACAAGAAGCGTCCATAGATTCCATAAATCACTCCAGACGATGCTTCCTTGAGAAGGTCATGATCGAATTCCTTCCAGTTCCTTGTCCCCAGTCGTTTTCCGCCTCTAATTACCTCGACGTCGGAGAGGAGTAAAGCCAAAAGCAAAAAAAAAGTCACTTCCCCTATTGATACGTAGTACAACCTTGCAGTTGGCATAAAATGCTTGGTGTCAGTAACTTAATTTAATTTAATTGCAAAGGAGCACAGGCTCCGGTGGCAATTTCCCTACACACCCAACTTCCCGCTATCCTTCACTCACCTACATTTGCCCTCTACAAATTTTATCTTTAAATTCTTTTAACGTTTTCGGTAAATTATTCATCATTCCCCTTGGTACCTCATACCAATCCCTGACACCTTTACCTTAAAAAGAAAATCTTCCCACACCCTTGTGCCTGAAATCGAGTGCCAGCTTGTGATCATGGTCATCTTTTCCCTTCCATGTACTACTTTTCATACCTACTGCAATATCTTTCCATGCCTCATCGCCAGTATACGCCCTGTACACTCCCATCACCCTCCTCATCCTCCTCCTGTCTTGCAATGAATCCCATTCCAGCTCCTTTATCATATCTGTCACTGATTGCATTCTGCGATAATTTCCAAGAACAAATCTAGCAGCCCTTGTTTGCACCTTCTCCAACTCCTGTATTTGATACTCAAAATGTGGGTCCCATACTACATTACCATATTCGAGCAATTGCCTGACCAAAGTTTTGTAACCCAATTCCTTTACTTCTCTCGTGCATCCCTTCATCACTTTCTCCAAGTGCAGAATTTTGAAACCTTTTCCTACCACCTGTCCAATGTGTCCTGCCCAGTTAAGCTTGTTATCAAATGTAATGCCAAGATATTTGCATTTAAAGTCTTCAGCAAGCAATTCTTCCCCCACCTCATATTCATAATTAACCTTTTGTTTTTTATTTGTGTGTAACGACATGCGGCTGTGAAACTAAATCCAAATTTGACCATGCCAACAGTGAGTAAAAATCATGAAAGGCTGCCAACCTCAAAAGTTGGAGAAAGGTGGTGAAGGACAGGGTGAAACATGTTATTGGAGGATAAAGGCTAAGTAATGTACAGCTTTCTCCCGTGTAACATATTTCACGTGTGACACATTAGCACCTACAAAGTAGAATGCCTTCTGTACAAAAGGCGAGAAGAGTGAAGTAAATGCTAAATGTCCCCCAAGCATAGGACGGACAAAGCAATAAACTGCCCCCAGTCCTTTCCCGCCTCTGACCTAGACTTAGACGAGGTGTAGCCATTAAAATATATATATACAAATATATAACATAAGCCGCAATGCGTAGCGAATTGAAAACTCAGTCACTTGACGACCGTACTGACTGCAAAATACATCTCCGAAATCTCCGAGGAGACTTAAAGATCACGAATAAGCGAAATATTTAAATGTTCTAAGCTCAGGGATGGAACTTGGGTCATTATACCAACTGCAACCACTCTTATCTTTGTTGCAGCTGTGGTATTTCGACACTAAAAGTAGTTTTCACTGCAAGTAGTATCTGTACTTTTCAACATTGAAGAACTAATTTCTGTTAACGCCAAAATATTGATACATGTTACTACCTGTACTGTTTCTATTGCCCAGATTTGAACTGTGGCTCAACAGGTACTTTTTTCCACTGAAAGTTGTGACAAATCACTTCCAAGTACGCTAAGAATCTAGAAGCCACGATATCTAGACAAGACGCCAATATTCGACTCCAGTTACCAGTAAGAAGCAGGGTTTCTTATATTAACTTTGTCTGCCTTCTATATATACCAGCACCGTTAAAACACACCCACACCAAGGTAACGGACTTACCACCTGGTCTCAGAATGACCAAATGACTAGATCTGCATTTTCACGAAATGAAGGACAACAAGATGGAAATAGTTCCTAGAACCTGACAATGATGTATACCAGAGAGGTACTGTAGAGAATAAAATAAATTATAGAGAGGAATTCAGCTGCAGTCAGCTGTTTTGACAGAAGAAGGCACTTCAGGTAGGATGTCGAAGCTGAAAGGTGAACAATGAGACTGTTTGTTACTATGAGTAAATTGTATCTTACTGGGACTGAAAAAAAAATGTAAAAAATATCCATGATCAAGAATTAAGTTCGTGCCCCACTTTCTTCTTATTCCCAGACCAGAGCCGTCTTCTGAGCCTAATTGTCCACTGTCTACGAGCTTTATTGCCCTAATTTATTCGCCTAACAAATAGGTTTCCATTCCAGCCTCAAGTATTTCACGGAATGGAACGTAAGAACTGCCGTATTTCTAGGTAGCGATCGCCGTTTTCTGAAACTAAGCGCCTGCAACTGTCGCAGAGGCAACCACCGCATCTCCTCCGTACACTGAGATGCCAGATTACAGGCGCGGCCTTGCCTCGTGAAGGTGGCGGATATAGTTAGGCAAGGCTCCAATTTGTCGATGGGGCGTATCAAACGCCCTCTTAGACCAGGTATGATTGCTTGACCCACACAAATATTCAGAAGGTCTGCTTGAAGGTGTCGCTTCATTAAAAAGTCTTTGCATGTTAGATTCTATATAAAACTAGCTCTTCCACGCGGAATTTGAGATTTTTGCTCTTAATTCAAATATAAACTTAGAAATGTTCGCTGGATAAGAAATATCAGAGGTAGCCTTGTTTTATCAATTTTGGTTCTAATAAAACAGATTTGCGCGCGTCATTTGTTTCTCCCACATCTTGTAACTGCAGCCGATTCGGAAGATTTTATGGTTGTTGACAGTCCAGGCATATGGCTTCTCAATAAGCAATATTTGAAGTGATGCTGGCTGGTGTGTTTGTGGATAGATTTCTTTCTTTACATGTATATAAAATATGATCAAAATTCTCTAATTGAACCACAATGTCATTTGTTATACTTTGTAAGGTTTTAAAACACCATTACCGCGTATATAGTGCTGATAGTGGCGAACATTTCGAGTACGAGAAGGCTTGCATTAGATAATATTAAATGCACAGATTCCATTACGGAACAATTAAATTAACGAGCGAGTTTTTCATGTTTTTAGCGTACCGATGTCACGTTGAAACATAATGAAAGTTGTTGCTAACGTGACATAAGTTATCTCTAACTTTACTTAGTCTATTTATAACGTGACATAAGTTATCACTAACGTGACAGGCTGTCACTAATATGTCGTAAGTTATTACTCACGTGACATAAGCTCTCACTAACTTGACATAAGCTATCACTAAGATGACATGAGTTATCACTAAAGTGACATAAGCTAACATATAGGTAACATAATGATCTATCACAACAAATGATACTAAGTTATCGCTAACTTGATTTAAGCTATCTCTAAGATGACATCAGTTATCACTAAAGTGACATCATCATATGGTGACATTATAAGCTATCACAACAAACGATATGTAAGCTCTTACTAACTTGACATAAGCTATCACTAAGATGACATGAGTTATCACTAACTTAACATAAGCTATCACTAGGTATAGTTTAGTTGAAAAAAAATTGTTTTTGTTTTATTTGTGCACAATTATACAAATATTTCCAAATTTTCGATTTCAGCCTCCGTTATTATGGACAAAATTTGATACTAATCATGAAAAAATGTAATCTGTATGGTAACTGATGACATAAGATATCACTTCTTAAAGTTTTGTTGAAATGTGCTCATACGTTTTTTGCGAGATACTCGAAACGATCGACAAAATCTTCAAAATTTAGCGTTCTGTCCCGTATGTTATTACTATGGATAAAAAGTATCATACATGTTACCCGATTACATCCTTATCTGTGACATGAGCTATCACTATTTGCAGTTTCGTTAAAATAGGCCCTTTGGTTTCCGAACACACAGGTAAACAAAAATTCCAAATTTTTCGATTTTGGTATGTCTATCATCAGTTGTGTACATTACATTTATTACTCTTTTTTAAATAAAATTTCATGCACAAACACAACTCTTCTACAATTTTATTAGGGGACATCCATAAATTAAGGATTTACGGCCCCCCCCCCTCTCTGGTGAGACTTCGTTAGATCTGGCCCGACCCCCCCCCCATTTCTGATGAGTGGTTCGTGGATTACTTTTTGAGACTTTTTTTTTAGGTCTCACCCATCCAAAATCCGGTTACACCCTCACTATTCGACGAAATACCCTCTAAAATCGACTTTCGCGTAATTTTTTTTAGCTCTACAGTCCAACAATTTTTTTCCAAAACCTCACGTGAGATTTCCGTAGACCCCTCCCCCCCGCCCTCCCTTGGTGAGATTTCGCCGGACCCCCCTCCCTATTTCATCTCACGTAATTTATGGACGCCCCCTTATATAGTGTAGATGTTCATCGAAACCCCGTATGATTAATTTCATTTCACCGCCTCATCCATATGAAAACTCGCGCCTACCTTTATTCCAATATCACATGCTTAGGACTTTCCCATAATACACTTGCCGACAAGAAAATTGAGGCACCCAGAACACATGGGTGGATGTCAATGTAAGTTCATACATATACAGCGGGTGTGTACATGTTGGGAACTACAATTCCCTGTAACAAGTAGTATGGCCGCATAATGCATTGATGTTGGGTGCATGGACTTCCGCGTCGTTGTTGCTGTTATCTTGGTTCTTCCGGGTTGAACCGCGCCAATTTATCGAAAACGTTTCGGCCATCATTTTTTGGCCTTCTTCAGAGGACTGTGACGGCTGGAACCGATGTCGCCTATATATTGCTCCCGAAGAGCGTGTGCTAACCCTTCGGAGTGACGTCACTCAAGCTACCGCCTCCAGCGTTACCGGTCCGATGGGGGCCTGCGCCCCGCACTTTCCTGATCAAGCATGACCATATTTGGTCAAGTTGTATCCCGTTATCTGTTTTTTTTTAATTTCCAACGCTTATCTGATACGCCTGGGCCGCCACCTGCTTTCCTGAACTAATACACTGGATTCACTATATAAAATATGGTGATGCTTGATCAGGAAAGCGCGGGATGCACGCCCCCATTGGACCGGCCACGCTGGATGCGGTAACTTGAGTGACGTCACTCCGAACGGTTAGCGCGCTCTTCGGGAGCTGGATATAGGAGGCACCGGTTCCAGCCATCATGGTCCTCTGAAGAAGGTCTCAAAATGATGGCCGAAACTTTAGGTTTCGATAAATTGACGCGGCTCAACCCGGACGACTAAGATAACACTGCATTAGTGTTGTTTCCATGGATGGTAAGGTATGGAAGGGGCTTGAACTTCGTCACATGTTCAGTGATCACTGTGAAGGACAGGAAGATGCCGCGTACTCGTGTCAGACAGTGTTATCAGCGCCTGACAGACCTTGAAAGGGGCCTCACTGTGGATCTCCATTTTGCCGGCTGGTCGAACCGTGCAATTTCCAGGTTAGCGTGGCATTCGGATGTGACAAAGACCCATGTTGGCCCGCGTGAGGGGAGGCATACTCGTCGTCAAGGTCCCGGCCGACCATATATGACAACTACAGTGAGGGATCGCACCAAGCACAACGCAACTTTTGCTCCTGCCTTTAGAGAAGTAGTATTGGACTTCATGCAATATTCTGTGTCATTATGCAAAATTGGTCGGAGATTAGCAGCAACTGGACTAGGGAATTACCGTCCCACATTGAGGGTACCGTTAACACCACAACTGACTGAGAAGCATGGACTGCTGAATGGCGGCGCATTGTGTTTAGTGATGGATTGCACCACTTAGTATGACCATCGTCGGTGAGTATGGTGGAGACCAGGGAAGAGGCCACAGTCTTAAAATGTTTTGGAGAGGGAAAGTGGTGTTACTCCTGGCGTCATGGTGTGAGGATCCATGAGGTATGACTTCAGGTCACGGCTGATAGTGATTGAGGGAACTCTGACGGTACAGCAGTAAGTCACGGACATCCTGCGTCCTCATGTGTTAATACCTCTCATGCGACAATATCAACAGAACCATGCTCATTCCACATGGCACGTGTCTCTATGAACTGTCTGTGTAATGTTGAGGTACTCCCATGGCCAGCAAGATCTCCAGATCTGTCCCCGATAGAATATGTGTGTGACCAGTTATGACGCCAACTCCGTCCCAGTGCCAGTATCCAGGATATCAAGGACCAGTTACAACAGTTGTGGCCAGCTTGCTTCAGGAGAGGATACAACGGCTTCATGATACCCTTCCCAACCGAATCGGTCCATGTATCCAGGAGATAGTGGTGCAACATCATACTGATAAATGGGCTCATATTGCCTAGTTCTTTATAAATTTGACTTGATTTTGTAGTCACTGAAATAACACCACGTACCCTCTCATTCTGGGTGCTTCTCTTTTTTTGTCATGCAGTGTACATACAATCTATAAGAGATATCGAGGTTGGACTGTTTCCGTAATGTGATTTGACATGCAGTTTTGCTGTAGTTTCGAATGTGCCGTTAATTTCGTCTCGTGTGCTCTAGTGTTGCAGGGGCTTCGATATCCTCCGTCACCAGCCACAAGAGCCAACAACAACAGCGGCCGCCGTGAAGGACGTGGCGTGGCTATTCTCAGCTGCTCTCTGTTCCCGTCCGCAATCACCTGCCGATATCTCCTGTCACTCCATCGTATTCATAATCTCGTAGCGCATTTTCCCTTACAACAAATTATTTTGACGTTACTAGCAGCTATTACGAATTGAACTACGTGAATATATTAGAAACATAATCACACAAATAACATAGCTTACATATAAAATTTTACACTTTTTGCAGGCGTCATTATTGAAAAATTTCACTTACTTGTCTATTTTTCAGGGTTTGCGCTGCGGTTTTTTTTTTCTGATATCGCCAACGTTTCGGCACCCACCTGGAGCCTTCGTCAGGGCTTCTCTCTATCTATAGAGCGCGTCACGAACGATGAAGGCCCAGTTTAGCGAAGGTATGCGCATGTACGTCATCACTCGGCCAGTAGCCAATCGAATTCAGCAAAAATCCAGAGCCTGTCGTGTTATCACGAGTGTTGAATGCGATATGTTTGTGAATTGTACAGTTCTAAATCAGTGAGCATTGCAATAATTCCTATTCTAAATAATGGAAGATGAAAAACATAAGCGTAAGGTTCTGCATAGTCAAAGCAGAAAGCAAGATTTTAAAGTATATAAGCATTTTAAGCCAATCTGCGACGTTGCCAAAGCTCAAGAGAGAACTGCTAAAGCATGTGATACTAGCCTTAGAACTATACTGCGAATAGTTAAATACGGCAACGGCGGATATTCTATGTCAACCCTATTTCTCTCTCTCTCTCTTTGCGCAACCCGTTCGTGACGCGCACTATAGCCGCCTGGTTCTTTTTGACAAACTTGAACACTATATTCACTTTATTTTTCATTGTGTTCAAGTTTATCAAAAAGAACTAGACGGCTAGATAGAGAGAAGCCCTGAAGAAGGCTCCAGGTTGGTGCCGAAACGTTGGTGATATCAGCAAAAAAAAAAAAAAAAAAAAAAACGCAGTGCAAACCCCGAAAAAGATATATATAAGTGAAATTTTTCAACATAGCTTACACTTTTCATAGACAGATAGCAGTACTGTCTTCGAGCTTGATCACAGATCAGTCTAACCATAATCCGTGAAGATGGTTCAAGTGGTCTGCAGGCAGAATATTACAAATTTAGATACGGCATTCGTACTGTACAAAGCTGTAAGATAGTATAAACTACAAGCCCAGCTTTTTAAAAAACACGATTATTTGAATAACAGGGAAAAATCTGGCATTTCAACAATGAAAATGAGACAACAATAGTCTACACATTCCCAGTTGGCATCAAAAAGAGTGCCGTTCGTCTAAGGGTTAAATAAATGGCCGTTTTCTGAGGGTATTGTAGTAAGTTATGGAGCATATTATATGCTCGAACATTATGAAATTTCTAGACGATAATAATTTGCTTACAACAAATCAACACGGATTTCGGAAGAAAAGATCATGTGGAACACAGCTGGCCCTATTTACACATGACGTAATGAAAGTTATTGATGCAGGTTCACAAGTAGATGCCATTTTTTTAGATTTTCAGAAAGCCTTTGAATCTGCGCCACACAACCGCCTTTTAGCGAAGCTACGAGCGTACGGTATATCGGATCAGCTTTGTGAATGGATAAAGGATTTTCTAACTGGTCGGTCGCAGTATGTCGTCGTTGAAGGAGAAAGTTCTTCTAGTCTAGATGTTACATCGGGGGTACCTCAAGGAAGTGTAATAGGACCACTTCTTTTTTTAATTTTTATAAACGATCTCGGAGACAAAGTGAAAAGCCTTTTTAGATTGTTTGCTGATGATGCGGTTATTTATAGGGAAGTAAGGAATTTGGCCGATTGCTTAGAAATTCAGCGTGATCTGGATATTATTTTGGCATGGTGCGCTAAGTGGCAACTTACGCTAAATTGTAAATAGTGCAAGACAATGAGCATAACTAACAAAAGGAATCCACTTGTTCAGAAATACAATTCAGTTATTGATATGGTCGATTCTATGAAATATTTGGGAGTAACAGTACAAAGGAACATGAAATGGGACTTACACATTAATTCGTTGGTAGGTAGAGCTAATTCTAGGCTGCGATACATAGGTCGAATATTGAAAAATTGTAATGAACAAACAAAGGAGATAGCGTACAAATCTCTTGTGCGTCCACATTTGGACTATTGTTGTGCCATTTGGGATCCGTTTCGTAAGGGGTTGATCGAAAGTATAGAGAAAATACAGAGAAGAGCCGCTCGATTCGTGACCGCTTGCTACAGTCCTTATGAAAGCGTCACAGAACTGATTAGTAGACTAGGCTGGGAGTCTATGGTAGATAGACGACGCACGTTTCGTTTAAACTTATTGGTAAACATGCGTACTCCCACTTTTACTCACGAGTGTAGTGAAATATTTCGTCCACCAACCTATTTGAGCCGGAATGACAGGATAGATAAGATTAGAGAAATAAGGTGCCTCAATGATTCTTATATGAATTCTTTTTTCCCTCGTACCATTAGGGATTGGAATGCACAACAAAGAGATTAGCTTTGGTGCTGAGCACCCTCTGCCACCCACAATTTTGTGAATTGCAGAGTATATATGTAGATGTAGATGTAGAAGTTTGAAGGACAGCGATATGCGGAAGGGTTGGGAACATAAGAAAGGTGAGGTCTACCAGTGGCGGGGCGAGACCAAAATTTTATGTGGGCGAGATAAGTTTGCGAGGCCCTCTGGAGGCGCAAGATGACAGGGTTTATAAAGTATTTAAAAAAAATTAAAATTTTATTTATAAAAATTCAATCACGTTTACTGTGTATAATATTATTAAATAATGAGTAACAGTATATAATTAAAGAAATAGAAATTTTCTGCTTTTAGCCTTGCTGAACTCCTTTATTAGTATATCATTATCCAACTTCAATGCTATATCTGCTTCAATCGATAAAACTGCCAAAGCTGAAAGTCTTTCCTGACCCTTAGTGCTACGTAAATATTTTTTTATTAATTTTAATTTTGAAAGCTCCTTTCAGCGGAGGCTGTACTTACTGGTACTATAAGCAAAATTCGTATCACAATACAAATATTTGGGTAAATTTCTTTTAAGTTATTTTCTATTATGTATTGGAGCAGTTGTTTCCCATCTTTAACAAAATCGGGTAAATTTTGGATCATTGTTTGTAACTCTTCAAATAGTTCATAAGGCTGGAAATCGCTGTTCTCGCCTACTCTCAAAACTGTGTGTAGATCTTGGCAGTTTTTTAAAATATGGTCTTTGGAATTTTTTTAAACTTACTCAAATCATAGAGAAATCTGAAATTTTTAAAGTGTTCATTTAAAGACATAAATCTTGAGTCCATATTGTTCAGTATGGAATCAATCATTGCATTAAAAAAATCTCTTTCATACCTACTTTTGGGAGATTGTGCAGGTTCATCCTGCATTCATAATCGAATGTCCTTTTCTTTCTGGCTACCCTTTTATTTTTAAAGTATTTTGACAAATCATAACTGCTTTTTTCAATAAATTGACGAGCTTCGGGTAAGCATTGTTCGAACCCAGTTTGTCGATATTCTCTGATCCAGTCACAAAATTTTCGTAATTGTTCAAGCGCTATGCTTAAATGGACTTGGACAGATTGCCATAGTTTATTTAGAATATTAACATGCGATAATATCTCATACCATAGATGTAATGATATTACAAACTCTAAGCTGAGCATTTCGTTCAGAATGGAATCACAATCACTAAGTGTGTCTGAATGTTCCGAAAGATTTTTTAGCCTTTCAATACATTCAACATCATCAAATTGAAGTAATAGGGCCTCTACTGCCACGATTCTACTTTCCCACCTTGTGTCTGATAAAGGCTTTATAGTAACTTTCAATTTGCCTTTGATTAATTCCCAGCGTTTGCTGGATACTGAAAATAGAAGATAAATTTTCTGAATAAAACCAAAAAATGATTTTGCTGCCGCAGAGGACTCAGCTGCGTCTACCAACATCAAATTCCAACTATGACATCCACATGGTTTAAAAAATGCCCTGGGATTAATATTTAATATTCGATTTTTAACTTCACTGTTTATTCCTACCATATTTGCCCCATTGTCATATCCTTGGCCACTGCAGTTTTGAATATCTAATCCATTTTTTTCCAGCTCTTCCAGTATTGCTTTAGTTAGATACTCTCCAGCCGTCTCAGCGACAGCAAGAAATCCGATAAAGTTTTCCTCTATTGATCTACATCTACATATATACTCTGCAATTCACAAAATTGTGGGTGGCAGAGGGTGCTCAGCACCAAAGCTAATCTCTTTGCTGTGCATTCCAATCCCTAATGGTACGAGGGAAAAAAGAATTCATAATATAAGAATCAGTCCGGCACCTTATTTCTCTAATTTTATCTTTCCTGTCCTTCCGACTCAAATAAGTTGGTGGAAGAAGTATTTCACTACACTCGAAAGTGAAAGTGGGAGTACGCATGTTTTCCAATAAGTTTAAACGAAACGTGTGTCGTCTATCTACCAGAGACTCCCAATCTAATCTACTAATCAGTTCTGTGACGCTTTCATAAGGACTGTAGCAAGCGGTAACGAATCGAGCGGCTCTTCTCTGTACTTTCTCTATACTTTCGATCAATCCCTACGAAACGGGTCCCAAATGGCACAACAATAATCCAAATGTGGACGCACAAGAGATTTGTACGCTATCTCCTTTGTTTGTTCATTACAATTTTTCAACATTCGACCTATGAATCGCAGCCTAGAATTTGCTCCACCTACTAACGAATTAATGTGTATGTCCCATTTTATGTTCCTTTGTACTGTTACTCCCAAATATTTCATAGAATCGGTTGATGTATTGCAGAATCTTATGATAACCGACATTTGTTCAACTCGACCAGAGTCTCTAGTGTAGTCGAGCAAAATAGAATAATTTTTTCCCTCTTTTACTCATCGAATCACTTCATCAGTAACTGTTTTTGACATCAATAAGATTAATTCATTTTGAATGTTGTGACATAGATAATGGTTTGTTTCTATATTTTCTTTGATAATTCACTCATTGTGTATTTGTAACGTACAAATTAATAATACTCGTACTTTTTATTCTTTAACTCTCCGGGAACAAAACAGGCAGGACGTTCCGTCGACGTTGGTAACTGAAATAATAAACCAATCGCTTCACGATAATCGGATTTGTGACTAAAACTATCGTAAGCTTTAGAACACAGAAAAATTGAATATGCAGATGGTAAGGAGTGAGACGCGGTGATATTCTATACTACCTGCACATCTGAGAAGCCATAAAGCAGCAATTTTTAAAATTTGTTAATAAACTGGACATTTTGTGTCCGGTCGCATGTAGTGGACCGAGCACGGGAAATCGCGTTAGAACAGAAGAAACATGAACGTAGACGAGAAGCAAACTGAATGAAATAAACCCGGTGGCCGAAGATTCCCCGGTAGAGTCATTGTAACGCCAGCAAATATTGCTAAGCTATTGATATTGCCATATTAGTTGCTAATTTGTAGGATTTATTGCATTCTGATGAGTAAAATATTTAGTCGTAGTCACGGCTTTTAATGGTGCTAATCTGTTTTACTGTTAAGTTGCTTAAACTTTCAGGATGCGAGGCCCCTCGGGGCGCGAGGCCGTAGGCGGTCGCCCACGTCGCCCACGCCTTGCGCCGCTTCTGAGGTCTACTGTCTTTTATTTTATTTTGTACATGTAGATCGGTGTATAATGTAGCATACAACCTACAGTAACATTATTATTCTTGTGGTTACCAAATATTAAGAGTCTGGTCAATATTCAATCAAATTTTAATAGTTTACTTCCAGTTTCATAACTGTGTTTCCGTAGGGATACAAAACAGGCTTTTAGATTTATTGTTTTACAATGGTACCATAAAGCATGTCCAGATGTTAGACACACACACATAGACAAAAAATAGGCCCGGGACAATTTACTGGTCTCCGGTTAAAAACGTTGTGAAACACTGGTCTGTTCCGTACCGGGTACTACTCAGTGAATCAATCTTTCGTGGAGAGCGATGCGGCATTATTTCCATGTTCAGTATTGAATGGCATCCCAGAATTGTGAGTGACTTGAAAAAGGTGCAGTTTGAAACGGTTAGTACTCAAAGAGTGCAACAAAGGATGGAAAGCGTTCGACAGAGAAGCTGCAGAGAATCGAGAATATTTAGCCAGCATCGCTTCCGATTCCTGCACAATGGGATTGACCATCAAATCGACCAAGCCTCGCATTCGGAAGGACTCAGTTCGAATCCCCGACCGGCCGTTTAGATTTAGGTTTTCCATGGTTTCCCCAGATCACTCCAGGCGAATCTCGGGATGGTTACTTTTAAAGTCCATGGCCAAATTCCGTCAACAAAGTGTAAAGCTGTGAGCAAAAACAAAAAAGAAAGAAAGAAATAAAGAAAGAGGAACGCATGGGAAACGAGTAACGATTATTCGAAAGATAAAAGAACCAAACATTCGGAGATGATTCGAGTTCACATTAGTGCATTTTTTTCTGTTCTGTTGATTCAAGTCACCAAACTGTTATTTTAAGAAGAAAGAAATAGTTAAAGCGGAGATTAGAGAGTGGAGGAAGAATCTGTAAAATTTGTGATAGCTCAGTCAGGAAAATTGCAGCAATGAGATGGTTGAGTTTCATAACATGATGCTGGTGGGCAAAGCGTCTGGAGGCTGTAGAAATGTTAACTGTTTAAGATGATAGGTTTGTCTGCTCCGAATAGAAAATTGAAGTACGAAAAATAATTTCTGTTCCTATCGTGCTGCCACGCGTGGAAACAAGGCGAATACTGCTGCTGTTCGACGCAGTTGTTAACGTTCCTAACAGATGGCAGTATAGGTAGACAGAGATGCTGCTGCCACCTGGTAGAGTAGCAGGGTAATATTCCTGGTCGAACCCAGTTGGCAGTGTAGCTAAAAGATGGGAGGAGATTCAAGGGTGTATACAGTTTCTGGGATATGACGTTTTCCTGTCTGGGACGGCTGTGCAATTCGCAATCTCTCTTCGTCTATTTTCGCTTACACTCATTGGCTTATTTTTTTAAGTTTAAGTTTAATTTGTGGTTGTTCAGTAGTTTAAAATACTCGATTTCGTTTAAGCTATTATTTTAGAATGATACTGCTCTAAACCTGTGTCGTTTCATCATTACACCGTTCAGACAATTATTTAAATTTATTTCAGAATAAGTTAACGATGTTTTATAAAATGAATTATAAAAATTAGCATTGTTTACTGCGAGTCACTCTTGCATATTAAGAATTAGGTTCCCACATTTTACATTAAGTTAAATTAACAACTAACTTTTTATTTATTTGATTTTTTTTAATTGTACAGGTTTTTGTAAAGAAAACATTAACAATTTATTTCTTAATGGAGTTCACTATACGTTTTAAAAAATTGTCTTTCAAATGATGTGTAAATTAAACAAGTTGAAAAATATTGCCTGAAAAATTTGAAAATATCCAAAAATGTATTTTAGTGACAAACATATTCGATGTTGTGATTAATTTGTTGTAACTGGTTTATCCGCGGAATTTATTACTAGAACTGGATGGATACAGAAAGTGCAAGTAATACCTACCACACTTCATCTGGCAGATTTTTGTTTGTGATTTAAAAATTACGCATTTTTTTTAGGACATCTTATGTTAGCTCTGTTTTGTACACAACATTGTCGATTTTGCTATTCTTTACTAAAATATATAACCTTTGAGGATTGTAAACCGTTGAGCTAGCAATATATAACTGCACGCAGGAAATAGACGGCTCTTCCAAGTGTATCCCTGAAACTTTCTTTGTCTATGAGCTTTATTGATAGTCATCGCATGTAGCGCAAAGTGTATCCCTGAAACTTTCTTTGTCTATGAGCTTTATTGATAGTCATTGCATGTAGCGCAGATCTGTATCCATACCATATAATAAGTTGTGTCTGTACATGAAATTTATTAACCATACACACATGTGATCATAACAAATTGACTGCGAGAGAAGCAAAGACTAAGCGACCGATACAACATTACAGAGACTTACACACGCCATCCGTCTGTCTGTCACAGTTGCGTAATTATCAAAATTTCATGAGAATATACGTTATTTATTCCGAAAAAAGTATCCTATGTCCTTCGTAATGATACATATTATTCTTTGTCAAATTTCGTCACTAACGGTTTAGCCGTTTAGTCGTGAAAACCTAACAAACAGATATTCGCATTTATAATATTATTTTAGATGAAAAGAAGTGAAATAAAAGTTGTTTTTGGTTTAACTTGTGAAGCTATTGATAAAACAGTAATCAACGAATGTTTGGAAATAAAGGTGTAGAAAACAAAGGAAGGCAGAATAAACATTAAGTCAACTAAGATTAAGAGAAGTAAAATGTTGTCATCCTGGTTATAGACGACATATTAAGAAAAAAGTTAAATAATAACAATTAGTTTAACATACAGTCCTCGAATGAAAACGCTTGGTATTTAAATATAAATGTAACTAGTCCCAAAGCCAATCAAAAATGACTGCTTTAACGTAATGTTACGGTAATTTATTTCTCTGCAGTTGCTTAACTAAATAGAATTGTTATAAAATAAAGCTCATTGTAATTTATCGTCCCTTGCGCTGTAGCAAAAAGCTTGAATTGTTAATTTGGTCCAAGTTGTATTTCAGCCTAACCACAATCTCCACTAATATTGCTGCTAGATGAGCAAAGCTTCAATTACGCGTGAATTAATATATTCCCTGTATCGCAAGTCAGTGTCATCAAGCATCGCGAAATAAACTTGATCCCAAATCTTCACAAGTTCTTACACTTTTCTTTATTAATACCTGTGATGAAGATCGATATTTTAACGGTTGAGACAGCTTACTTCGGCTGAAATAATGACCGCAGTTAAAACGAAGGCCGCTAAAAATAAATCTTAACAACTTACGCTATTCCACGCAATATTTAATTGTGGATTAGGCCACATATATCGCGATCAATTTGGAACTTCTTCCATTCAAACCATGTAATGATTGAGTAAAAAAAAAAAAAAAACATAACTGATAATTAAAATGGCAATTTAAACGAAATTCATACTTTTCATTCTGTGTTCTGACAATTCATGTCTTAGAAATTGTTTAACTAAGTAGAAGTTTTATAAAATTCAGTGTAACTCCTCGTGCCTTGCGTTGTAGCAAAAGGTTTCCGTTTCCATCGGGGTGAAGGTTACATTTCAACCAAAACACGTACTACGATAAACTTGCCGCCAGAAGAACAATACTTCTATCTCACGCATATTAATAAATGAACGGTATTGCGTTTTAGTGGCAATAATGCATAGCGATATAAATTTGATCAAAAATCCTCAAGGTTTTTTTTTTTGTTACCCGAAAATCAGACCGATATTAAATGTTTGAATGGCTGACACAGTTGCTGAAATAATAGGCTCAGTAATATTACACAGTGAAAGCAAAGGAAATTAAAATAAATCTTATAAACTTACATTATGCCACGTAATATTTGTATTAAGTGTAGTGTAAGATGCACAGATCGCAATCAGTGTGCGACTATTTCCGTTGAAACGAATTAATAATTTCAATCATAGGACACAGTTTAAAATATATAAAAAAAAAAATTATTCATGGCTTCTGCCGTGACGTCAAATGCCAATTGTAATAACAAACTAACAAACTTTCTCTACATTGATGCTCGAAATACAAAGCTTTTTTCTTACATATCTATGGAAAAAGAATTTAAGGAATACTCCTATATA
>CM061918.1:113192316-113243089 GCA_031002005.1 Vandiemenella viatica
CACTGATGAACAAACCGCAGGATTCCTTGTTCCCAGAATTCCTGTGGCCGTGACGAGACCCAGTCCTTCACAGCGTCCTCGAGTACGTCGTCCGAGTTGAAGCGCTTCCCTTTCAGGTGTTTCTTCAGTGGACCAAACACATGGAAATCGCAGGGCGACATGTCCGGACTGTAGGGCGGATGGTCCGACGTCTCCCACTTGAACTTGGCCAGTTCCATGTTTGTGACTCTGGAGACGTGTGGACGCGCGTTATCATGGAGCAGAACCACACCCTCCGTGAGCAGCCCCGGTCTTTTGTTCTTGATGGACCTGCGTAGGCGTCGGAGTGTCTCACAGTACACATCCCCCACCTGTACGCCATCCTGTCCTCATACGGACTGCCGCATCATTTGGACGCCGCTTTTGATAAGAGCCTCTGCTCTCTACTGCGCATGCGGGCGCCCGCGCATGCTCCGATCCCAGTTAGAGACTCCAATCGCATCCCGAGATGAGTCGCTTCGTTCTCCCATGGCGGAATATGCAAATATTTAACTGTGACGTTTTTACGTCGTTTCGTATCTTTTCATTTGATCACACCTTGTATGAATTCATCGTGAGACTGACATAGTAATAGTCTTTTTTATTTTATTTTCGTTGGCGCTATGTTAAGTGCGACATAATCTTTTTTAGAGAAATATCCAACCTTCAAAACTCCACCTGGATGAAATTTATGCATTAACCGAATGAAAATATATTTATTCTATTTTAACCGATAAAAATAATATGGTCTATCAATACTTTTTCACCATGAAATTCACACCCGCTTGTGTATTTCCGTCAATGAACACCTTTTCAAACGCAATAATCGGAACACAGCACGGATTTCTAGTTTGGACGACTTGTCTGAAACACTCGCCATGGTTACTAACTAATAACAGCTGATTACCGAAAACTTCAACCGATAACCGTATCTATTCATTAAAATCGAAATTCAAACAGTGTTGCCATCAAAAAGCGTACAAAAATCCGCCGTTAGTATTTAGTACGATGTGGCAGTAGGTATAATATGCTTAGCGTCAGCTAGGGGCATGAAGGCGTAAAACCATAGCCCCACATATGACCATGCCAACGATAGGTAAAACTGATCGAAGGCAGCCCAAAACCAAATGTGGCGAAGAAGATATATGTGTCATACTATAAACCTGAGTAGGAAGATTTATTTGTAGCTTTGCACTCTTCAGGACATTCTAATTTCAGATGGACTTAGTAGCACAATATTCGTTCTTACCTTTGCTGCCAGCCGAGTAGGCGGAACGAAAGATGTTTCAGCCAACAAGGACTGAAAGGTAACTAATTCGTGACAAGGAAAGGATTAGAAGAAAACTGAAGAGGAGGTAGATGTGGACGCGAGAACTGTCTCATCAGCCATAGAAATCTTGGTCAAATAAAATACGGTAAAGATAATCTTCTTCTTCGCCATCTTTCCAAAGCACTTAGTGTTCGGCTGCCTTGGCTAATTTTGGAGCTTTGGTTTCACGGCATGGTTTTGCTGGCGCAAAGCATTTTGTACCCATGGACAGGGCCGGCGTTAGGGGGGAGGGGGGGGGAGTAAACGGGTCAAATGTTCCCGGGCCCGCCGGCTGATGGGGAACCCGATCACTGGCTGCAGGGGCCCCCAGGTCTCGAAGCCAAGAATCCGTTTGTCTCCATACAACGAAGTGAAGCCGAGAGGAGAGCCGTGGGGTGTGGAGGTCGCCATATTGGTAGGACCAAGAAACACACGGAATGTATATGAAACGGAAGAATTTGTTCGTTTTTAACCTATAATGTATTCGCTGCATCGCGATATATACTTGATCAACACGTGAAAAATAGTAAGACAAAATGGTTCTCTGCATCAACAACTATTTGATAACGCCATCGTCCTATTGAGAGCTTTGAATAAACTTTTTTAACAGGCATTGTAAATCTATAATGACAGACCCTGTTCTTGCAGACACCGCATTACAAACATTTCAAGAACAATAATTACAACGTGACTTACCTATGGAATGTTATTCCAGGTTGTTTCTTACTTGTTGTGTTTGTGTGTAGCCATAGGTAACACAAGATGGCATTATAAAACACTTTGAAATATCAGAACATGAAATGTTCACAGCAGGGAAGGTAATGAAATCAGACCAGTGTTTTGAACCGACGAAGATGGCGGCCGCGCATGCGCAGTCGGCTCCAAAGTTTTCAGGCTGCTTTTAGCGACACCTTGTCTCCTCTCTTTTCCTACCTCCCTGTTTGTATCTACTGCCTGGTCTTGCTAAGTACTAATCAGTGAAACTTGTAATTATTTACAGCGTGTGATAAGTGTATTTTTTGTTTGAGAAATGTGAAGTTTATATCGGGGATCATCCCGGCATTCGTCTTAATGGCTGCGAGAAACTGCAGCGAGGACAGCTGATACGCGGGGGTGGGGTCTGACTCGTGCCCTGTCCCGTTGTACCTCCCCTATCCCATGCAGCACGACAGCGCTCTGAGTCACACTGGCGGGTTAAAATAAAGATACAGACTACCATATCTAAGCAATCACGCGTACTGAAGTTTGTAAGGAGGTATAGTACCATGTTTCTTCGAATATTCACACTGATCTATAAGTACTTCAATTAGCTTCAAGAACTTAAGAATTTTTTCTGTTAAAAATGAACCCAGTCTTAAGTCAGAAAGAAGGCTTGGTAATCGCGGAGGAGGCATACTATGACATTACGTCATAAGTAGGACGGCCAGTTCAGGCAAGCAAGGGAGCGTCCACAAACTACGTGGCTCGGGAGGGGGTTGGCTGGAAAGCTACGCTGGGCTTCGTGAGAGGGAGGGTGAGGGAGGGGGGAGGGTTTCCGAGCCTAGGCCACGTGGCTTTTCAGTCACAGTTAAAATAACGTACTGTACACAACACACAACAGCATATGAATATTTATTTACTTCATTTAATTATCTCCGTATATAATTCACGATAGCCTGACAAGAGAAAACGGTACAAAATGTCTTATTAGTGAATAAACGCTACGTGCTACGCTGGAAGAGGGGGGGGGGGAGGGGAGGAGGGGTAGAGGAAAAAGTCACGTCGGGCTACTTGGAGGATGCGAGGGGATTTCACAGGAGGCTACAGTAGAACTCCAATTATTGGAACTCCGACTATCCGAACAGCTTAAGACAGCCACACTAAACGTGCGTGGAACATGTTGAAAGGCAAATCAACTGAAGAAGAGAAGGAAAAGGAGAGAAAGGAAAAAGAAGCTCAAGAAAAGGAAAGGGAAGAGACAGGAGAAAATGGGGATGACGTGTCACTTGAGGAATTCAGAAACATTCTTTTGAAAATTCCTGGATGTTCGGAAGTTAGTGCTGAAGATTTAGGAGAGTGGGTGGTGTGTGATTCGTCAGACCCTGGTTGTCAAATTCTAAATGATGAAGAACTTACTGAAAGTGTGAGAGAAGAAAGTGTCGAGGAAGAAGATGACCGTAATGTCGAAGTTGAAGCAGACACGGGACCATCAGCTAGTCAAGCATTTGCCGGCCTTGAAACTGCGTTGAAGTATATGGAGCGTCAACCCGAGTGTGACCACATGCAACTTCTCACTGTCAAGCGGATGCGCAACTTGGCTGCTCGAAAACGGATGAGTACAGTCAAACAGCTTACTTTGACCGAGATGTTCAGCAAGAAATGACTTTTCTTTACAATACAGTACATACGAACTGTACTAATGTACAGCACTTGTAAGTGGGCTTAACATGTAATAGTGTTGGTTTTTAATTTAATTAATTAAAAACTCTTAGTCTTTAAAAATAGTTTTTTCACCCATTTTCAACATACATACAGTAATTAATTAAATTAAATCTTTTTCCGAAAAAAATCCAACTATCCCGATTTTTTGTTATCCGAATGGTGCCCTGTCCCAATCGATTCGGATAATTGCTGTTCTACTGCATATAGGAGGCGTATTTTTTAAGTAAGTACTGTTTTGTCACACCGTGGCTGCAGCGCTACGGTCTGCGTTCCGCGCATGCGCACTGGGTACCTGCATCTCTTGCCTACGCACTGACGCCATTACAGTCTAATTCTTCCTTGTTTACGTTGTTCAGGGAGCTTTAAGTTGCCTCCGATAATTGTGAGTCCCGCCGACTGTGAAGTACGGGCTGTTATAAGATTTCTTTGTGCTAAAGCCCTAAAACCGATCGATATTCATCGTGAGATCTGTACAGTTTACGGACAAAACATTATGAGTGATGGAATGGTGAGAAAGTGGGTGATAACATTTAAAGATGGCCGCGCAAATGTGCATGATGAACAACGGAGTGGGCGTCCTTCGGTCGTTAATGAAAGTTTGGTGTAGAAATTGGACAATATTAAGGTGATAGAAAACAGACGCTTTACGATTTCCTCCTTGTGTGACGACTTTCCTAATGTTTCTCGTAGTGTTTTGTATGGCATTGTGACCGAGCACTTGAATTACCGAAAATTGTGCTCACGTTGGGTACCGAAAATGTTAACGGATGTGCACAAAACCAAACGTTTAGGCAGTGCATTGACTTTCCTTGAGCGGTACCACAACGCTGGTGATGATTTCTTAAGCCAAATTGTTACGGGCGATGAGACATGGGTGGCCTACATCACTCCTGAATCAAAGCAACAGTCCATGGAATGGCGGCATTCAGATTCACCCAAAAAAGTGAAGGTCAAGCAAACGATTTCTGCCCGGAAAATCATGTGCACAGTTTTTTGGTACAGAAAAGGAGTATTGCTTGCGGAATTTCTGCCTCGTAATGAGACAATCAAGGCAGCAGCTTATTGTGAGACATTGAACAATCTGCGCCGTTCAATCCAGAAAAAAAGACGTGGCAAGTTGAGCAAGGGCATCGTTTTGCTGCATGACAATGCCCGTACACATGTGGCTAATCAGATCAAAGATCTCATCACATCTTTTCGATGGGAAACTCTAGATCATCCTCCGTACAGCCCTGATCTGGCGCCCAGTGACTACCATCTGTTCCTGCACTTGAAGAGACACCTGGGCGGTCAGCGTCTTGAAGACGATAACGAAGTCAAAACAGTTGTGATGCAGTGGTTAACAAGTCAGGCGGCAGACTTCTATGAGGAGGGTTTTCAAAAACTGGTACTACGTTATGACAAGTGCCTCAATATTGAAGGGAATTATATAGAAAAGTAGAGTAAGGTACAGGCTTTCATGTAAAAATAAAATTATTGATATATATTTGCACGTCTTTTTTTAATTTCAAAACGGTACTTACTTAAAAAAAAAATGTCTCGTAGTTTATGGACGCTCCCTAAGTTCCGGAAAAATGTTAGGTCTGCGGCCGGGATTTTTAATTTAGGACCTGAGCCCTCCCTGGTTTCGTCACTCCCACACTATCATACGATTCCTCCGCGGGTGACGATCGTTTATCAAGATGTGACTGCTTCCTCCGACCTCGTCCCACGCCCTCTCGAATCCGTGTCGCACGCAACAGGGGGACCACACGCACGCAACTGAATTCGCTATCGCCAGCATCACGTGCTCTGATTTTAGTTGCTCTGTGTTGGCAATACTTCACACGCAACTGACTTCGCTATCGCCAGCATCACGTGCTCCCATTTTAGTTACTGCATGTTGGCAATAGTTCTGGAGCACTCCTCCTCCATTCTGTCCCAAGCACTGTGACTTTTCGAAGGGGCAATGTTGTCGCCACTGGGGACAAACATATTTTACTTAATCTTTCCAGTTGTTGCGTTTACTCCGTATATTGCATACATTCTGAGGATCCAGGAATTCCTTCTTCATTCCTCCTCCGTGCTTCGTCCAATTCAACAATCTCTATCAGCTGTTTCTTCCGCTTCGTAATGTCTTCACAGCTAAAAACAACATATCCCCTTACAATGTACCTATCTGCTAAGCACATGCCTACTTTAGGCGTAACTCGTAACACTAACAGATTCTTCCCAACCGCGCCCACTGATGACAAATAAAATAAAAAAAGGAATTAAGATGGTAGCCAGGGCCGGTTTAAGGCTACCGCAAGAACCGCAGTCGCGGGGGGCCCCAAGCTTCAGGGGGCCCCGCCACGATCCCCTTCAAAATTTGTCCTTACTTAACGAACAATTTTCCTGCTAAAATAAATAATCTGCAAGTTTAGAATGTTAACAAGCTGTGTTCACAATAGAAATCTCCGAGGCGTGGAGTACCACGAGAAGTCCTTCATCAGATTCAGTTTGGAGAAATTCGTATCTGATGTAATTGAAATAGGCCTATATAGCCTATCTAACGGCGTGTATTGCTCTGAACCTGTTTCAGCAATTTATGTAATTTCGTTCGAATAAACTCATTCATATTTTTTTTGAATAAAAATCCGTCTTCTAACAACTGTTTTTATTTTTAACTTTCATCTACCAGACGCGTTTCGCCCTTTTGTAGTGGGGCATCGTCAGTGGCTATAAATAACATAATATTTTGATCATATTTGTGTATGCAAATCTAGTACATTAATTATATACAAATATTCATGCTGTAATATTGTATCATCTGTAGGTTCAGTCTGTTATACTTATTCTATATATTGTTTTCATAGTATCTGTGTTCAAACATAAATTCACTTCTTAATACTAAATTATCTGTATGGTTACAAGCTTTATTTACATAAACTCTACTTACTAAAAATTGTAGTCATAAACCAGTCCAACACACAGTTAAATGAACAGGAAACACAGTTATTACAGAAAGGATTAAAACACAATACAAACACCACAAGAAAAGAAAACTTTATAGAACACATCATTACAGAATCTGAATACATCATAACACAAGAAGAAAAATCACAGAGCACATCACTAAATATTGGCCTAACTAGAGAACTAATAGCAAAGGAAATAAGACAAATCAACACAAAATACACACACACACACTGCAAAAAGACAGACAAGATGCTAAAAAAGCTAAAAAACAAATTACAGGAGAATGATGTAATAGTCACAAAAGCTGACAAAGGCAATTCCATAGTTCTACTTCAAAAAACAGAATACATTGACAAGACAGAACAGTTTATTAAAAATAATCCAATATCAACTTTAAAATCAGACCCCACAAACAGATTCAATAACAACATGAAGAAATGTTTAAAAACCATAACACACATTCTAAAAGACTGGCAAAAACAGTATTTCCCAAAAATCCCAAGGCCCCCAATCTCAGAGGTCAACCGAAAATACACAAAAATGATTCACCCATGAGACCAGTAATTAACTTCAGGAATGCACCAACATACCAACTAAGCAGGTTCACACATGATTTCCTAACTCAAAATTATACATACCATAATGACAGAACAATCAAGAACACTACACAGTTAATACACAATATAGACACAATACAGATACCCCACACCGCAAAGCTAGTATCATTCGATGTAGTAAATATGTTTTCGGTCATCCCAATCAGTGAAACAATTGATATCATACAGAATAATCTTTCAACACACAACAAAGTTCCCAATACTCACATCAAAGAAATAGTAGAAATACTAAAGCTCATCACATCACAAAACTACTTCCAATTTAATAATAAATACTACATTCAAAATGAAGTACTACCCATGGGATCCTCAGTATCAGGTATCGTAGCAGACATTTTATGGATCATATTGAACACCACATTTTCAGACACACAAAATACCAAGTGAGTTTTTTATCTTGAGACAACTAAATATCTCAAAAACTACAAATCCGATCAAAAAAAGTGGGTAATAAAAATTGTTCGTCTCGACGGGGGACATCCGATGATACCAAATTTGACTCCCCACCCCCCACCCCCTAGGGGTGGGGGAAGGGGGAGAAAAAAACTTAAATAGGAACCCCCATTTTTTATTGCAGATTCTGATTCCCCGGAAAAAACTACCCCTATTTGACCCCCAATTCGAGTCATTTTGGTCGATAGATGGCGCTGCATTTCTCAGAGTTTTCTCATTACTTGATGTACTTCCATTGCGTTCACATCGTCGCTCATTTCTCAGAGTTTTCTCATTACTTGATGTACTTTCATAGCGTTCATAACATCTCTGATTTATTTACTTCGTTCTGTTGCACGTGTCAATGAGAATGCAGGCTATAACGTTGCAAGAAAAAATTGAAATGGTCTACATTTATGGAGAATGTCGCAAGAATATCGATAATGCTGTTGATCTTTATGCTCATCGTTTTCCAGACCAGCCTCGATCGCGCGCTTCTTTTTACCGTATTATCCAACAGTTCACTCAGGAGGGAAGTGTGCACACAAACAAACGAAAGCGGCGAAGGACGATAGCTGGAGAAAATAACGAAGTTGCAGTTTTAGCTGCAGTGGCTTATAACCCTCACATTAGTACTCGACAAATAAGTCGTGAATCAGGAATTTCTCAGACTACTGTTTGTCAGATTTTGCATCGTAGAAAATACCATCCGTTCCATGTTTCGTTGCATCAAGAACTTCACGGCAATGATTTCGATAATCGATTGACATTTTGCCGATGGTCGCTACAGAAAATACAAGAAGAACCCCATTTCTTTGCTCGAGTACTGTTTTCGGATGAATCCACTTTTACTAACCACGGCACCATTAATCGACACAACATGCATTATTGGAGTGTGGAAAACCCGCATTGGTTACGCCAAGTTGAACATCAGCGTCCGTGGAATGTAAATGTTTGGTGTGGGATAATTGGGGACAAACTTATTGGTCCACATTTTATCCATGGACATTTCAATGGGGAGAAATATCAACAACTCTTAGAGGACGTACTGCCAACATTGCTTGAAGACGTACCCTTAGACGTGCGACAAACAATGTGGTTTCAACATGACGGTTGTCCAGCACATTTTGCTGTAAGATCGCGGGAAGTGTTAGATCGTCTGTACAATCGTCGATGGATCGGAAGAGGAGGTCCAGTGCCGTGGCCTGCAAGATCACCAGATCTCACTTCGCCTGATTTTTTTTTATGGGGATACTTGAAGAATGAAGTTTACAGTGAAGTGCCAACAACGCCTGAAAACATGATTGAACGAATTACCAACGCTTGTCAAAAAATCACGCCGGATATGCTTCTTAGTTGCGTCGAATCATTCCAAGAGCGGGTAAATAAATGCATCGATGTCGGTGGTGATATTTTCGAGCACTTGCTTTAGAATTGTTGTTAGAAACAAACACGTGAGAGGCGAGGGGACTCACCAAAAACAAGCACCCCGATGGTGAGAGGCGAGGGGACTCACCAAAAACAAGCACCCCGATGGTGAGAGGCGAGGGGACTCACCAAAAACAAGCACCCCGATGGTGAGAGGCGAGGGGACTCACCAAAAACAAGCACCCCGATGGTGAGAGGCGAGGGGACTCACCAAAAACAAGCACCCCGATGGTGAGAGGCGAGGGGACTCACCAAAAACAAGCACCCCGATGGTGAGAGGCGAGGGGACTCACCTAAATCTAGCACCCCAAAGGGAACAGAAAATTACTACGTCCACGTCGTTGTTCCTGGGTAACGCAAAAAGTAATGTTTGACTTTCGCTATCTGCTAAAGAATTTGCATCAGTGCATTTTGAAATAATGTCCATTCCCATCCCTCAAGTTTGGAGGTGGGTGGTGTTATTGAATAGTTTTTGAAAAATATCAATCACATTAACTTGTATTTTGCTGATCTGATGTGTATTTCACGAGATATCCTCATTTTTAAATGAATTTTTGCTTATTTTGATTTTTGTCGATTGCAGCGCCATCTATCGACCAAAATGACTCGAATTGGGGGTGAAATAGGGGTAGTTTTTTCCGGGGAATCAGAATCTGCAATAAAAAATGGGGGTTCCTATTTAAGTTTTTTTTCTCCCCCTTCCCCCACCCCTAGGGGGTGGGGGTGGGGAGTCAAATTTGGTATCATCGGATGTCCCCCGTCGAGACGAACAATTTTTATTACCCACTTTTTTTGATCGGATTTGTAGTTTTCGAGATATTTAGTTGTCTCAAGATAAAAAACTCACCATGTATAATATAATTTATTGGTATAGGTATGTAGATGACATTCTTTGTCTCATAGATGAATCACAACAAAATATCTCTCAGTTCCACAATGAAATAAATAATGTTCATAAAAATATTAAATTTACAATAGAGATGGAGAAAAATAATAAACTCAACTTCCTTGACATAACAGTTAACAAGAAAGATCAATTACATACATTCAGCATTTACAGAAAACCCACATACACTGATACCATAATACACAATACATCCAACCATCCTCAACACCATAAACAGGCAGCACTCAGACATATGCTACACAGATTAAACAACATACCACTAACTAAAAATGAGTATACCACAGAATATAAAACAATCGTACAAATTGCTAAGAATAATGGTTACACAGAAAAATTAATTAAACAACTAAATAATAAAATCATGAACAAAGCACACAAACAGATATCACTCAACACAGTACACACCAGTATCCAGAACCAATCTAATAAGCAATGGTACACAATGTCATACATCAACAAACATACACACAGGATAAGCAATATATTCAAAAAGCAAGGTATTCAAATAGCACTTAGAACAAATAACACAATACATAACCATCTAAATACCAACACTGCAACTGACCAATTCCAACAGTCAGGAATATACCAACTGACTTGCCAACAGTGCCAAGCAATATATATAGGTCAAACAGCTAGGAACTTCAACACTAGGTACAAGGAACACATCAGAGCCATAAAATGCACAAACCATTCGACATATGCCGAGCATTTATTAGATAACAATCACCCACCCACAACTATACACACAGACATGAAAATTCTAAAAATCAACAACCACAGGAAACAATTATTAACAGTGCAAGAAAGTTATCAAATTCACAAAGCCATTACACAGGGAAAAACTGTCCTAAATGAATTCACAAATTTAACAAACAAAACACTATACAAAGCAACAGAAAACACCATAACAAATGTAAACCAACACAATCACTCACAAATCACAAATAATAGTTAAAATAATAGATATAGTTTAACATAGAGTGAACAAAACAGTAAACAACGGAAATAGGTTGGTATAACTGTATATACAAAACAAACACATCGACTTATACACAATAACTAGTTTGGTGTAGTAAAAAGTGCAATTTAACAGAAAATTAAATAAAATAAAGTGAAGTGAACAATATAAAAGGAGATAATGGTAAACTGTATGAAGGAACAACGGTGCAGAAAAATGCGGAAGGTGCTGTTCCGGACTGACATGTGCTAGCCACTACAATTTTTAGTAAGTAGAGTTTATGTAAATAAAGCTTGTAACCATACAGATAATTTAGTATTAAGAAGTGAATTTATGTTTGAACACAGATACTATGAAAACAATATATAGAATAAGTATAACAGACTGAACCTACAGATGATACAATATTACAGCATGAATATTTGTATATAATTAATGTACTAGATTTGCATACACAAATTGATCAAAATATTATGTTATTTATAGCCACTGACGATGCCCCACTCCAAAAGGGCGAAACGCGTCTGGTAGATGAAAGTTAAAAATAAAAACAGTTGTTAGAAGACGGATTTTTATTCAAAAATATTTATGCAACAACTGTAGAACATGGCCTACAACAAAGTTAATGGTAAACTCATTCATGTTTTGACGTTTCATATAAAAAGTTAGTAAATTAAAATGTGTATGCCTGCTCACATGTTTCCAGCTCCAAAAACGTATATTTACTAGCAGAGAAAAGAAATGTCGTTAAAAAATTACCGCAAAATCAGTTACAGATATGATAAAAGAGCTGAAATGGGATTCATTTCAAGACAGGAGGAGGATGAAGAGGGTCATGGGAGTGTACAAGTCCTATATTGGTGATGAGGCATGAAAAGATATTGATGTAACATTTAAAAGTAACGCATGGAAGGGAAAAGATGACCATGACCACAAGATGGCACTCGATTTCTGGCACAAAGGTGTAAGAAGATTCTCTGTTTTGGGTAAGGGTGTCAGGGATTGGAATAAGTTACCAAGAGAAATGATGAATAATTTACCGAAAACGTTGAAAGAATTTAAGGTTAAAATTTGCCTAGGGCAAAATGTAGGTGGGTGCATGAAAGGGGGAAGATGAGTGGTTGGGAAACTGCCACCGGAGCCTGTGCTCCATTGCAATTTAATTAAGTAAATAATAAATAAATAAAACAATTTCATTCGACAAAATGGGCAGCAGGGCTTAGCCAGAAATGAAAGTGGCAGTAGTTTGGAGATCCATATGAGATGCATTGATTAAACACCAAAGACTCGTCCCGTTCAGCTAATGCTCAATAAACTGCTGACCCGTTTGTACACAGATTTAGAGAAACATCAGTCCGTCTCTTTAATCGTTGTTTGAGCTCTACAAACAGATTATATATATATATTATTATTATTATTTGTGTGTGCGTGTGTGTGTATGTATGTGTATATAAAGTCACGAAAATTATCAAAAGTGTAGGCAGAAGTACATCTAGAAAAAAAGTAGGGGCCCCGAAATCAAACTTCGCAGGGGGCCCCAAAATTCCTTAAGCCGGCCCTGATGGTAGCTATAAAAAATTAAACTTCTTGATGACATTTAGATTTCATTTCTTTTCCGGAATATTAATTTCCATTCGGAAATAATTAAAAAAGGTAAACTTATTACTCCAAACACCTAGATCTGGGCAAATGCTGATTTAAGATACAGGTTGTCACCCGGAATCTATCCAGGCCACTAAAACGGCTAATGTGATAGACACCTTGCACTACGTCGGTACTAAGCTGAGGTGGCATCACCCTGGAGGAGTGTCCTGCCGCGTACTCACTAGACAACACGCTGCGTGCGCGTGGGAAGGCCTGGACTCCGGTGGCGTCTCTGTTTTCGTGTTGGCGTAGGTGATTTAGCGCGCGGCTGCTGGGAGCGTGTGGGCCACGTGTCCCCACCTGCCGTGATTGCTAATGTGTCCGGCGCGGCGGCCACGTGTCCATTAGCTGGCTTCCTTCCTTCCGCCGGGGGCGTGAGACGCTGAGTCACGGGGTCGATCCCCGCGCGGACGCAGCGCCTCCTACCTGTTGACCGTGCGCCAGGTGGTAACACGGCGCCAGCCCTTCTAATCAAAAAAGCAACATCCTACTCTACCTTATAAACACATTCACTGCTTTTTTATGTGTTTGTTTTTTGTTTGTATTTATTTGTGTTTTGTGTTCGTATTTTTGTATTTCTATTTAGAGAAAAACATCCTACTGTATCCTATAGAGACACAGGCTATTTTTTGTTTTTATTTTGTTTTGCGTCGTTTAGTTTTTCCGTTACTTTTGTTTTTCTATTGTTTTTTTGTTTTTGTTCTTGATTTATGTGTTTGTTTATTTGTTTTGTGTGTTTCTTGTGTTTTGTGTATTTTACATTGGTTACAGAAGAACATCCCACTGTATCCTACACACACAGACTGTTTTCGCGCCGAGGGTGGTGGTGTAACGGTTAGCGTTCTGGACTCGCTTTCGGGAGGACGGCGGTTTGAATCCCCGTCATGGCACCCAGATTTTGGTTTTCCATCTTTTCCCAAATCACTCCAGGCAAATGTGGGGATGCTTCCTTCAAAAGGCCATGGGCGAATTCCTTACCATTCCTTGCCCCCCATCCTTTCCCGTCTCTAAAGACCTCGCTGTTAAGAGACGTTAAGCAGTTAAAAAAAAAACTGTTTTTGTTTTTCTGCTTCTTGATTTTTTTGTGTTTCTTTGTTTCGTATGTTTCTTGTTTTGGTGTTTTTTACATTGTTTAAAGATAAATATCCTATCAACACACATTTTTTGTTTTCATGTTTTCTTATTTGTTATATGTGTTTTTCTATATATATATATATATATATATATATATATATATATATATTAAGAAGACTTAGAGAAGCACTTGAATACGCTTTTGATTTCCCTAACTGTTAACCATAACCATCTTGTTTTCTTAATGTCACAGGTAGTGCCAGTTTTGAAATTGCATGGGAGCGACAATCACAGAGACAATACCATCACTCTGCAATAAAACTATCAAATTCAAAAATCAATATTTATTTATTTATCGTATGGCAATTTAGACACTTTTAAGAACTTTGAATAGAATATATACACTGCAACTTTACAAGATTAAAGACATATATCTAGTTTATTAACATAGTTTATCGATTCCTGAGTTGCCAGCAGGAAGTCCACAGGATCACCACTGTAAGATCTTATAGGAAATTCTTCAATGATATGACCAATAGTCTGAATCTCTCCGCATCCGCATAAGGGGGATGGTTGCTTGCCCCACGTGTACAGGGAGAGTGCGCATCTGTCGTGCCGAGTTCTGATCCTGTTGAGTGTGGACCAAGTTTTACGAGGTAAATCAAAACCTGGTGGCTTTTGTGTAATGCAAGGTAAGCTGTTATTTTGGTCCATATCGCATGTGACAATTGAGATGAGTTAGTTCATTTAGCGTTACCCAGGGTGCACCACGAGGAAGCGAACTAGCTTTACACCAAAAAAAAAAAAGTGGCAAGCAGGTACTGAATGATCACATAAACCTAACAAACCAAACGCTGTTCAAACTAGTAAACATACAAAAAGTTGCGCCCAAACACTTACAGAAAATTAGAAACAAAATAGCAAAACATCAGGCACCCACGCAATTGCAAAACTGGCACTGTCATCGCACCATTAAGAAAACAAGATGGCCAGTAAACAAGTGAGTTGTAATATACGCAATGTTTACATCTAGTATGCAACAGCCAAGACAAATGGCTTTAGCGGAAACATGCTTTGGAGAAAAACTAGAGATGAGTGTGTTTTTTTTTTTTTTTTTTTTTTTTTACTTATGGCTTTACGCCTCGTCGACGTCGAGGTCATGGGGACAAGGAAGGGAAGGAATTCGGCCATTAATGTAAATAGTAACTTGTAAGTAATCAGAAAATGTTTCGATTTAGAATTAGGTTAAACATCATAGAATAAGTTTGCAATACTCAATGTAAAATTTTAAAATAGATTCGCCGCTGACGATGCCTCGATGATAGCAAACAGGTATATACGTAGATGTGTACACTCTGATATTGCTTCAGACATTAAGCATTAATATTGTTTTAATCCGTTCAGTGTTAAATGATGTGATAAGATGTCTACTGATTTATTTAGATGTTTGAATGACACAAGAGTTCTATTTGCAATTATATATGCTGCAGACGTGCGTTGTCGTAGAACATTTTAAATCATTTACATCGAACTGCTATTATACAATATCGATACAAGAAACTAAAATAATTTCAAAAATGAAACGTCATTATCAGCAGTAGAAAGAGGAATTTGATTTTCTCGGACACATCTGTTTAAAAACGTGTAAAATTCTTAGACAAAGTAGATGCATTTAATCAAAAACTTAAATATATCTTACTGAAAAATTCTACTCCATCGAATAAAACGAAACAAAACAATTAACTTTGTCTGTTATGACTCTTACAGAAATCAGTTGTAAATTTTTATGTTTAATTTTTTGCTGTAACATATAACAGTAATTAGCTGTGTTGATGTTTTTAGCCTATGTTCCTTAGTTGCTGTGATACCTTTTTTTCCTATGAGCCTTCCGTCTTGTTTTTTTTTTATTTTTTTTTAATGTCAGATTTATTTCACCTTAGTGTAATACCTACAGCACTAATGATATTTATGTAAAAGTTAAACGCGTCTGGAAAAAAAAAAAAAAAAAAAAAAACCATTTTGTATATTTTTATGACGAAAAACCCATAACAAAAATAGTCTTTCACTATGATTATTATTCACTAACTGTTAGTAGTGAATTAGAAACAATGCCTTAGTGACCGATATAATATCACAGAGACATACACACATTATCCGTCTGTCTGTCACCTTTTGGTTAGTTTTCATGATTTCATGACAAAATATGTTATTTATTCCGAAAAAGTATCCTATATCCTTCCTAATGATATGTAGTATGTCCTTCTCGATATTAATTAAGGTAATCAAAACGTAAGAAACCGACAGAGGGACACTTATAATATTAGTGTAGATCGCGTATGTATATATACTAACTAGGACATGTTCTACGTCCCAAAGGTCCTTCCTTAGCAGGAATGTATCTGTTTGATCAATAATACAAGACCCAGTATGGATCCCTGAGGTAAGCAATCTTTTCACTTTGTTTTATAACGTTTTCAGTTTCCACAGTTGTTTTCCAGCTCAGCGAAGACTTACGCACGCGTCGTCCGCCTCTCCCTGGCATGTGAGTGGCATGTCTGTGGGGTGCCCGCGGCTCTTCCTTCCTTCCTGTGACGTCATGTCCGGAACACGTCAGGGCGGCCGGGTGTGGCCCGAGTGTTAATCCACAAACAGCTGTCCGTCCCTCACTACCAGCATCGACGACGCTCCAACCAACTCTATTCTCGCCTGCTTCCACTTTCTTATTCCTCGTCGACGTCGAGGTGATTAGAGGCTGAGAAGGATTGGGGCAAGGAATGGGAAGGAATTCGACCATGACCTTTTGAAGAAACCATCTTCGCATTCATATGATGTACTATGGAGGGAACATGGAAAACTCATATCTGGATGGCAGGGCGCGGATTCGAACCCGCGTCCTCCCGAATGCGATGCCAGAGTATTACCTGTTATCCACCATGCTCGACGACCGGTTCCTAATATGAACTCATATTCAACTCGACAGTGACCTGGCATAGTTCTGTCATGTAACTGTGACAGTAATTCAGATTTTAGTGCTGGCCTGATAGTCGTGTAGATGATATTACAGGTGTTCGTTAGTTAGTTTACGTAACAATAGCACTATAGCTAATGTCTGTTACTTTGTTTGGATCCAGGAGATTTCAGGCAGATTCACCCGTGGTCTCTCGTATTGGTTAAGGCACAGTGTCATACCGGAGCAACTCCGGTTGTGATTAAATGTTCACCAGGATAGGAGATATGGCGATGCACGATTCATGATCGCCAGATTCTCTACTAAAGTCCTGGATGAAATCCCAAACCTCTCTGCGGTGCGTATAGATCCCGGTATACCATGCTGTTCACAATGTCGGATGGGAACGTTTAGCGTGGCGGTCGGTCTGGCATCTTTCGATAATAGTACAGACGCAGCATTCCACTACTCTGCGTTCTGACATCTCCCATGTACAATGCACTATACTAACACTTATACCCCCAACAGTAGACACATGGGGGAAAGGAACTGGTCACCCTACTTCCATATCATTTTGTGTACTGCAAATAACCCAAGGGACACGCACTGGATCTGGGAGGTACAACGGGAAAGGGCATGAACCCAGGACCCCGCATACCGGCCACTCTGACTGCGATTTTTAGGCGATTTTCCGCAACCATCAAGGCGAATGTCGGGGTGGTCCCCACTCTCCGTCTTATAAAACATAAATTTCTTCTTTTTTTTAAAAAAAACTAAAAACAAACAAACAAACAAAAACAAACAAAAAAAAAACAAACAAACAAAAAACAAACAAACAAAAAACAAACAAAAAAAACTTATTACACTCACAACATTTCTATACATTTCTCAAACAGTTGGCAACATTTCACTTCCCCCATTAGTACGTAGTACCTGGCAATAGGTCAGCAAAGACATGCCGCCATAAAATCGAATCTACAAATTTGGCCATGCCAGCAATGAATAAAACTCGCCAAAGATAGGCAGCCACTAATCTTGGGAGTATGTGGTGAAGTAGAAGGAGAAATAGCTCAAGGTAGATCGGTAAGAAAACACAGAATCTTCAATTGTAAACGCTGTGATGATTCACGAAATTGTAAAGATTAGGATGAAGTTAAAAAATAAGTTAAGTGTGGTCTTCGACTCAGAGGTTGTTTGCACCCTCCTAAGGAGACGTACTAAGCCCGGTATCGGACCTATGACGGCCAGTTCCTTTCCTCCTTATCTAATGTAACCTGGTAATCCTGCCGGGACACACAGTTAAACGTGGAGGAAGCGTTCTGTCGTACTTCACATTACACAGCACGTTGTGCCAGAGATGAAGGCCGGGTTAAGGACCTCTCGAAACCCCGTCCGAGGCCGGGGATCGAACTGGGAACCTTTCTATCTCCAGTCAGACGCCTCGACTACTGTGCCCCCAACCGCACTGGACGAAGTCAACACCGCCGTATTTTTAGACTGGTGTTGTAGCTCAGTGGTTAATGCACTTCTGTTGAAAATTCAGGGTTCCGCGTTCAAACTTAAGTCAGTGACGGATTTTTAAGAGTTTTTCTTTGCCGATGTGACATACGCCAGTACGCTCCGTAGTTCGGATTCTACCTTAAACAGTACGCCCACTCACGACAGAGGCGGACTATGCTGCAAATTGAAACTCCGGCTGAGCTGTATCTCGGAGCCTTCCGGTCAACAATGGGTAAACCATTTACTGTACCGTATTTTTTACAGCATTATTTATTTGTCGCATGGCTAAGCAACTAATACAATACATATAAATATATACAATGACAAGAACGTTGGTAGCGTTCACAAGCTGATGTCCAATTCTTCCAGCCATTCTAAGAAGGAACTTGTAGCTCCAAAAACATCTTCAAATGGTCCATCATACTTCCGTAGAGGGCATTCCCTGATGATATGCTCCATACTCTGGGAAGGAGCACCGCACTGACATACAGGAGAATCCTGAAGACCCCACTAATACAGCATGGCGTTGCATTTCGCATGGTCTGTTCTTAGGCGATTTAGTTTGACCCACTCGTCTCTATTTAGATGGAATCCTGGAAGTCCAGTTGAGGGATCTTTAATATCTGGATGTTTTACAGATGCAGAATTCCAGCTTTGTCGCCATTTTTCCGCGACATCAATGTCATATACATCTTGCCATACCAGATTTCCGGATTTAAGACGATTGGGGGGTAAGTCATTTAGAACCTCGAGGATTGGGACATCCTGTGGATGGTCAGGACGGTGTAGTTTTATCCACTCACGTGCCGTTGCTTCTTGGCGTCTTATCTCTGGAGGTGGTATTTTGGTGATTAGGTGTAACCAGAGGACTGGGGTGGATTTTAGGGCGCCAGTTATTACTCTCATACACTTATTCAGGTGGACGTCGATTTTTCTAGTGTGATCACTACGTTGCCACACTGGAGCACAGTACTCAGCAACGAGAGCGGTTTTTCGTAGTGTGTCCGCATCAGCTCCCCACGAAGTACCAGATAGCTTCTTCATGATGTTATTTCGTGTTTTAAGTTTCTTACTTGTGTTTTCGAGGTGTTTTTTGAATGTTAAGGAACGATCTAAGGTGGTGCCGAGATACTTAGGATAGAAATTATGTTTCACCCTCTGGTGACAGAAGTTCACTTTGAGCTGCTGATGTGCTATTCTCTTGCTCAAGTGGAATCAAAAGCGTCGATTTTAAAATACTCTTTGGGTAGGATACAGCGCCCAAACCATTCTTTTCCGGACTTGGTGCCGTTGTGAAACATGATCAGTTCGCCCGCGTTGTCAGCGTTGTTTTGAATCGCCGTATCGCCGTGAGGACTTGGGATACACAGAGGAGAGGTTGTGTTGGTGGCGGGGCCCCCAGTGTTTTGTTAGCTGATAGTGAGGTTGGTAATGCGCGTCCAGGTGTTTAGTCGGCAGCTAATCAGCTCCAGTATCGATCAGAAGCCAGGTGCGTCGACAGGGGAGCTTCCTCACTCGACGATCAGAACACCAGAGACTGCAAACAACCGAACCAACTGTTAGACGAGAGCGGATACTAAATACTGTCAAACATCGAAAGTACCTTGCCAGAAATCGGTGTCGGAACAAATCGTAGACTCGATACTGCCAGTGATCTGATATGTGAGAAGTTCAATGTCAGAAGAGATCCTGCCACAGATTGAAAGTACTTTACGAGAGATCGATGTCAGCTGAAATTCTACAATCATTACTACCACCGATGCAAAGATAAAAAATTAATGTCAGGCGAGATCGTAAACTCAATATTGTCATAGATTGAAAGAACTTGTGTCAGAAATCAACGTCAGACCAGATCGCTGACTCAATTCGGTCACAGATTGAAAGCAATTTGCGAGAAATCAACGTCAGTTTCATATAAATGAAATATTTGTTGGTGCTGGTAATTCAATAAGTGAATTATTGATTATTTTGATTCGTAGGGGTTTATTCATATATTTTTCGAATTGGTCCTGAAGAAAAATTAGTAATTTTTACTACTGCAATTATTGTAATTAATAAATATATTATTATTGTTATAAATCTTGATCTTATATAATTGTTAATTGATTCTGATATTTTTATATCTGATAAGTTTTGTAATATTATATCTCTATTTATTTGTTCATTGATAAATATGATTTTATCTAAATAATATATTATTACTAATATTGTTATTACGGTACCTATTTAGGTCGCAATGACAGGAGGGATAAGATTCGAGAAATAAGATGCCGTACTGATACATTTATGTATTCTTTCTTTCCTCGTTCTGTTCGGGATTGGAATGCACTGAAGTAGGATTGGTGCTTAGCACCCTCTGCCACCCACAGTAATTGTGAATTGCAGAGTATACATGTAGATGTAGATGTCAGAAGGGATCCTAAATCCTATTCTGCACAGATCGAAAGTGCTTTTCGGGAAATGGATGTCAGCTGAAAATATATTGTTAAATCAATGTCACATAGGATCATAGAGTCAATACTTTAACAGATCGAAGGAACTTTGTGAGAATTCAATGTCAGACGAGATCGTTGACTCGATTCTGTCACAGATTGAAAGTACTTTGCGAGAAACCATTGTCAGAGTAGATCGTAAATTCAATACTGTCACATATCGAAAGAAATCAGTCAGACAAGATAGCAGAATCAATATGTCACAGATCGAAAAAGCGAGAAATCTATTTCAGTAGAGTTCATGGGCTCAATACGGTCAAAGATCGAAATTACTTTTCGAGGCATCAAAGTTAGATGATACCACTGACTCAATACTGTCACAGATGGTAAGTACTTTGCGAGAAGTCAATGTCAGTAGAGAGTATAAACTCAACAGTGTCACAGACTGATGCGATAAATAAATGTCAGAAGAGATAATAGACGCAATGCTGTCACAGAACAAAAGTGTGAGAAATCAAAGTTAGATGCGATCGAAGACTGAATACTGTCACATATTGAAGGTACTTGTCAAGAAATTGATGAAAGCCGTTCCCAACAGTTCTCTGCTATATGAGAACTCACATTTCAAAGACTGTAAAATTCTGACTACAGACGAATGCAGTTACCTCGGTCAACTGACTTGGCCAATACGAGACCTCTTACATTTAACGAAAGTCTTAACATAAAAAATTTGTCGAAATTGTTTACACCGTCGGTGATAGCGAAATCGAGAGATTTATTTTGGTACTGAAATGCTGAAACTACTTTCTACTCTCAAAAATACTATATAGCTAATGAAGTTATAGCGAAAGGATCAAAGAAATTATTGCTCCGAGAGTGATCATGTTGTTTTCCATGTGGAGGACGGGAAAGAGAGATGGGAATTTTTGGCGTTCGTTCCTTTACTTACGGAAATGAACGTGCAGTTTAACTTGTTTACCTTGAGATACTATTTTGTCAACAATTGGTACGTTGCCTCGCGTTTCTATGCCATTATTATTATTACTAGCTGATGCCCACGACTTTGTTCGTGATTGTAAAGAATTATGATTGACTGCTACCGACATGTAACCACCATAGTGCACAATGGGAGACTCGATGCTACTACCACACACAAACACCAGTGACCTGGCTGCAAAGATAAATATATGCCATGTAGTTGTGGCAGCAAATTGACATAAACGGAGACACATGTCTTTTGTCGAAATACGAAAATATCCTTGATCGGCTACTATCAACCACCATATCTCCCACACTCCCACAGTCACCGAAATTCGGCCAACGTTTTGATGGATGGGTGACTCTGTGCTACTACCACACACAAACACCAGTGATCTGCGATATATAGTTTTGGATGAAAAGTGATACACCACGACACATATATCTTTGGTAGAAAAATGAAAGTGTCGTAGGTCGACCACTTTCAACCACCATACCTCCCACATCTCCGTAGCTACGGACATATAACCACCATAGTACATGATAGGAGACACGATACTACTACCACACACAAACACCAATGGTTTATGCTTTGTAGTTGTGGCAGCAGAGTGACATATACGGAGACACATGTCTTTGGTCGAAATATGAAAATGCCCTGTATCGACCACTTGTAACCATCATGTCTCCCACATCCCCACAGCTATCGGCATTCGGCCAACGTTGTGCACGACAGGAAACTCCACGCTACTTCCATACACAAAGACCAGTGATCTGTGTTAGGTAGTTGTGGCTGAAAAGTGAAATATAGGGAAACACACGTCTATATATATATATAAGAATATTGCTTTGTTGCTGGATGACATCGAGCCCATTAGAATAGGAAAAAGATTAGGAACCATCCCGGCATCCGTCTGGAGTCATTTCGGGAAACCAAAATCTGGATGACCGGACGGGAATCTGGACTCGTGTTATCCCGAATGTTACTGTCCACCCACCTGGTTCAAACTCAATGTGTTTATTATACTCTTTAGCATTTGCCCACTGCTTCGCGTGCGTATAATTTGGAATGTGTAGAAATTATTTATCGATTTTATTCTATTACCAAATATTAACTTGGAGAGGCAGGAAAGTCATTATTCCAGTCACATACAGGTAATTCCAGCGGACCAAGTTTCGAATGTTTTTATGCGCATGTGACAAAAGATTGATTTTCGAACTGAAACATTAGCAAAGTTGGTGTTTACTTTGAAAAGCAGCCAAGAATTATTTTAATTTCTTTTGCTTTCAATGACACCATATTACTAATTTCATTATTTCAGCCGGATGTAAGTAGTTCCAACGTGTCAAGATTCAATCGCGATACAGTGAATGTATTAATGCACATATGAAAGAAGTTATGATTTCCGAACGGCAATATTACAGGAGGTTGCGGTTAGATTGAAATTGAACAAAATGATAACTAATATGCGTTGTTAAAGCGTTAGGCACGATAGATTTAGTTTTACAGTTTAAGCGGTGTAGCAATAGGTTTTGAATTGTTTTTAATCTCCTTTGCTTCAGTAACGCTGTATTACTGATTTCATTACTTCAATAGCATATAAGTAATTCCAGCGGTCCAAGTTTCAATCGTGAAACAGTGAATGTATTAATGTGCTATGAAAGAAGCGGAACGGAAACATTAGCGAAGTTTGAGGTTAGCTTTAAATGCAGCGTGGACCAGAATAACAACTGACACGTTTTGTTAAAATATAAGGGAAGGTGTATTTAGTTTAAAAATTTACGCGGCACAGTATTAGGTTTAAGGATTCCTAGCTACTTTTTAATTTCAATTGGTTCCATGATGCTGTCGCCATTAACTCAATAGTACGTAAGAAATTTGAACTTTATGGCGATAGAAGCTACAACCGAAAACAAACATTAAAAATCAGGTTATTAGCGTAATTTAATAAACAAAAAAGAACAGTTTGTTTTACGGTCCGTGGTTTGAACAGCAGCCAAATTGTACAAACGTTTCTTTTGTGATATTATTCCAGAATAGTTGCACATTATAGCGATCAAATATATAATAATCGAGTGAAATCGTTTGAAATATGGGCAGTTTCGCTCAAGTTATTAAGCAAGAAATACGTATTACTACATCTGTATCTACGTATATACTCTGCAATTCACAAAATTGTGGGTGGCAGAAGGTGCTCAGCACCAAAGCTAATCTCTTTGTTGTGCATTCCAGTCCCTAATGGTACGAGGGAAAAAAGAATTCATATCAGAATCAGTGCGACACCTTATTTCTCTAATTTTATCTTTCCTGTCCTTCCGACTCAAATAGGTTGGTGGAAGAAGTATTTCACTACACTCGAAAGTGAAAGTGGGAGTACGCATGTTTACCAACCTAGTCTACTAATCAGTTCTGTGACGCTTTCATAAGGACTGTAGCAAGCGGTCACGAATCGAGCGGCTCTTCTCTGTTCTTTCCCTATACTTTCGATCAACCCCTTACGAAACGGGTCTCAAATGGCACAACAATAATCCAAATGTGGACGCACAAGAGAATTGTACGCTATCTCCTTTGTTTGTTCATTACAATTTTTCAAGATTCGACCTATGAATCGCAATCTAGAATTTGCTCTACCTACTAACGAGTTAATGTGTATGTCCCATTTCATGTTCCTTTGTACTGTTACTCCCAAATATTTCATAGAATCGACCATATCAATAACTGAATTGTTTAACTCGTATTTCTGAACAATTGGGTTCTTTTTGTTAGTTATGCTCATTGTCTTGCACTTTTTACAATTTAGAGTAAGTTGCCACTCAGCGCACCAAGCCAAAATAACATCCAGATCACGCTGAATTTCTAAGCAATCGGCCAAATTTGTTACTTCCCTATAAATAATTGCATCATCAGCAAACAATCTAAAAAGGCTTTTCACTTTTTCTCCGTGATCGTTTATAAAAATTAAGAAAAGAAGTGGTCCTATTACACTTCCTTCAGGTACACCCGATGTAACATCTAGATTAGAAGAACTTTCTCCTTCAACGACAACATACTGCGACCGACCAGTTAGAAAATCCCTTATTCATTCACAATGCTGAAACGATATACCGTTCCCTCGAAGCTTCGCTAAAAGGCGGTTGTGTGGCACAGAGTCATAGACTTTGTGGAAATCTAAAAAAATTGCATCTACTTGTGAACCTGGATCAATAACTTTCATTACGTCGTGTGTAAATAGGGCCAGCTGTGTTTCACATGATCTTTGATTTGTTACCTATTAATGTTTATTGTAGGCATAGTTTCTCAAGCATCTTTCTTTACGAAAAAAAAACCTAATTCCGCATGCATATGATATGTAGAAGAGAAATATCACAAACCAAAGAACATTGTACAACATTCAACGACGATTGCAAACATGTCGTATGAGACACAAGTTGTATAATTGTCAAAGACGTTAATAATCTCAGTGATTCTGCTTCAGTAATTTATATATTACTCACGCTTATTACGTTTGATTCACCTATTCCCTAAATTTTAATATTTTAAATTTTGGAGAACTGATTTAACAAAAAGTCAAGAAAAATAATTCTAAGACATACATACTAAGAAAATTGATGTAATCTTTTGTCAGTTTATCATGTATAGAGTGAACATTTCGAATGCAGTATGATCCGTGCCCCATATTTTTCCGTCTAGAAATGATTTCAATTGCTCTCTACGTCCCTCGGTACATATAAATCTTTAGCTATTAACGTAGATTTTGATCCAGACTTTTAGCTCTACCAACTTGAAATACCATCCAAATTGATGCGATAATATTTGCTTGATACCGATTCAAACCCCTCAAACAAACGCAGCTTTCTTACAGTTTTGTAATAGTATAAATTTGATACGATACTTCCCAAGTACGAGACTAAAGTGACTGGTTTGTTCGTGTGTAACTACTTTGTGAGTGTGTTATTGTTTCAAGTAAAAGCCACTATCCTGATTTTCTTGCATAAGATTTTCAAATTATCACATATTTTTTTTACTTAACGTAAATATTCGTATTAGTAAACCATTTTTCTTCGACAAGGAGCTTAGCTTACACATAAAAAAGATGTGACTATTTCGTTTTGATTCATCTGTATTTTTACAAACGAGACTTCATCTGCATTAGTAATTCATTTGCTAACATCCAAAACCACCCAAATGTAAGGTAAATGCATGACATTTAGTCACGATGCTTTCGGTCGTAGCATCTGAATCTTCCTCCTGCGCTGGGTTGTTGGCGAGGAATATTGGTTTCCCCTGGGTTGTGTTCCGTGCCGATGACGGGCCGTGGAGAGCGGGTTGCCTACTCACGCGAGCCTGATGGCTCGCTCCCAGGCACGCAACGCCCAGACACCTCACTTCTCAATAAACAAGATAAAAGATCTGAAGTACAATCGCGGCGGAAAAATTCTATGCAAACTGCACCAATTCATCTAACCAACTTATTGCCCAACTAGGCAACACACTTCACTTCAATGACAATATCAGGTGGCCAGTCCACCTCATACAGTAATCCAAACCGGAGATGACAATCCTAATATGCCACACCGATGAAGCCAAACAAAACAAAAATCTGGAAGGAGATGCACCATGTGTAAGAACTTCCTCACACTCCAGGAGAAAAGCCACCTGGGTAATGATAGTCGGAGTCGGAGTCAAGATAAAAGATCGCCGTCGAAGTGGCGTCTCTAGAGTCACTAAGTTAGTAGCGTCGACAACCAACAGCCATTCACTTCACCGATAATACTAAATCTAGAAACTATCTCCACACATTAGCAACTGTGTCCCTGTGCTAACCAAATAAGTTGTAATGGAAACCTCTCAGGTGTGCAGGCGGATGGTGTTGTATAATCGCGACGTTTCAACAACTGACTGTCACCGCCTCAACTTGCGACACCCAGAAGAGATCTGAAACCTGATGAAGACAGCAGAGTTAGCGGTCGAAACGTTGTGTTTATAAAACGCCATCCGGCTGGATACCGGAGAGGTTTTCATTGCATCAGTACGCTGGGAAATTCTCCGAACATACATCAAATAAGTGTCTCCACTTATTTCAAACTTACCTCTTCTTTCCTTTAATACACCAACCACTACTTATTTTTAAGATATTGGTACATATTTTTACCCACGTATTTCACATTCAGCAGAGATTTGAATTCGATTATGGTCTTTGCTTGAATATTTATTGCAACAGATCTACAGATTATGTTTTGTGTAATGCAACTATCGCTGACAATTAGGTCTTCGAATGCTTGATGTTTCCTCAAGTTTGTAAGATTTATATCCATCATTTCTGCCACATCTGCACGCAATGTCACGTATAGATCCATAGATTTTAAAAAAATGTCCTGAATGAAAATTACTTTTTATTGATATTTCACGATGTAAATCAATCTCTCGGAATAATGTAAGATCATTGTGGATGAAAAATCGGATCCAGTGGAAACATCACATCAAATTTCACTTTAATAAACTATTAAAAGCAGGCAATTAATTCAAAATTATTTTCCTACAATCATCAAGACAATCACCAAGTCCATGAAACTTGCGAGGCAAAAAAAAAAGGAGACAGAGAAGGGAAGAAAAGAAAACAGAATAAGCGAGAGAGAGGACTAAGTTGTACGAGTCAGATGGATTCAATAAAATAGACGATTTTGAAATGCAAACGTTAATCTAAAACGAAGAAATACAATTCTTTGGTCAGTTTATATATAGGAAAAATGCGTGAAAAATTTTAATGTGCGCTAAAGGCTTAAAGACAATCACCATATCGCCAATATATTTCTGGGAGCTACTGAATGATATCAGAAAGTCACCAAACAGCTTCAGCAAAATGATCCATTAGAGACCTGGACCAATTATGTAACAAAATCGAGTGAAGGTGCTCAGTTTCAGCAGGAATGAAAACAACAGTAGAGTGAAAAGTACAATTAGGTCAGTAGTAGTAAGAGGATAGTAGATAAATTTAAGCTATAAATTTAGGTCAGTCATATGAGCTGGGGTGCATCAGAATGAAACATTTCAGTCAGTATTTAGGTCTCTCTACATAAAGCTAAGCATTTAAGTACACAGCAGATACAAAGAAAATCGTTATCAACAGAGTTACTGAGCTCGACGGAGGTTATAGGTTGTTGACTGATGATTCGACAAGGGATCAAATCTAAGACGCTGCTATGTATCGTCACATCTAAACCACTAAGAGTCTTCCAAAGAGGCTCGTTTCTTTTAGATGAGACCAGAAAGAGGAACTGAAGATGCGGATTGCCTTTCAGCAGAGTCTAATGCAGCGTGTAGAAAAGCAATTTCATGTGGCTGAAATAATAATTAGTGGAGTTAGAAACACAGGTACAAGGCGGATACTGGTGGTGAGGCATGGAAAGATATTGGTGTAGGTATGAAAAGTAGTGCATGGAAGGGAAAAGATGACCATGAACACAAGCTGGCACTCGATTTCAGGCATAAGGATGTTGGAAGATTCTCTTATTTTAGGTAAGTGTGTCAGGGATTGGAATAAGTTACCAAAGAAAATCATGAATAATTTACCAAAAACGTTGAAACAATTTAAAGTTAAAATTTATAGAGGGCAAATGTAGTTGGGTGTTTAGGGAAATTGTCACCGTAGCGTGTGCTCGGTTACAATTTAATTTAAATTAAATTAAAGGGTGAAGTTCTGCAAGAAAGAGATGGTTTAATATAATCATCATTATTATCCGATAATTACATCGTGAAATAATTTTGTGTCTTAGAGTGTCGAGGCCATGCAGGCCATAGATAATCTTTCCCATCGTGACAATACCGCACGCAACCAATCATTTTAATTTTCTTTAATTGATTGTATATATTTATAAATGACTGTACTGATGTAGGGGAGACCGGGGCAAGTTGACGAGCGGGGTAAGATGACGAATGATTTATTTTAAATTCCCGCTTCTATGTAGCAGCACTGTATTCATACTACTAGCTCTCCACACGACTAGGAACTAAAATATAGAGCACTGGTGTCGCTCGTGGCGTATTGTTCCTCGCTATTCGCTGATCGAGAATTCTCTGTGACGTGGTGTAATTTTCTACATCTCTGAATTAAGACTTCGCAGACTAACAGGTAAGATATTGTTTTATACTTTGTCATACATGAGTAGCTTAAACAATGTGCTTTCATAAATGCTGTGTATTTGTATCTCATTCTTTTTTAAACTGCCGCAATAATTGAAAGTTTCTAACATTGTCGTTCGGGGCAAGTTGGCTGGGGTAAGTTGACGACCTCGTCATCTTGCCCCAGATGACTTTCGCTGTGTCTGTTTCAGTCTTTGAGTGCCCTTTTTTTTTGTGTTTCGTGTAAGAGTCTTGACTTGCATGACTCACATACTTTCTCTTAAAATTTGGAAGGGCGCTACTTTTCTCATTCATGACACTTTATGATCCAGATATGGTGAAAACTTATAAAATGAAGTCCTCCATAGGCGAGTGGGACTGAAATGCATTGGCTGCTGCAATAATTGATGTCAAAGGAGTAAGAAAGTCCTGCTTGGGTGCAGCGAACGTTTACAATATCCCTGAAGCAACACTACCTCGCCATTTGAAGAAAAGAGATGACGTAAGAATTGGATGTTTCTTTCATACGCACAGGGTCGGGATGCAAGAAATTTAAGTTTTACTAAGAAACTGACGTTTACCTCTTCCGAATTAAAGAAAAAACCCCGAGTTGCGACAACATCAAGAAATACTTCCAAAGAAAGTTTAGTTCAGTGTTCTGGATGTGATGAGATCTGTGAGGACCCTCCATCAGAACACTGAATACAGTGTTGCTTGTGCTTTAAATGTTGGCACGAAGACTGTTCAGACTGTGAAGGAGGGAAATTTGTATATGACTTCTGTTAATGTATATACAACAATGTACACATATTGATGTATAACAATAAAAATGTATTACAGTTTCATTAAATGTCATCTTGCCCCGTGGTCAAAGTCATCTTGCCCCAGTCCTGGGGCAAGATGACAGATTTGCATTACTTTCTAAAATCAATAAAAAAGCTTTGATAATATGAAAATAAAGTTATATATAATTACGAACATTTCAATAAAAGACCAGACTAACAATATTTGCAATGAAAAAATATTTTCTTCAAAAAATGAATTTATTAAAAATGTTTAATCGTTAACGTCGTCAACTTGCCCGTCTCCCCTATGTAAATAAATTTGGTGTATCGTAGGATTCCAGAGTCTGTAGTGTATGTAATCTTTGGGGATAGCATAAGTTAGAAGCGGCAAGTAGTATTAATATCTTAGGTTGTTTCGAGTGTAAGAACACGCAGGGGCGGATCCAGAATCTTGGTTTGGCGTGGGGGGGGGGGGGGGGCGGGGGCTTGAGCGGACTTTGGTTTGGGGGGAGGGCTTGGCTTGAATGGATTTTGGTTGGGAGGGCTTGTCTTCAGTGGATTTTAGTTTTTTTGGGGGGGGGGCGGCTTGAGTTGGCCATGGGGTAGTCTTTATAGCCTCCTCGGGCCTCGAATCTGTAGAGCTAAAAAAAAAAAAAAAAAATCCCCAAAATTACAATGTCGGGGGTGGCCCAAGATACTTTTTGGGGGGGGGGGCTTGAGCCCCCTAGCCCCCCCCTGGATCCGCCCCAGAGAGCACGTGTAGCCTGAAACTGTGTAAATAGAGTGTTTCGAAACAATAGTTCCTTTCTTTTGTAGTGTGACAAATATGACACAGTAATTAACAGTGTTCTATATACGAAATTAATTGAGCGGCTGCTAAAAAGTGTTCGGGATAACATGGTCGTTGTCATTCACAACACGCTGTAATTTCTTTTTGAGTGGAATTATTTATAAATAACTCGTGCGTTGACCTCGTTACTCAAGTCAGGTTATTAACCACTCTAACCAGGAAAGCTCACACCGTGTATAAGGATACATTTTTTAAAAATGTACTGTACCACGGTGGTATAAGCGAGCTGTAGAAGTTGCGGACAGGTTGTTTGAGGCGGTGGCGCAGGTTGTTGGGCGCCACCTGCTTCTCGCAATATGGATCGCCGACGCACAGGTCGTCAAGGAAACGGCGCCCGCGTCGCGACGCTATTGGTCGCCACGGGACACGCCCATACGGCGAACCGCAGCGCGAGTACTATCAAAACACGACATCGGAGAATCAACGACGAAACGATCCGAACGTCTTATGAAATCATTCTGAAACATCATGCGAGGTAACATGGGAAGAAATGAAAAACTCAAAACAGGCAACAAGTAAGTAGATACAGGACAAATAACAGCGTTTACACTGACAAGGGACACCTTTTATCTCGAAGGTTCGCAACCGCACGAAAACGTACTTAGAATAACAAGCGATCATAAACAAAACAGTGGTGTGTGTCATTTCCATGCAAAATGTTGCATTTTACCTTAGGTAACATACTGATTTTGTAAGACTACAATGTGCAAAACCACAAGTGAATATACATGATCGTTATTTCACCATGAATTCATTCTGTGATCTACAAGCATTTTTTTTTTTTGCTTATGGCTTTATGCCTCGTCATTAGAGGCGGGATGGGAATGGTGGCAAGGAACGGGAAGGAATTCGGCCATGGCCTTTTGAAGGAAGCATCCCGGCAATTGCCTGGACTGGTTTGGGCAAACCATGGAAAACCCAAATCTGGATGCCCGGACGGGGATTCGAACCGGCGTCCTCCCGAATGCGATGCCAGAGCGTTAGCCGCTCACCCACCACGCTCGGTATAGAAGCCTATAATGCTTGGCGAATGCCAGGTTATGACATTGACATACCAACATCATCATTTGAAAATGTAATTAGTATGGCTTTTGATACTGGACTGCGTGAATGAAGAGTGATTTGGAACGTGAAAGCGTGGCTTTAGTGAGGTGTGCACATTGTTCCGTTCCATTTTGTTTTAACCACTTCATCGAAATCCCGCATCTGCACTTTGAGGACTAATATAACCACTATCAGGTGTTGGAGATATTGCTGTATATGCATGTTTTGCGCTATATTAACTACTTTAAGCAGAGAGTTATTGGCATTGTTGATTTAAAATGTAATGATACACTGACGTCATTGAATTAGGTATAATTTCCTTCATATGGTATTGATATCTTATTACTTCGCTTCTATCTATTAAAATCTTACTTGAGGTAGAATGCAACGTTTCGTATGGAAATGACACATACCACTGTTTTGTTCATGATCGATTGTTATTCTAAGCATGTTTCTGTGCAGATCCGAGCTTTCTAGTTCAAAGGTGTCCCTTGTGAGCGTCAAGAACGTGCTCCCTTTTTTTTAAACATAGGGTTTTACTGATCTTAGACGGCGTGATCATAAATCAGTGCTGACAAGCAATAGGAAGAAATAAAACGATTGACTTTCCAGGGAGTCATTCCTGCATTCACCTGCAGTGATTTCGGGAAAACTTAAATCTGAATGGCAGGACCGGGATTTGAACCAGCACACTAGCGAACACCACTTCTAGACGATAACCAGTCGCCCAGCAAGTTTACCAGATCCGGTGAGACAACGTCGGCGTTTTCTGGGTGAAGATCAATAAAATATTGAATAGGAAAAAAAAAAAGAAAGAAAAAACTGTTGGCAGAAGCTATTGCTTATAGGTATAACCCTTATGACACAAAATAGTATTTTACTCCTCGGAAATAATTTTCTAGAAGTAGGCGGGGAAAATAGCCTTCCATGTAAACGGTGGTATTACTTCGTTAAAACCATAAAAAAAAAAGTAATGAAGCATTTGGAATATACTCCTACACAAATTCTTTGCATGCTAGGAGAATTAAAAAATCGAATACTCATTGCTATAGCGAGATGAAAAACTGGGCTCATATTTTGTTAACTTATCGAACCGTGCCTTAACGCGCACGCAACATAACCTGCCACCTATTAAGAGCGCCGAAGGCTTCGCGCGCCTGTCTATTTGATGTGGATCCAATAGTTGATAGTCTCACGACGCATGCCACTAACGCATGTGCTATGGATGTTTCTTGGCGAGACCCATATGAGCGATAACTGGTAACTTCCGTCTCCGCTGCGAGGACCACGAGACATGAATTGTCGGCCGACCGTCGCTGGGTGACGACGTGGGCCCACCAGCCACTGTCGCCTCAAGGTGCTTCGCCAATCGCGCCCTAGGCGACCTACCATACTCGGTCGATCCAAGACGCTGGACTCACGCTGCCGCCTCGTCCTGGTAATGTAGATCTGTAATAACGATATCACGGTGATTCATGCGCACCCGCCTAGTAAACGCCCTGAGCCTTTAAATATTGGCAAATTGCAGGCGGCCTCCGCAATATTCTGTTCCTTGCGGTGCCGTATTGCAAGACAACTCACGCTCTCGCCGTCAATTCGTGTTAGCTAGTCGTGGCAAATCTTTAACTGAGAACAATAACGCTAATTAAATAACTGCCCGACACTTTTTGCACCGGTGATATTAGTGCGTTTGGGGATTCTATCATTACCGTGGCGCCACAATCTGATGATTGATTCTTATAGAACTTGACGAAACAAATTGAAAGTAAAGAATAACGTTTTTTGATATCTCTCTTAGTTGTCGATATATCGTATCTCAAAATTGACGTAATAAGGTTGAAATACGGCCTGGACAAGAAGAAACATTTCGCAACAGCCAAATTTGATGATGAATTCGTATGTAACTCGACGAGACAAACTGAAAATAAAGAATAAAGTTTTTTGATATCTTGCTTAGTTCTCGAGATATTGTAACTCAAAAGTGAGGAGGTTAGGGTGAGATTCGGCCTGGACCAGAAATTTATTTTTCACCAAAACCACCATATCTACACGGTGCGAATGCACTATAGGTGTTTTATTTTCTTTCTAGTGATTGTTGCTAGGTGGAAATACGGCCTGGACCAGAAGAAAAAGCACCAAAAGCAGAAGGAACTATACCTATGACTGATTTTTTAACATGCTATATCTCGAAAACCAAGCGAGAGATCAAAAAATTTTATTCTTTATTTTCGATTTGTTTCGTCGAGTTCTACAAGAATTCATCATCAGATTTTGGCGCCACTGTAATGATAGAACTGCCATGCGTTTTATTGTTTGATTGTATCAGAACTGTACTAATTACGGCGACCATGATGCTCTTGTAATTATCGGGGTTCTTTGTGTAGAATTAAATGTTGCAAAGTGTAGTTTTCTGCAATTATTGGACTAACTATAAAAACACCTCTATAACACAAGTATAAAATGTTAACTTTGTACATTTCTGGTCCATCCTTAGGGGGCGTCCAATAATTACGTGAGGTGAAATAGTGAGGGGAGGGGGGTCCGGCGAAATCTCACATAATCTCGCCCTCGGAAGCAAGAGAGAAAAAAAGGTCTCAAAAAATCTACGAGATCGATTAGCAGGTGGGGAGGGATTTGTCCGTAATAATCTCACGTCATCTTAGGGAGGGGGTTCCAACCAGATCTCACCAAATTTTACCAGAAAGGGGGGGGCGGATTTCCGGAAAAACACCTCACGTAATTACTGGATGCCCCCTTAAGGCTTGTTCCCACGATCCTTTGTAACGAAGGCGAGACGGGACGGGACGGGACGAATACTCAACCACACGCCATAGGAACGGGGCCGCCTCTGCTAGCGGAGACGAGACGCAGCTACCCACTCTGTGACGGTAAACATCACAGGCGTGCGTAGCGGTGCGCTGTTGCCATCCGTTTGCAGCAGCGGTGCGCACCCCTTCTGTTGCTGTAAAGTGCTCTGTGCCAAACGACACTAGGCAACGTGGTGTGGAGGTGGCGGCCAGGTAAGCTAGGACTAACCTGCGGCCCGCGGTCGTCCCTACACTTCGGCTAATGAGGTCCCGTCCCGTCTCGCCTTCGTTACAAGGGATCATGGGAATGCGCCTTTATTGGTGATAGAGGGAAAATGAGTGATTGTTGCATTAAATCGTCGGTTTCACGGGTTGAAACATTACATTATACATACACTCGCGTCACGGAATTACACCTAGCTGAGCTAGTTCCTGTGTCTGTATGATCTCAGTCTGGTTTACGCTCTAGTGTGCGCTGCCGGAGCGGTCGGTTATGTTTCTGAGCCGGGCGCAGCCGATGAAGAATTAAAAGTCCGACGAAGAGCAGCGCTCCCCTCCGCCCGGAAGAGGAAACTGGTGCTGCCGACTGGCGGCGTGCGGCCGACTGATTTATCTGTCGGAAGCAGTTGCGACTCAATTGTAGAGCCGGAAAAAAGAAACGCCGCCCGACCAGACTGCGGGGGTGGACAACCCTAAACAAGCCTCGGCCTGCTTACGACAAGCCAGGACGAGGAATTAGAGCGTCTAATCATCTCGTACCGAACTCAGGAATTAACATTAAAACACCAACGTTACACTCCCACAGATACGCCAAATGCGCAAATTTACGTTAACTCTTGTAACACATGATCCATTATGATGTTATAAAGGAAAGGAATTTTTTTTTTTTACTTGGGCTTTACGCCTCGTCGACGGCGAGGTCATTAGAGGCGGGATGGGATTGGGGCAAGGAACGGGAAGGAATTGGGCCATGGCCTTTTGAAGGAAGCATCCCGGCATTGGCCTGGAGTGATTTGGGTAAACCATTGAAAGCCCAAATCTGGATGCCCGGACGGGGATTAGAACCTGCGTCCTCCCGAAGGAAAGCAAGAGAAATTTAAAAGGTATTACATAAAGATCAGTTTTGATTTATTAAAAAACTCTGTGTAAGCAAAGGGTTTATGTAATCATCATCATCATCAAGGGTTTTCTGCTATTCAGCAGGTCCATGCAAAGTGACAGACTTCCATGCCTTCCTATGTTCCGCCAGTATCTTTGTCTCTACATATTTTCCATTTATCATGATGTTATTAAGCATTTTCTTTCTTCGTCGTCCTCTTCTTTTCCCTCCGTTTACAATCCCCTCCAGAGCAGTTTTAGGCAGACACTCATTCCTCAACACACGACCAATCCAGTTCCTTTTTCTGTTCCTTATTGTTTTTATGAGTGACCTTTCCTCTCTTACTCGTTCCAGCATTTCATCATTCCTTACTTTGTCTTTCCAACTTATTTTCTCCATCCTCCTCCATATCCACATCTCGAAACCTTCCAACCTCTTTAGATCTTCTTTGCGTAGCGACCATGTTTCCACCCCATATAGTCCTACACTCAATACAAAACATTTAGCTAATTTTTTCCTCAACTTTTTATCAACCCTTCCACATAACAAATTTTTCTTTCTATTGAAAGTTTCCTTTGCCATTCCGATTCTATTTTTCAGCTTATTCTTGCAATTCATATCACTACTCACAATACTCCGTTGATATTTGGAGGGGTCCACTTGTTCAATTACTTCTCCTTGTGGCGTAGCTAACTAATTTTGACAACGTGAAGTCTAATTTTTTATTTTTTTAAATTTTGTTTAACATTAAAATTTACAGTGCATAATTTGAAAAATAAAAATTGTATGGACAATTTGAGATAGTTACTGTTTTTTCATTGATCGTTAATTAGTGTGGTTTATTGATTTCAAACATTTATTAAATTTGTTTATTTTAAGATTTGATACCTTCTATTTTATTTTATGGTGTAATTTACAATATTAAAGAGTTGTTTAATAGTTTGTGATATACATCTCTGCACTTGTTATGTTCTAATAATATTTAATTAAATTGCAATGGAGCGTACGCTCCGGTGGCAATTTTCCTACACACCCATCTTCCCCCCTTTCCTTTATCCACCTACATTTTCCCTCTACAAATTTTAACTTTAAATTCTTTCAACGTTTTTGGTAAATTATTCATAATTTCTCTTCGTAACTTATTCCATTCCCTGACACCCTTATCTAAAAAAGAGACTCTTCCTACATCCATGTGCCAGCTTTTGGTCATGATCATCTTTTCCATTGCAAGCATTACTTTTAATTCTTGCACCAATATCTTTCCCTGCCTCATCATCAATTTACGCCTTGTACACTCCCATGACCCATCTTCACCTTCCTCCCGTCTTGCATTGAATCCCATTCTAGCTCTTTTATCACATCTGTTACTGATTGCATTGTGCGATAATTTCCAGACACAAATCTAGCAGCCCTTTTTTGCAGTTCCAGAATTCCATACCCAAAGATCATGGTACAATGACTTTATTCCTTTTGCATGGGTTATAGTATTATTGCCGCAGGATCCATGTGATCAATGCGGTACTGGCTTCGTTGTTGAATGTTTGTTGTAATGTAACCGCGACGCAACAACAATTACCAATCTAATCGCCTGTTTGTCCTTTACCTTTATTATTGATTTAAAGTTTTGAATATTAATATTTTTAAAATGAAACAAAGCGGGAGTCACAAAAGGATGAAGAATTTACAAAAATAAATGAAAACAGTAAAGGAAGACAATGGTGAAACCTCGTAATTAAAAGGAAATACTTTGTTGAGATTATAATATTTGTTAAATACGTGTCCCATTATCATTTCAGGCTTGTATACAGGGTTTTGAGTATGCTACTTTAAAAAATAACCGCCATTAGTTATTGTCACTAGATATGCCACAGTCAGGTGAAAGGTCAGGCCTTTTTTTGTGTGTGAAAACAGGTGTTTGTTTTGTAATTTGATTATTCTTTCGAATATAAAATTCATTACAGCAAATCATGTATACATTTAGAGGTTTTCCGTAAGATCCATGTGCTAATTACTTTAACTTTTATCCAAACAAACAACTTACCTAAACTTATTTTACTTAATTAACAATTTACTTAAACTTTACCAAGTAGTAACGAAGTCGTCCCGTATGCGATGCTTCATGCTAGTGTTCGATAGTACCGAAAGTAACGAGTAACGAGACGATACGACAGTAACGAAGTTATCCCGTACGCGGCGCGACTCGATACAATGCTTCATGCTATTGTTCGATTGTACCGAAAGTAAAGAGTAACGATTCGAAAGTAACGGGTATTGATTAGTTTAGTAACGAATACATACGGGTAGAGAATTTCTCGTTACTTTTACAGCTCTAATTAATATATATTTCTCGGCTGACTAGCGGAGTGTGCAAGGTGTTTTCACATGATATTTCGGCGATGGGGAACTCTGTCGCCATCTTCTGGTGAAGTGTGATTAGTGATGTTCCGATACCATCAAAGTATCGATATCTACTTAAATGAGTAGTACTCAAAATAACTTACGATACTTACTCGTATGAGTACTGCAAAAGTATCGATACTTACTCATATCGATAACTTTTTAATTAATTTCGAAATATAAAAATATACGTGACATGTTGCTAAATTATTTATTTTAAATAACACTCAACAAACATTTTTATTTATTTATTTATTAAAATTATAATAAAGCTCACATTTTAAGCAAACATTGGAGGTGTTTGTCTTATCTTTAAATATTTATTTATTATAGTTTTACCACTTTTAAAAAGTCCACTTTTGGAAGGTTTCCCAAAAAATCAATTGTTCCAAATATTTTAGGAGTAGCTTGTTTCTTTTGTTTGTCATTGTTTCACCCGCATTAGAAAACAAACATTCACTCAATACTGACGTTGCTACAACAATAAGATACTGTTGTGCGTATTTATACAAACAAGGAAATTTAAGTTTCATTTCTATCCATTCTATAAATGGATTGCTTTTTAGAGTCATTACAGTGTTTGACAAATATAGAGAGACTTTGTCACTACCATGCGTTTTCTTTTTCTTTGTGATGTTTCCAGAAGTGATGTTCGTGTGAAAAGCTAGCTGATGCAGCTTCTTCTTACGATTCACATGGGCTTCTTAGTTGCTTATGAACCATATCTTTTAGTTTTTGTGTGGGGCTGCGCGGGAGCGACTATTGGCCAGGCATAGCGAAATGCACGCCAAGTACGACTTTATTTGAAATAGGGACCTAAAACAAACTCTTTGAGATTAGCTTGCCTATTCTAAGACTGATTTTGTTTGATTTTCAATGCTACAAACTTGACGTCAGCTGGAAATTAATTTCGCAGACGCGACTGAGTGGCACAGCAGCGATGATTGCGTTTCGATACTTTCAATTCGATACAAGTACTTTTCTTCCGATACTGAGTAAGTATCGAATGAATTAATTCGAATACAAAAAGTACTCGATATCGAAACAAAGTATCGAGTACTTACTCGTATTTACTTGTATCGGATCATCACTAAGTGTGATCACCGAAATGTCGTGTGAATACACTCTGCTCACTCCGTTAGTGAGCCGAGAAGTATATATTAATTCACAACGCCGACAGATACTTGAACAGTAAGGACATTATTTTTTTACTAATGTAAGCCCGTGACTGTTTTTTGTGTATCGTCACGGGTCTCTTCCAGTTTTTACGATGAAAGATTACGACAGGTTGACCTGATTTGACCAAATAGAAACTTGACCTGTGTTTCAGGGTGAATAAAATCTCTTGAAGAACTCAGAAGCATTAATAGAGGTATTAAACGTCAACCTGGACGATGGCGCAATCGTATAATTGCTTAAATACAAACTTGACTTCTATTTGACCCTTAGAGTTCACTCTGCAAAATTTAAAAAGTTCCTGTTTGCTTCGAAAACATCACGTTGTTTTTTATTGGGCAAACACTCATAATTACAGACAATATAACACATAATGTAACCATTGGTCATAGTATCTGTAACGGCCAGAGAACATGATACACATTTCATATTATTAAACAGTTGAGCAACTCCGTAGAAATGAATCGCCAGAATAGTTGGTCTGATGTCCACTTAAAATAACCTGATAACTAACGTATAGCGAACATGAACAAAGACCATTAACGAAAGTGGTCAGTAAAATACCTAAGAAGCTAATAAACCGTAATGAATAAACTTTGTTCAAGCAACAACATTAGTGAAAGTTTTAATTAAATTGAAATTTATCCTAAGCCGGAGTGACAATTGGCATTCCTGGTTACAGCAGAGACCATGAGTAATTTAATTTTTAAAAGTTTTTTAAATTGCTTTCATTAGCAACATGTTACTCAAAATCATACCCACGTTTAACTATATTTTTTTAAATATCAAACGCTACGGAAAGCAAACTTAATGAATTATTATGGCAATTAATTTTCAAGCAGTTGCTTAGCTATTAAATTCTAGACATAACCACGAATTCCTTCTAATGGTATCTCTGGTCGCTGTTTTGCGAGCGAAGGCTGACACGTGACACCGTTCTCCAGCCAATAGCTATTGGGGTGAGTGAATGATTGACTGAGCTTACGAAATTATATGGTAGATATTGCTTCTGAATATATAATAAATAGTAAATTGGGACCGAGTGTGGTGGATGAACGGTAACGCACTGTACTCGCATTCGGAGGTCACGAGTTCGAATCCCCGTCCGGCCATCGAGATTTGTGTTTTCCGTGGTTTCCCCAAATCACTCCACGAAAATACACCGAGCGTGGTGGGTGAACGTTTAACGCTCTGGCCTCGCATTCGGGAGGACGCCGATTCGAATCCCCGTCCGGGCATCCAGATTTGGGGTTTCCATGGTTTCCCCAAATCACTCCAGGCGAATACCAGGATGCTTCCTTCAAAAAAGGCCATGGTCGACTTCCTTCCGGTTCCTTGTCCCCAGTCCCACCCCGCCTCTAATGACCTCGACGTCGACGAGGCGTAAAGCCATAAGTAAAAAAAAATTAAAAAATGCCGGGATGGTTTCTTCAAAAGGCCATGGCCGAAAGTCCTACCGTTCTTCGCACCCCCCCCCAACTCCCTTTCCTCCTCTAAAGAAGTCTACAAGGCGTAAAGCCAGAAAAAAATGCAACTTGGAATTGACTACCTTTTTAATATTCGCAGTATGGTTCGTTGACAAGGAAGCCATTAAAATTGGGATAAAATTGGGGTCATGGAAGAGGGCAAGAAGGCAAGGAACGGGGGGCAACCATCCCGACATTCACCTGGAGAGATTTCCGGAAACCAAGGAAAACCGATACCTGGATGTCGGACGGCGATTCGAACTCGCGTCCTTCCGAATGCGAGGCCTACGCTCGGTATGAAAGAACCGTACCAGCATTAGGCTAGAGAGGTTTTGGAAACCAAATTTTGTATGACTATATTGGGTACTGATCGCTTGCCCTGGTGCACAGATGTGTGCAATATTGCGTCCAGCGATAGAGGAGACGCTTGTTATAGCAGTTCGCCACTTCCTGGACTTAGTTTGTATCGGGCCCGGCACAAGTGCGCGGACAAAGCGAGTTTCGGGGGACCTGTTCCCCTCACAATGCTGGAGACGCGTATTGTCAGAGTCAGCACTTCCGGCTCAGAACCACGCCCTCACTCAAAGAAACACCATCCACATCGAGAGTCTAACATACCGACACATGTTGCACCAAGACGATGTCACCACCGCGCAATCCACGATATAGCTATACATCATCATCGCTGAAGGTTTCGATATGACTTCCAAAATTCTTCTGCCCTGCCATTATTGTCAAATTCGCTCCTACAATCGGCGCTCTTTACCCTACTTTCCTTATCCACCTTTCTCCTGGACATTCTGAAGACCTCTTTCCCTCCACTTTCACTTTACGCATTATCCCTTGCTTTTTTTTCAAGGGGGTAGGTACAGCTAACACATACAAATATTTGTAGAAATTGAATTTTCATTTTCTCCAAATCTATTTAAATTTGAGGGTTCAAATTTTGTAGCTCCATAGAACTGTCATAGTTATAAATAAAAATTGATTTTTAAAATAAAAATATTATTTAACAATATGTTAATCTACCATCCAAACTTAAAAATATGTCGTCATTAAGGTCTTTAATGATGGAAAGCATAATATTTTAAATTTTGCAGAAATCTATTTTTAATCTTGTAAACTAATATCCAGGCAATTAGTTATACCTATAATATAACACATTTAACTTTATATTTCTTGTTAATAAAAAACATTTTCAAAAAATTAAATTTTTGCTTCTATTTCTTTAAACAAATAAACATATTTTTCATTTGTGAAAAGCTGGATAAAAACTGATGGTAGGGACTGTAGTAATTAGTATGTAGAACATGTCCTGCAAATTTGTAAAAGATCTATGCATGTGGGAAAAAGTTATCTTTAAAATCAATTAATGATTTCCTGTGTTAAAATATTTAAGGTTAAAGATAATAATTTTTTCACCAACAGGAAGTCAAAAGTAAAAACTATTTTTGTGAATCGAAAGGAAAACATCATTTTTTTGAAACCTGATAACTGTACCTACCCCTTCATGAAAATAAAATAAAACATCAGCTATATTCTACGATGGAAAAATCAGAAAGTAAGTTACACTTCCATGTTATCAGACCACCTAGACATAGGCAACATGGCTAAGACAACATACAATGTAAGTTCACTTTTCCACATAATCTCCAAGAGACTAAAGATTTCTCGGAAAGGCCAACCAACTTTTCGATTCCGGATGCGTAGAAATCACCTCCAGCGCTATGTAACCACCTGGAGGCAGCTGCTTTCACCTCCTCTTCGTTTAGGAATCATCGTCCACCAAGATCCTTTTTCAGCTTATCGAACACGTGATAATCGCACGATAACGCAGCACCTCACTCGGCCCGCCAAGTGTCCGAACTGCTACAGCGATTCAAGTGTGAGAGGTATGACAAGATCCTCCGTACAGTCCAGACTTAGCGGCATGCGATTATCATGTGTTCGGTAAGCTGAGAAAGACTCCCGGTGGACGACGGTTCCGAAACGATGAGGAGGTGAAAGCAGCTGCCTCCAGGCGGTTACATAGCGCTGGAGGTGATTTCTACGCATCCGGAATCAAAAAGCGTGTTGAGCGTTCTGAGAAATATTTAAAGTCTCCTGGGGACTGTGTGGAAAAGTGACTTACATCGTATGTTGCCTGTCTGTAGATGCTTTCATAAATGGCCGTAACTTGGAAGTGTAACTTACTTTTTGATTCGACCTGGTATGAAAAGTCTGCCCATCACGCAAGTACGTTGTGGTCATAACTATATCTTCATTTTTTTCTTCATATGTCTCTATGCCTCATCGAAATAATTATAAGAGGGAAAGGAACTCGACCATGGCCTTTGAAGGAAATATTCGCCCGCCGTCATTTCCTGAAACAATGCAGAACCGAAATTTGGATGCCCGGACGGGGATTCGAACTGACGTCCTCCCTAATGCTTCATTCCTCACCTACCCAAAAATTGAAAATCGTTTATAAAGAACCCTTTCAGCGGTTATCTCTTTATGGTGAACAGAAAATGATCGAGGAGGATAATTTTGAGCAGCAGGGACAATGTTTAGCATACCAACTTATTTTTTTAATGGAGGAGGTTCTTTTTCTTTTTTAATAATCTATTCTCTGTGGCAGTTACTAGAACGATATCACAAAAGAAACTAAAGATAAGAAACAGGGATGTTTATTAAATAACCAGAGAAATGTACGAGAGTTTACACGCAACGCAGATTATTAGGAAATATATTAATAAGTATGTGACAATTGTTATTTTTGTAGTATGTAAAAAATAATTAATGGTTGTTTGGTTTTGAAATTATATTTCATTTGATATATCCAGTAGTTACGTCATTTTTGACGGCTTTTTAACAAGTAATGATATTTAGGAAGCAAAATTACAACCGATGGTCGAAGCAAGAAACATGTTCAAAGCAGAATAGCACTAGCAAAAAGAGTCTTCATGAAAAAAAGAAATCTTTTAGTTTCAAACATTGATCTAGGAATAAGAAAGAAGTTTTCAAAACTCTATGTGTGGAGGACAGCACTTTATGGTAGCGAAACATGGACTTTAGGAATACCAGGAAGAAATAAAATTGAAGCACATCAAATGTGGTGCTACAGAAGAATGCTGAAAACTAAGTGGAATGACAAAGTAAGAAATGAACGAGTTTTGGAAATGATGGGTGAGGAAAGAAGTTTGTGGAAGAAGCTAACAAAAAGAAGAGACAGGCTGGTAGGTCATATTTTGAGACATGCTGGATTGGTTAATTTGTTAGTGGAGGGAACAGTCGAAGGTAAGAACTGTAGAGGAATACAGAGATTAGAATATATGAAGCAGATAATTGAGAACGTGGGCTGTAAGGGGTATGTAGAAATGAAGAGGTTAGCGCAGGACAGCAACGGATGGAGGATTGCATCAAACTAGTCGAAAGACTAATGACAGCAAAATAATAATAATTGTATGCAGCTGAAACCTTGTTCCTGAATGCCGATAAAGGACTTCTGGGAGAACTGGAGAGAAAAGAGAGAAACATTATTAGAGGAATTCTGGGTTCCAACTTTAAGAATGGCGTCCATCAAAAGAAATCCAACAAAGAAGTCTACAGCAAAATAGAGAAAATCACTGAAACAATCCGCAAAAGACGGGCTCGATTCTATGGCCACCTCAAACGGATGGAGGAGAACAGACTAACAAAAAAAATCTTTAACTTATTTGATTCCAGACCCAAAAATGTAATCCCCTGGTTCATAAATACTAAAGAAGATCTCCATTTGATGGGACTAGAACCAGAAGATGCTTTAAACAGAGATATATTTCGGAAGAAGTTAATGACAAGTGGGAAAAGCCGAGACGGACACTCCAACAGAAGACGTGGTACACTCTGGACAGAGGAGCGCAAACAGGAGCATTCAAAACGAATGAAGGAGTTCTGGGCCCAAAAGAAGACGAAACTCGCTGCGAAATGCACAAAGGCTTAACGTGGTCCTAGTTGGCCTCAAAATATAAAAAAAACTACTTATAACAGATAATAAAACAGGGTCAGATGTAATGGCACAATTAATAGGATCTGATACTGCCAAATAAAATTACCACGCATAGTCGAAGAAAGTAAAATAACATAAGAGGGTAACAAAAAGAAATTGGTTTATTCAAAGCGAAATAATTCTAGTTTCAAAGACCTATTCAGGATTCACGAAGAACAATACAAAAATGTGCAGTATTTATATGTAAGAAGCCCAGATCCTTGCGGAAATGAAGCTGGGACTTCGGTAACACCAGCAAGAAGGAAATGTGGTGTTATGGAGGGATACTAAAAGTTAAGCGAGACATAAAGTACGAGACGAATGTAAGTAGAGATATGGTGGGTGACATTTCAGTATAAGTTGTGAGGTCGCCTCTCCCCTGCTACTCGTCACGGCCGGTTGCCCGGCGTCAGGATGTGGGCCTCTCGGGTGGCCGGATCCGATGCTATCTGCTCGTCGTCAGCACATAATCGAGTTATGGGTCGACTCCCTCGAGATATCGACCCGGGGCCTCGCGTGACCGCCCGCACCGCGAGCTGATGGAGTCGTCTGCACGCACCGCCTTGCGATGCACAAGCCACTGTGTTTCTTCACTGTCTTCATTTCTATCAGCAACAGTAATAGGTGAACTATACCACTATAGAACCGCTTTAGGCCCTTCTCACACGACGATACTTAAAGGAAACGGAACTGAACACAGACTGAAATTGCTAACTAGTTACTGACCAATGTTCGCACACGATGCTACTCAAATCTCTGGAATTTCAGTCACTCGTGAGATTTGAGCGAGGCGACGATTTCTTCCGATTCAGATGAGGATGTTATATTATTCAAAGAAGGAATACGAGATTTAAAAAAAATAATTATTTTATAAACAAAAGCTTTTGCTTGGAAAGTTACGAAGTGATGAAAATACCAACGATTTCCCGTTCAACTATAGAATGTACATTTGTCATGATGGAAAAACTTCAAGTGTTTTACAGTCACATACCACGTAATGACTAACAAAAAGTGATTAATATACTAAAATCAGCTTGCACAATTGTCAGGAGTGGGAAAGGAGTCCTGTACAGTCCGATTAAATTTGGAAATAATGCAACTTACACACTACACATAATTCCGCTGTCACAACTTAAAATTAGTTTTCGTTCATCGGCATATTACACCAAAAATTATTTAGCCAATTACTTTATTACTCCACAAAGAGCACTTCCATGGCAATGGATTTATATTATGAAATTTAATGTAAGAAAAATAAATCTGAAGTGTTTATATAAAATATTATTCACTACTCTTTGTTAAAAACATGTTTACGTAGCTGATAAATTAGCTTTCTGTCTGATAACACTCCATACTTTTTCTGTGTCAACTTGTAGTTGCATAAACACGGATGTTTCTCGATTTCAGCAACAAGGTTTAAATTTATTATCTGATCCGCCATTTTTGTTGAGAAACTAGTTGAAAACTAGCAGTGCGGCAACTGGGCATACTGCGTTGCTTCGAACTAATCGCAGACGCGTTGCGGACTGATTTCCAACCAATCGCCCCGTGTGAGAGCCTCCATACAAATACTAGTGCTGTGACTGGAAAGAAACTGATTCGTGATTTGAGTTAGTAACTGGTTTCTTTTCAGTAGCGCCGTGTGAGAAGGGCCTTACTTCTGCTGCTGATATCCGGAATGATCAACATCTACCTATGTTAAAGCAGGACACTCTATTTTTGAAGTAAAAACTGTTATAGGCGGGCTAGGCGAAGTTTGGACGGGGGTAAATCTGTGAATTCGCGACATGTCCCGTCACCGACATGCAATGACATGCCGTCACCGTCACGCTTTTTGTAGTGGTAAAATCTTGTGAGTTCGCGTCACCAACATGCTAATGTATATCTGTAGCTGTAAGTGTGACGTGTTGCACTTGGACAGCAGTGAAAGTATAGATTATACTTGTAGCTAGTATATAAAAATGAAATGTTCTTCATACGAACAGACAGTTTTTATCCGATTTTGATGGAACTTTGCGTGCGTATACTTTAAAACAATTAGAAAAACACTGTTTACGTTTGATTTGCAGAAACCTAACCCTCTCCTCCTTTCCCCCCTCACCTTAATTTCTGCCAACGTTGTTTATCCGATTTTTATTGTACTTAGCACACTTATTCTGCAAAACAAGGCGGTCTGGTAGCTCAGTGGTTCAGGCACTTATTTCCGAAAGTTTCTCTCTCCAGGTGCGGGTTCAAATCCCGTGGTGAGCAGGTATTTTTAGGAGCTGTATTTGATTATTTTAGCTACGTTGGGAAGTTATTTCGTTCTGATTCCACGTTAAAATAAGGGCCTCTGAGGAAAGGAATTGGCTTTCCTGCCTCTGACACAATACTTTGATACATCTTCTTTCGGGAAATTCGTCCAACCTTCGTGTTGTGGACTAAGTTAGATTTATAGTTTTTGAAGTGAAAACTTCTTTAGGCGCGTTCAGTGATTTTTGGATGGGTATGACTTCGCGTCACCGACTTGCTGATATTAACGGTATATCTGTTTTGGTCTAGTGGCTTAGTGGTTCCGGTTCCAATCTCCGTGGAGGCAAAGATTTTTAAGAATTGAAAGAAAAGGTAATGCACTGACTTGTGGAACTGTTGATCCTCAGTACGATCTCACTTGCGGTTGAATATTTAAAAATAAAAAAAAGTCGTTAAGTTGTCTGACTGGAAAACAAACAAAGAGACAGAGTTACTTTCGCATGTATAATATTAGTGTGGATACTGTTGATTAATCCAAACAGCAGCATAGAACAAGTAATTTAAAATACTTTAATTTTTTAATGCGTTCCCCGTATTTTTCAATTCAGTTCCACCATTTTAGTGGTGGCGAACATATTCTGTCTATGTTTTAATTGCAATTTACGGAGCGTGGTGGGTGAGTGGTTAACGTTGTGGCCTCGCATTTGGGAGGACGCGGGTTCGAATCCCTGTCTGTGCACCCAGATTTGGGTTTTCCATGATTTCCCCAAATCACTCCAGGCGAATGCCGGGATGCTTCCTTCCCAGAAGCCATGGCCGAATTCCTTCCCGTTCCTTGTCCCCAATCCCATCCCGCCTCTATTGACCGTAGCCGTCGACGAGGCGTTAAACAATTAGTAAAAAATAATAATTATTATTAAAAAATTGCAATTAATTGCAGACACTTCTCTCGATCATTTCTCAAAGATATGTTTCATTTATACATGTTTATGTCTTACTATAATAAATTTTTATTCATGTATACATTATTTCTGAAAGCTGTTTTTTTTTTTTTCTAACCATCTTTCTACTTTTATACTTAATCAAAACCGATAAATGAGGTATCATTTTAAAGAATACGTTCTTGGCTTTGATAACGTTAATAATTAAGCCAGGGATGTTTTCGTAATTCATCCCGCAAATTGCAAAAATTATGAACAATCAAGATGACAGGTATGCGAAAGTTCAGACTAAAGCTACTAGACTTCGCTGTGGTCGATAATGAGTGATCGCATTACCGGTAGATATTTCAGTTGATAAATAAACAACTTTTACTACAAAATGGTATAGTTCGGAGCCAATTTCCTAGGTTTCGCAATACCGCCGGATAGTAAAACGGCATATCACAGAGAAATTGATAAAACTGAAGTGTTTTCTGCAGCGAGTAGATTTCCCGGTATTTTTGTTTTCTCTTAGGGAAATATTTTATCATTTCTAATTGATACTTAAGGCATTGTAAATGTTTTGCTACGCACCTATCACAGCCGTTTCTTCTTTTATCGTACTACAAACCACCAACTTCGCTACATATCGCATATCATTCGCGAAATTTTCAAAATAGCCCACTAGCAAATACCTAAATCCCTGATAATCTCCTTCCTTTTCGTAAACAGTTTGACAATATTGACATACTCCACCCTTGGAGTCATTTCTGCTTCACCGATAGCAGTGGTGGATCTACGAGTTTTCCTGACCCAGGGCAAAAACTTGAGATTGCCCCCCCTTCAAAAATGAAATTGCTGCCCGGAGCAGTACAGAGCTATTATCTGATTTGCCGCCCCACTGATATTGTCGGTCGAGACAGTAAAGCTTAAAAAAAGATCGCCACCACATGAATTTACAAATTTACCGTTCTTTCAAATATGATTTTGTCGCCCCCCTGAACTTGCCGCCCGGGGAAAGCGCCCCCTATATCTGGCACTGACTGATAGCTGTCACGCATGACTGAAACATATTTGCACCTCCTGCTACTGGTCAGGAAGTGTTACCAACTTGTGGACTTGTATTTTTTCATTAGTCGCTGTATTATGATTTAGCTGTGAACTGCCCCGCCGTGTGGAGGCAGAGAAGTCAGCGGCTGATCACGTATTGCGCGTGTGCGTGTTGTAACAATCATGTCGCCCTCTCCGTGTTTATATAGCGGCGTTGCGGGCCCGAAATGAACCCCGCCGGCGCTTAATAAGCCGGGGCGGGCTTACCGCGGCGCGGCATTCCCTTAATAAAGCTGTCGCGGGGATTGTGGCCGTCAAGGGGAGCCAACACACCGCACTGCAGCCTCCTCTCTCTCCGGACTTCTCTACTCATCGCTTGCTCACTCTAACAAGGCGCCTCACAAAAAGGGGTTCCGCTTTGTTCCTAGTTTAAACACTAACACCACTTTAATGGCCGAATTTTCATATATACGCTGTTATCCAAAACTAAAGCAAGAAACCGCTATTTCTCCGTCCTGTGTCTAATCTTTATATATAAAGATGAATGTATGTTTGTTTGTTTGTTCTTCATACACAGTTTTCATCCGATCTCGATGAAACTTTGCACACTTATCCTTTGAAACAAGGAGAAAATACTGTCTACATTTGGTTGAAAAATTATCTGTATAAATAACAACTGTTGTCTCATAACTTCGAAATACAGCGATAGACAGACACGTTGGATATGGACGTCTCCGTACCGTGTTTCCGTGTAGTGGACTGGCAGCTCAGTGGTTAATTTTTTTAACTGCTTTACGACTCTTTTTAACATCGAGGTCTTTAGAGACGGGAAAGGATGGGGACAAGGAATGGGAAGGAATTCGGTCATGGCCTTTTGAAGGAAGCATCCCGGCATTTGCCTGGAATGATTTGGGAAACCATGGAAAAACCAAATCTGGATGCCCGGACGGGATTCGAACCGCCGTCCTACCGAATGCGAGGTGAGAACGCTAACCGTTACACCGCCCCGCTCGGTTCAGTGGTTAAAGCGCTTGCTTACGAACGACGTGGTCTCCGGTTCAAATCTCCGTGGAGGCTAAGATTTTAAAAATTGTTTTTCATCGTAAGAGTCAGGCCTGGGCCGTAGATTATTCCAATTTAATGTTAAACTGTAGATATTATAAAGTTAGGGGTGCAATGCGAGGCAAATCGTAGGTAGTCTTGCAATGTTGTAGGTGTACACTTTTACTTTATAATGATCCTTCAGGTGTTGTTCGCAGTCAGTGTGCGAGTGTGAGCCACAGTAATATTATTATAAATATGGAAGTAAGCCTCTGTCTTTTTGTTACGTTTTGACGACTAAATGACTATATCGTTGTGATGTAATTTTATAAGGAAATCTGTATGAAGGGCACAGGATATTTTTTCCAGTATGATTAACAGTTGTAGTCACGAAATTTTGAGACCTTATCGAATGGTGACAGAAATATGTTTGAAATTGATTCTCTTCAAGAGACAAGTTCGATGGTACAATGATATAGTATTAGCTTTCCTGTCATATTATTCCGACTCGATATTGTTTGGGACCAATCCTTCGTTACCAACAACTTTCTATATTTAATTCTGGAAAAAAATTCTTAATCCACGCGTACGAAGTCGCGGGTACGAGCTAGTTCACGATATAATCATAAAAAATGTGGCAGTAGTAAAATAAGAACGAGGTAAGAAGGAATTGTACTATTCGTTTGAAATTTGTCACACACGTTCCTCAGGTCATACTTTTTGAGAAAAAGTGTACACGAAAGCGAAATAAAACGTACCATAGACGTCGTGCCACACCAAAGTTACGAAACGATGCACTTAAACAGTAGAGACCTCCGTTTCCATTCACGCCAAAGATATAACTACACTCTATTCTAATGAATGTAAATCGCTGTCACAGATCAGCTGGAGCAGATTGAAGAAATACCTAAACTGTTACAGCAAAGAATTTAGTCTTAATTTATAAATTAAGCCAGCATGATTATTTTTGGCAATGGCATGGTGGTTAGGTTGTAATGCAGCTTAGAGCACAGTGGGGAAAAAAATACGTACTTTGTTAAAACAGTATTACATGTTAGGAATTAGCTTTAGATTCGTTGCTGTAGATTGCAGATACTATCTTTGGAAAGAACAATTTTTACTGCAAATGGCTGTTTTTTTACTATTGAAATGCATCGATTCGTTAGGAA